>OZ010736.1:141015132-141620132 GCA_963932295.1 Tipula lateralis | reverse complement strand
ATTTGGATATGGCATATTTTTAAATAGATCGGAAACATTGTTAACGAAGTATTTATTAAATAAGTTGGCAGTTTCTGATTCGTTTCTCACAAGACTGTCATTATCGTTTATTTCGATAATCTTACTTTGCAGCGGCCTATTTAATATGAATTGATTAAAACTTTTCCATAACATAAAAGGTTTACTTATATTATTTTCAAATAAATCAAAAAAATATTTACGTTTAGCCGATATTATCTTTTTTTTGACTAATTTACAATACAATTCATATTTTAAGGCACAATATTCTGAATTTGAATGCTTCTTTTTTAATTTATAAAAATTTTCTCTTAATCTAATATGATTAAATATATCTTCAGTCATCCAAGGTTTAACATACTTTTTTTTCTTTTTTGAATGAATTTCAAAAGTATTGGTTTTAACTAGTTGGCTAAGTTCATATATCAAGGATTCAAAATTACATAGTCGGCCAATTTTATTCCATATGGGATCCCTATCAATTAAATCATAATTTACAACATGCTTTAAAATGTTTATATTTGGCAAATCTAATGTTTTCTCTTTCTGAAATCTAAAACAGATTAGCTTATGATCTGATATTGATGTGTCATCTAAATAAAACTCATATTTTATAGAATTAAGGTCTGTGGCAATATGATCAATAATTGTTGCAACCGTGTTACTAACTCTGGTCGCGTATTCTATATCAGTTTTATTTAGTAAAACATAGCCATGACTCGTAATTATTTCTTTATATTTTAATATTTCGTTATCTAAGTTTAATATATTAATGTTGAAATCTCCGATTATGACACATTTAGTAAATTCTGAAACAATCATTTCAAACTTTTGCAAAAATATTTCAACGCTGCATTTTGGTGAACGATATACAGCACATATATTTATATTTAAATTCCTAATATGAACCATTAAGAAATTGCACTTATTATATTCTTCTTCGTGTAGCAAAGCTGTGTTCCATTCATCTTTAACAAAGATGCAGCAACCCCCATAACCATCAGATCTAACAGAATGATATGATTTGTAACCATTTATGTTGTAAAATTGTTTGTTAGAATTACTAAGCCAAGTCTCAGTCAGCACAACAATATCTACCCCCAAATGCAGATTATTTAATAGTGATTCAACCTCAGATAATTTATTTCGTAAGCTTCGTACATTAACATACACTACACTAGCAAACTCTACACAATTTTTGTTTAATGGTATATTGTAAATACTCGTAAAATATCTATTACTATTTTTCCATCGTTCCACTTCATCTGTCAAATTAATTTCCGTGAAAGTAATTGATATTTACCCATTTCCAACAACAAATCGGACCAAAATACATTAAAAAATTTAAGACCACCAACAAATAAAAAAACAAACAAATAAATATAACAAACAAAATATAAAAATCTAATAACTTGCGTTTTATTGAAATGATTTGTTGATGTGTTGTAACTTCTTCTATCGAGTGTGTTCCAGTGTTGATAAACGTTCCAAATCTGCAATATTGTTGATGATGATGACATCAGTGTTTTCATCTCTTTTAAGAAAAATCTTATTGGATTTAGCCCATACAAATTTAAAGTTGTTGGTTTTTTTAAAGTTGAGTGCCTCACGAAAAAGTTTGGCCTTATATGTTGTTAACTCTTCTCTGGCATATAGTTGTTTGTTATCTTCAACACTAAATCCAACTTCATTTGCAAACAGTTTTCTTCTTTGTTTAAGTTTTGCGAGTACGGTGATCTTAGCGGCTTCTTCAGTAAAAACCATTTTAAGAAAAATTGCTCGATGTTTGTCTTGCAGATTATTTATTACCGTTGTGCTTTTATTTTTCTTATTGGATGTATCAACTAGTATTGTTTGTGCTTCATTTATTTTATTTTTATGCGAACTCAACTCTAGTATGCCGAGGATGTTATCAACAAGTTGTTGTGGAGGAAAAGAGTTATTTGGAATTCCGGTTATTATGATGTTGTTCTTGATTTCTTTGAATTTCATAGTTTCCAAATCATTTTCCAATTTTGCTATTTGACCTTCGCATTTTTCAGATGTATTAGATTTTGATTTTAACATGATATTTTCTTGTTGGAGGTCTTTGATGTTGGTCTCGGTTGTAGTAACTCTAGCATCTAACTGCATATGTGCCTCTTGCATTGCATCAAACATGCTCCCTAAGTTATTCACACAGTTTAAAATATCCTGCAGTTGAAACGAAAGAGAAGTTATCTTTTCTCTCACTGCGCTTATATTTGATAATTCAACATTTGTTGGTACAGGTATATTTTCCGATTCCGTAGCACTAGGAGTTGTAGGTGAGGCTAGCACTATTTCTTTTCGACAATCAGATCGACAGTACCACGTAGGAAAACTTGCAAGACGGGTTATATGTTGACCATAAATATTTTTACACTGTGGATGGAACTTATCCTTACATTCATCGCACTCAAAAAAGCTTTGTTGTAGTGCAATATTTTCTTTACATTCCTGACATTTAATATTGGCGGTCATTTTTTGACGTAATTGCAAATTTATATATGGCATTTTGTTTTATTGGATTTATCAAATGAAAACTTATTAATATTCGACAAAAACTTCACTTAACAATGGAAAACTCTTTTATAAAACAAAAACTGTTTTAATAATTATTAAAATTCGTATATTTAATTTAACTTTTAATTTTTGTTTAGAGCGATCTTTTAAATTGATATCACGACTATTGCGCCACTTTTGTTTGCGCCGATATAATTTGCCTTTGGTTGGATAGCCAGGTCATCTCCTTTTTTGCTATAAAAATCACGAGTTTAGGAATATAGTTTGCCTTCATAATTTGGACTACACTAGGAGGAACCTGTCAAATTCCTCTCTGGAGCAAGCATGGAAAAATTCAATCCCTCCAGGAGATATGAATGGGTTGAATGAGCCAATATCGTTACTTTTTTCATTTGGACCATTGTATGAGTTGTTTTGCGGATTAGTTACTATTGAGTCAAAGTAACTGAATCGATTCCTTCCAGTGAAGCTTGTTTACATTTTGCCTATGTCATTGAAGTGATCCATGGAAAACACCTTCTGGAGTCTAACTGTAGAGAGTAGTTCAATGGTTCCATCGCCGAAACTCTTCCAGGTTCCTCTCTTTAGCCTCCTCAATTCAAGGAAGAGATGAAACAAAATTAGCCTGAGAACTGGCCAGAATGGCTTCTATTGAACTAATTATATTACCTATACCCATGAATTTAGGACTTTCTATATCAAACATACCGGATAAGAGCCTATAGATTTCGGCGTTGGATCTGCAACTTTAAAGACTTTCCTTACATTGAAACTCTCGGGTTTAAGATGCGGATAATTTTAAACAATTAGCACGATCCACCAAAATTGCGAAGGCATCAGTGTACTTTGCCTTGGGTCCTCCCATTTCACTGTCTGCATACCATTATTTTGGCTCCTGAGAAACCCCAAAAGCCAAGTGCTCCGGTATAATTTGCTCTCTCTCTATCTCACTCTCTTTCTCTGTCCCTCCCACTTCCTTCCCCTCCTCTCCCTCTCCCAACTGGTGCAATATTCTTAATATCAGGTATAGTGCTGCTATTGTTTTAGTACTTATGGCATGAGTCTCTTAATAGAATTTTAGATGACACCCGCAAATACTCTCTGAGAAAGAATCGTGGAAGTCTGATTCAGAGATGTAAAATAACAGAACTGTTTATACGGATCAGATATGAATGATTCGGATCGTGGACCTTTGTACGGCACTGTACGGCCTCGCATAACGAGAATCGGTATTGGTTACTACGTCTTCCCGATTTTTCGCCTCTAGATCCCCATTCTTCATTGACTATGGCTTTGGTGGATCTCTTTTGACCACATCGATAACAAAATAATCCTATCGGTCGAAAAGGATACTTTTCAAAAAAGGATACTTTTCAGTTGAAATAAATTTGATTGTTATGAGCTGTGCTCAGGCGGTACTGGAGCACTTGTTTCATATTACTCATCAAGGCGTTTATGGACTCCACTCCAATGTATGGGATCTGACGTAGACGGCTTAAACTCCACAATTAATGATAGTGATCTATACGAATCTCTCGCTAGACCGAAGTTTACGTCGAAAATATATCCAAATGGCATGAGGATGGTGCTGTCGATATGTCCAATACCATTGTAAGGCAACAGTTTCCAAAATTGTATTTAACTCACTTGGTAATGGATTTAAGAGTTAGTTAATAGTTAAGAAACAGTAACGTGTCCACAGAGTGGCCTGTGGAGCCTCACTGTACGATATTACTCTACCGGAAAGAGGTGACCAGTCAAAAAAAGAATAGAAGAAATTATATGGTTTCTTGTAGGGAGGCTTCCCTAGGCTCTAGTAGGATAACAATTTTCTGAAATGGGGCTTATTAGTGGATCCGTTGATAGCTGAGTTGGTTTAGTTAATACCTGAGAGGTTAATGGAATCAGTTTTGACTTATTTTGACCCGCTAGTGCCATTACTTTAGTATTCAATTTTATTTGAAAGGCATCTTGTCTCTTAGTCTCTTAATCGGAGTTACTCCGTAATGGTGTGAAGTAAACGGTTTTGATCTACCGGATTAGACCCATCTTGTATATGTATACAAAAACTGAAAAGTCGTTTTAGTTTTCACCGAAGGTCCTTATATGTGAACCAAATCGTCAATAACATAACCTACTGGAGGTCAGATTATGGCCCTCCTCTTGAATTATTGTACTAGATAACAACTCTCTCACGTGATTGTAACACTATAATTGAACGGTTGGCTGTAACTGGTTCAATTATATCGAACTGCTAAAGTATAGGAGTTTAGTTTCGATTTCGACAGCATTCGTTGGGATGAAACTGATGGATATGCTATCGATAGTTCCCAATATCGATTTTAGATTGTGCAGTTTGTGTGATGATAAGTCTTCGTTTAAGATGAATCTGATGATTTTTATTAGATGTGCTTGTTTGATCAATCTTTATCTGAGAAGATGGATCCACAAGCACGGCTCAACTTTAAAATGAATATATGGCAAAAATTGAGATCAAATAGGAGCCTCAACCTAGTTTGTAATGACATGTCTCGAAAGATTTTTAGCTTTGTGGATGCGAAATAGCAGCGATTGTCATATTGAAGTATTCCCGGGGAGTTGTGATGCAGCGTAAAAGATGACATTATGTTGTTCAGAATTGTTGTTTAAAGTTTATGGTATCAATTCATAGAGTGCGGTGATATCAACCAGACTTGCATTTTCGGTGCAGAGGGAGAAGGTGTTCGATTCTGGTTCTTACAACTTTGCCTAAGTTCTGTGCCCCTGTCAACTAACACCTGTTCAAAAAACTGAAAACAATAGGACCCAAAAACGCTCTCCCAGCAATTTTCAGCTGTTTTTGAAGTTTGGTGACTTAACGAAAGCCGAATAAATTTAGAAAGTAAAGAGTGAATTTAGAAGAATGTAAAAAAGTCACTTTGAGGATCACGTAGAGATCGTGGGCGGGGATTTTATTAATAAATGATCAGAAGCCTAACTCTCAAATACCATTTTTTTGGTCTCGGCTCATTTGGTGAACGCCATTCACTTACCTGATGTCGAGATTGCGTGTCGTACTCATAAACCCATGTCTCGTCTCCAGTAATGATCCTTTTGATGAATGTGGGATCGGATTCAGCCTCGCACATCATGTCCTTTGTCACGTGAACCCCGTCACATTTTAGCTTGAAATTGATGTCTTTCGGCACCAACTTTGCAGATACACGACGGAAACCCAAATCATTAACCAAAATGTCTTAGACGGATCCATCAATGTTCAAGTCACCCGCTATCTTTGTGATGGTTAATTTGCAGTTATTGACCAACATTACATTTACTCAATGTTTTCGTCGGTTTTTGATGTCGATGGTCTGCCATACTGCGTTCATTATCATCTCACGACCACATTTAAACCGCTCGTGCCACTGATAAATGTCCGATTTCTTTACAGAATCGTTGCACTTTTCAAACATTTCCAAAATATAAATAATCGCCAACACACACAGAGATAAATATGTCCTCTTGACTACCTAACTTTTACAAATGTCAAGCATGATGTTGATCAAGACCTGGCTTGAGTTATGTTATGGTTTTGGCTCGAGTTACTTCTGTAGGAAAATGTTATAGGTGTTTCGTCGAATTGGTAACAGTTGCATGCCACTCCGTCTGGCTTGAGTGATCATATTGTTCAATAAATACTGATATGCTTGACTGAAAAGTTGTTTGTGGAGGAATCGGGAAAAAAATGAAGTGAAAAAAAAGTGAAAGGAAAAAAAGGTGAAGTGAAAAAGGTGAAAAGAAAAACGTGGTGTAGTTTCGGGAGAGGTTTATAGAGGTCAAATTTTGATGCTCTTTGTTACATCAGCAGAAGATGAGTTTGTATTAGGATTCGATCATAAGGCGACCATATCAGTCATGTGTAAGCCAAACGAACAATTCGAGAGAAATTCCATCGCGCTACATTATATCGATAAGATTGTTTATTATAATTAACCATAGCGCCACATACATATATTTAAGACGCATCCAAATGGAAATTTGATTACTTAATCATCATCATCGATCGTCATGCGTCTTATATACTCCAATCGCATCAAATTTTGTTTACATTTCCATTTCATTTCAGATTTTTATTGTTTTGATTTCGAAAACCGTGTCGTTTGTCGGTATATATACAGTGTTTGGTGTATTCGAGCGGTATGTACATAAGCGTATATACGTCGTCTGTTCAAATAAGCCAACCAAATATCTTACGTTATACATGGTCACGATGATAGGTGTGTGTGATAGTTTCTTATACTTTGGAATCGTATAATAAAAAAATTTAATTTGTTGACCCGCGCGTAGATAACTGACCGCGTAAATTTAATCTCTCCCCTCGCGGTGTGTATTTGGAGGAATAATAATAGTAATAATCGTAGTAAGAAGAAGTAATAATAATAAAAAAGAAGAAGAAATAAAAATAATAAAATAAAAATGACAGAGAATTCGATTACCACGGCGCCGGTTTTATCTTAGGCGAGACATTGTAGTTAACATTTACGTTTGGTGGCTTTCAATTCGATTTAATTTTTTTTTTTTTCGTTTACATTTATAGAATTTATTGAGACCCAGAGATTTAAGATTTAGAACTTTATTGGTGTGCACACATAAGATTATGTTAATTATAAACGTAATAATGACGGAAAACATGGACACGACGTCACACAATGATGTCATTTAGTAAATTCACAATGCGAGATCGAGGGCACCTGAATCGACTCAGTATACATATATAGCAAAGAGATCCCGATGGCTGATATATACAAAAACCTCATAAATCGAATGAAAGAAAAGTTGAAATATGATAAAGACCAAACAAATTGAAGACAAATTTCGTGTGGTTCGTTTTTTTTCTGGGGTAATTTGAGATAAAGGTGAATTCCTCAAATTCCTCATGTGTTTGTCATAATATTTTTTATTTTTATTTTTTTGTTTAGGTTCGGTGCTTCAAAACAGAGTAATGAAAGATTAAGACAGGAATTGGGACATGAGCGATAGTAGAAAACTAACATGATAGTAAAACTATTTACGTGTGTTTGTATACATTGTCTTTGTACTGTGGTGATTCATAATTTCACGCAACATATGTAAGACTGAGCTAGCTGAGAAACAAGGTTGCTCCATCACTTCTCTGTTTTTTTCCTTTATCTCCAGCTAAGAGCAACACTATAGACTCACGATTAGGGGCTATTGTGATCAGCACTCCCCATGTTGGACTAAGTTTGGAGTCTTTCTCAATGTGTGTCGGATCTATCTCAACCTGCACCTTCTGATTTCGGTTTCGTCCGTTTGACTTGTTTCGCGTAGGCTATTATTATTCTCAGACATTTATTTAGAAACACCTGTAGATTTTAGTTAATCTTCTGTTTATATTTACATGTTCCACACCCTTCTGGGCACTGGCATATATGGACAAATATGGGCTGGTACCGACATTCCCTCCGACACTATGGTGTTTTCGTGAAATTTTGAGAAAAGTAAAAATGGAACCAAAAGACCATCCTACCTCTCTGGTGACGATATTATGAACTTACTGATGGATCAGTAAGGCTGTTATCTGACTGGTGCCTGGTTTTATCCTAAGTTCGAATAATCTATCCCACTTGGTAGGTACGCTTCTGTGTTTCAAGTGGAAATTGCTCCAATTTTGAGAGCAGCACTTTGTGATAAATTATAGACCTCATGAGAGTGAAGTCATTATCTCTTAAGAGAGATATCGATGATCACTTTGACGTACTGCACCAGAAGATATTGGACAACCTCATCTTTTGTCGCCTTACGTTAATCTTCTTGGTTCAATAAATATGCAACTTCTTGCCAGTACTTCTTGATTTATGACTTAGACGCAGTTTGAGGATCTTACTGCTCATTCCGACGGTGCATTGTTTCCGGAATAATCTCATGTTCCGAAGTAAAATTTAGAATAAAGCAAACTGCGAACAATGTGGGGGAGGTGAAGAAAAAACTGTTGAATACTTTTTGTACTCCTGTCCTGCTCTTCCCACAGACTGAACTGTTTTGGATCACGATTCCTATTTGAGGATTAACTGATGACCTTGACGATACCGAATATATCAGGCTTCATCTCGGGCGTGTACATCTGAAAGGGATATTACAATGGGTCAAAAAGCCTGAGTAACGAAGCATCTCAGTACCGGCATCCCACAACATCTCTTCCCATTTCGCAAAGTCCTTTCCATAAATTTTTTTCTTCTGGATGACAGTTCATACTTCCGTTTTCGTTGATGGATGGATGTTGTTAGTTTCGTTTTAGTTGACATCCAGTTCATAATCCAGTTCGTTTGTGCAGTTCAACACTGATCACGGAAGTAATTATCCATTAGCAACGCCTATACTAAGCCAAGATCTTTATATAAATGATTTTCTTTCTGGAACTAATAATATAGATCAGGCAATCAAAATATACAATCAGATGATCGTTATATGTAAGGAAGCAGGTTTCAACATGAGGAAGTGGATGTCAAACTCACAAGAGCTTCTGAATTGTCTACCACTGGAAGCACAGTGATCAAACACTTAGAATTTGATAACGAATCATTTGGGATAAAAACACGGCCTAAATTAAAATCCAAGAGACGACACATTTCAGTTTAAATTGCATCTTAACGAATACCGAAAGGCAACCAAACGCAAAATCCTGTCAGATGCAAAAATCATCTAGCTGCATGCGTTTTGTGACGCTTCTGAGTTAGTCTACGCTAATTGTGTTTACATGCGCGTCAAAATGGCGTCAGGAGAAATCGTTACTAAATTAATAGCAACAAAGACTTAAGAAGCACCATTGAAGCAAGTATCTCTACCATAAGACTCTAATTGTGTGGAGCTCATCTGCTGAGTAAGTTAGTGAAGCTGGTGAAAGAATCTCTGACCATAAAATTTGAGCACCTCCATGCCTGGACCGATTCTAAGATCGTTCTAACTTGGTTGTCAGAGTATCCCAGAACCAACCCAGTGGACCGTTCGAATATAGAGGCATACCACCATCAAAGCTCGTTGATAATAAACTATGGTGGCAAGACCCGCTTTGGTTACAACTTCATCGCAATACCTGGCCTTCCCCATCAACACATGACTTACAGCTTAGTGAAAGTGAAGTGCTACATAATCTGGAAAAACAAAATCGGACTACAGATAGTTTTCTCGGGAAGGTTAGGTTAGGTAAGGTTAGAGTGGCTGCTAACGCACACTTAAACCGTTGCCGGTCCGTTGTGATACCACAGGATCGTAGTCCCCTAATACCCCTAACACTCTATTGGAACGATCCTGAACTACTAATGTAGCGTAAAATGTCCCGCACCTTAATGTCTGCAAGATCTGAAAGGTTGTGCATTACATACCTACCCAAGTGTAAATGTCTTGTTAGTGCCAGTGCAGGACAAGAGCACAGGAAGTGAACAAGCGTCTCTTCCTCCTCCTCGTCCATACAGCTTCTACAGAAGTCATTTGATTCTAGACCCAGCCTCCTCGCATGTTCACCAAAAAAGCAGTGTCCCGTTAATATTCCTACTTTCCTTCTTAGATCTCTCCTCTCCAGAGAGATTAAGGTCCTGGAGCGATTCAAATTCAGCCTTGGCCACATTTGTCACGCTCTCTCGCATGTGAGGGTATTAAACCACCTCTCCAGTGCTAAAGCTTCTGCCCTTCTCCTCAAAGCCAGTCTAAGCTCCGCTGTAGGCCTCCCCACATTGGCACTTTCAGGCGTCAGCTAAAGAGTTGTACCTTGCCTAGCTAGTTCGTCTGCCCGGCTATAATCGCTATTATCCCCGCCTGTTTCCCGCTGCAGGGGTCAGGGAGACGAACGGAAGTGCTTATATTTAATGCTCCACAGAACAGCCCAGCTCCGACTTTACCATCTAGCTTCGAGCCGTCCGTCTAGAATTGTATAGCTTCGGTTTTCACTGCTAGCTTATTCCCCCAGAACTCTCTGGAAGGGATTAAGGTTTGAAAACCCTTTTCGAAGCATAATTTCGGTTTATAATATAATGAAGTTTCGCCATTTCCTTCTTTAGCGAACCAATTATTTTCGAGTGACCTCCCTGAAGGTGTTTCCACTGAGACGCGGCCGTTAGTCTTGTGGCTATATTAGTCGCCATCTTTTTGCCACATATATCCACTGGAAGAAGGTGTAACATAACCTCTAAGGCCTGGTAGGTGTTGTTCTCAGTGGCCCGCTTATGAGTATACATGCCATCCTTTGCACCTTCTCTAACTTCTTTCTATAGGTTACTCAATCCAGTGCTGGCCACCAAACACTCACTCCATACATAAGAACGGGTCTTACTACGACAGTGTAGGGCCAGTGTACCAGCTCCGGTCTGAGACCCCAACGTTTGCCTATTGCACTCCTACACGTATACATCGCCGTCGTAGCTTTGCTGATTCTCTCCAAGATGTTCGACTTCCAGCTTAGTTTACTTTCTATAAGATTACACCCAGAAGTCTCGCTTTATCAGTAAAGGCCAGTTAAGTGCCATTTACGGTAGGTGGGTCAACTACCGGAACTTTATATTTCTTTAGACGAGCGGGGCTTAATTCGTGTCGGTGGACGCCTGGAAAAATCGTCATGTCCTTTTGATACCAAGCATCCTCTAATTCTGCCTAACAAGCATATATTAGGGACATTTAATATTGAAGAATATCACAAAACATATCTTCACCCAGGTCCGACTTTACTATTGAGTCTGCTTCGCCTAGTTTTGGATCTTGGGTGCTTGAAATATGATTAAAAGCTACATTGCTAAAGGTATGATGTGCTTTCGTCAAAATCTAGGTAATCTTCGAACACAATCAATGGGCAACTTACCAAAATCACGGATCTCCTTCGGAAGGCCATTTCATTCAACGGGTGTTGACCTAGTTGGTCCTGTATACCTCAAAACCGACAATAGTCGCGGCAGGAAGAAGATTGTTAAGGAAACATAGTGTTCATATATGTCTTGCGGTAAAAGCAGTACACATTGAGCTAGTCAGCGATATGACAACTGAAGCCTATATGGCATCCTAAAGTAGATTTATAGCGAGAAGAGGGGCTCCGATAGAAATCGTTAGTGACAATGGCTGCAATTTGGTTAGAAGTAGACGACACCTAGACACATTAATTCGATATCATTTTTTCTCACACAGAATAATATAAGACACTTGTTTAATCCGGCTAGTACTCCATAATTCAGAGGCCTCTGGGAAGCCAATATCAAATCGATAAATCATCATTTGCACAGAGTTGCTGGATCAACAACACTCACATTCGAATAGATGAGGGACAGATCGAAGCTTTTTTAAATTGCAGACCTCTGTCCATTAGGCGACGAGGCCACCTCGTACGATCCACTAACACCAGGCCACTTCTTAATTGGAGAGCCTTTGACGTCAATTCCGGAATCGAATCTTATACTCACTTGCCCGAATCTCTGTTGTTAAAATTCTGCGTATCGGAAATGAAACATTAGTACAGTTTTCTGGGCTTCTCGTTAAACCTCTACTATTTACCCATCTTACTACACTGAAACCCAATATCTTGTACTGTTGTATCGTTTCTTTTGTTCTTGTACTGTAGGCTCATTTCATTAGGCAAAGAGGTCGCTGGTGTAGAGAAGGATATGGAAAATTGTTTACAACAGCATGAAAAGCTGGCCCGTGATCAAAAACCGATGAAGTTAAATTGAAGACACGGTACGGGCCAATATTGGCCTGTAAAAACCGTAAAAAAATCATCATCGCTTGAGGCGTCGAAGAGATAACATTTTGTCGCGCTCTTTTGGCCGCTACTACATATACCGCGTACTATAACCATACTCGACCATTGACTCGTACGACGTTTACTGCATTGATTAATAGGCACATCTATCATTGTTTTGAAGATGTTCCAACGACAAACGACAACTATTTTGGAAAATTCCTCAATTCCAACAAACAGTATGACAAATGTATTTGCGAATTGTTGTCCGAGAGGCGCCAAATTGTTGTCAAAATTTTATTAATTTCTATTAATCGCAAATCATTAATTTCAGTGAATTGTCTATACATAATATTCGTTGTACGATCAGCGACTTAAATTTATTTGTTGTCTTGACAAATGTGTGATATTATTGCTTAACAATTTCTTATATTGACAGTTGTGCGGTTTGGGCAAAGTTGGTATTTGCATGCTAAAAACTTTCGACAGTGTATGTGTTCGATCGGTTGCTGTGTACACATATTGCCCCCCTCATCTATATTCAGTCGTATTCACACGGAATGAAAACAATCATTTTCCATCAGTCGTTCCATAAATTGAATGACTCGGCATGAAACGGTCGAATATGATATTTTTTTTTATCCACCCGTCGTATATACGTAATACCGCTGATGATGGATTAAAAAAAGCTGGAAAAGACGGTTTCGTTCCTCGGATGTATATATATATCCATGTGTGTTGTATATATATGTACACTATAAATTATCGTGAATGATTTGTTAAAATTTACATACACAAAAAACGTATTCCACGAGTTGGTTGTTGTGTTGTGCGTGTATTTATAACAAACTGGCATGCCATTTGGCAGAATTTTCCAAATTAATTTTGGAAAAATTGAAAAATTTGGTGAAGGAAAAGCGATGGCAGTTTATATAACATCCACACACACACACATACATAGTAGAAAATGTATAGCTTCACACCCACACACCAAATCGTATCAATATGGGAAGATAGTCGCAGTCATCCTCGTTTTCAATCTTAATGCCATGTGCGGCGGCGGATTGATTTGATCGAAATTGATAGATTTGTATGCGAGAATATTGAACCGAAGAATAATTATTTGTATCGTTATGGTTTTATTGTTGTTTAAAGGTATACATATACATGACGTAAATGATGATTGATTCGATTCACGAAATGGTAAATTATGGTTTTTAATGAATTTGAACGAATATATAACATATTATGTAGTATGGGATATTTAGGTTAGGGGTTACTCTAAGGATCATAACTCATGACATGTATATAAGCTATCAATAGTGGGGTGTACTTGGTGTTTATAGACTTGATCTAATTTCTTATCCACTTTAGACATTTTTGAGACAAAATGATTTTAAAACACGAAATAAGTCACATATATAGGCAATACCATACGATAGACCCCTGTAACAATGGAAAACCTTCGCAGTTTTTCCTGACCCTGAAATCTGTGTGGAATTTATTTTTGTACAGTTAACAGTGTGAGGGCAGTGGTGTACGTGGTTCCTAAATTTTTCCAGGATTCTTAGATCATCAAGAATTTTAAGATGAGATTTTTTTGTTATCAGTTAGACAGCATCCTTCTTTGAACCATTGAAACTAATGCATGCTATCGCGGTTGTGTTTTAGTATTCAAGGTTTGCGTATTTTTCATCTTAGCCCTTGGCCAGCATACTAAAAAAGCATAGGCGACCATGATTGTAACGACATCATTGGTTTCAATCCCCCCATAAATCTTTCTGTAATACTACTAAATGGAGACAATTTCTTAGTCGTTAAGTGACTCAAAGTGTGCATAATTAAAGAGGTGCCAGATCAAAGTAGAGCCTTATATATTATAGCTACATTTTTATAATCCCTAGACCATTGGAACCAGGACCTCTTCTCTGATAGTATTTAGAAAGGTTGGTTTACGATTTTATTTTTTTTTTTTCACTATTGTAGCGATAGTACCATGACTGCAGGTAAATTGTCGGAGACGAGATCACCATAATCCCTTATCCTGAATTTAATTATTCGCACATAGTTTGGCAGTCCTCTTTTTTAATTATATTACCAGTTGCCTGTGTGCGAGCAATACCTATAAGTAAACCTGTGTCAAAAGACCGTGGAATGTTTTCAAACATTTCCGACAAACAAGTGTATGGTAGTGGTTTCAAGGTCTCCTTCCAACGCCACCACGTTTTAGGCCAACAAATAAGTGAAGCAAACGAAATTATGGTTCTTATAACTGAATCGTTTAGCCAGAACAAACGTCTGGGTTTCAGGCCCCATGATTTACCCAAAGTCAAGTAAATGTTACGTGGTTTGTTGCATTTCTCTAGATGTTTTGCCAAGTAAACTTTCGATCTAATCAGATCCCCAGATACTTAACTTCTGGAGAGAGCGGGTCGTATAAACTCCAATTTTTGGAAGTCTAATGTTTCCCAGAGTTCTACGATTAGTGAAAAGAACCATCTGTTTTCCTAGCGTTAACTAATAGACCTTGATCACTACACCAGGCTATACAACTATGTTCATCCCTAATATTTACCTGTCATATTATGACTATGCCATCGGCATAACCCTGAGAGTAAAATCAATTATCGTTTAATTGGACTAGCAGTGAGTTGACCACAAAACACCACAAGACATATTTCGGACTGTCACCATAGTCCATACACTGCCTAAGTCTACCGTAATTCTCTTTGATCTAAGCATGGTGCTTAACCACCGAACAAATGTGGTCTCCATCCCATGTCTTTCAGAGATCACTTCACTGAAGGAAGCATTATCAAACGCACCTTTGATGTCCAGAAACACTCCCAAGGTAGATTCCTTGTTTTCTAGCGATTTTTCAATCCGCCAAACAACTTCATGGAGTCCTCTTTCAACAGAATTACCTTTCTGACATGCATATGTTATTTGGAATGTTTGTATTTTTGTATCTACTAATTGCTCTAAACATTTAAATAGAAAAGTGGACAGACTTATAGGTTGAAAACTTTTTACCCTGACTTTTCTCTACGATCTCCATGAACATATCCCAAGGTCAAACTGGTTCTGAATCTAAGTGCAAGGTGGTTTAGGATGATTTCCAGTCTTTACTGTAGAAAACCTTCTGGACCTGGAAGGTATCGATACTCCATTGGATTCTATTTTTTGCCACCAAGTTTGTACTCGTATGAGTTCCATCAGGTTTCTCTAGAGTTCTAATAGTAATTCTTCAAATAACCACAGAGAACTCTTTTGAGTTTATAGTGGTCGCCTTAAGGTAATTCACTTCCTAACAGAAAGATTCGATGTTTTTTCACTTCACGGAAAATTCTCGATTTTCCGTTGAACCGGTTTTCATGTCTTTGTTGAGACACCCAAGGAAAAGACAGACTGGTAAAGCAGACAAAAAAAGGTTCACATTCAAGATGACTATACGTCAGACTATTATATGTATTAATTCCAGGAGGAAAATACTCCTAGATTAGATAGGGAACGATTGGAATATCAATACAGTTTGCGTACTCCATAGCTTTGGGGAACTCTTGAGCAGGAAAATGAAGTTCCAAATCAAATGGGAAGTCAGCAGAGATCACTGAAAACTCACGTTTAACACAATCTTAGTTTACTTCAACTATACGAGGTGTAAGGTAATTGCAACATACATCATTTAAGAGTTTGTATAGTTCATGTTATTAACAACAAAAGTTTTAGATCTCGAGCATGTACAGGGTATCCGCCGGGAAGGTATACTACATTGTCTTGCCGCCATTTTGGTAAACGTTAGTCTTGACAGTTCATATTTGGCAGTCGTGAAGTAGACACTTGGCAAATTTATTATGCAAAAATATTCGATAAACCAACGTGTTTTAATCGTTAAAATATTTAATCAAAATCAATCATCGATTACTGAGACGATGAGAAAGTTGCGTGGAATTATTGGAAGAAACAACGTGCACACAAAACGCACTATTTATCGTGTATTGAATGATTTCGAAGAAAGAGGGTCTGTAAAACATTACTGCTGCTCAAGAAAGTGTTCAAAACAATTCATCAACCTCAATTCGACGCCGTGCTCAGGAGCTTAGTCTTCAAAGAACAAGTTTGGCCACAATTTTGCACAAGGAATTGCATTTGTTTTCATTTAAGATTCAGTTGACACAAGAGCTTCTTCCACAATACCATTTACGCCGTTGTACATATGCCAATAGGATGTTACAGCCCGCCCATGACAACTCCGATTTTTGTGAAAAAATCATAATGAGTGACGAACCACATTTTAGCGATATCGTGATATGATTGAAAACTTTTGAACGTTACAACTGCATGCTTTGGGCTTGATTAACATGTGGTATCAAAAAGACGGCGCCACAACGCATACAGCCAGGATTATAATGGAATTACTGCAAGACCTCTTTCCA
Source organism: Tipula lateralis (assembly GCA_963932295.1). Taxonomy (NCBI): domain Eukaryota; kingdom Metazoa; phylum Arthropoda; class Insecta; order Diptera; family Tipulidae; genus Tipula; species Tipula lateralis. The sequence goes on along the minus strand of OZ010736.1, from coordinate 141,603,419 downwards.
CAACAAGTTATTTCAAAAAATGGTGATGTTGATTGGCCTCCACGGTCGCTTGATTTGACTGCTCCGGACTTCTTTTTGTGGGGATATCTGAAAAGCAAGACCTATGCAAACAAACCAGAAACGCTTGAGCAACTCAAACCAAATATTCGTGATGAAATTAATGAAATACCGCGTGAAATGTGTGAGAATGTAATGAAAAATGTGCTCAAAAGGGCTCGCATTTGTGAGGCTAACAGAGGTGGACATTTATCTGATATTGTATTCCAAACATAATTGCCGACATTAAATAAAACATTTACCAATATAAGATCCATTCTCTTTCATTTAATCAAAAATTATAAACAACCAGGATAGAGTCTTAGACCCCTGTATTAAGTCTTTTAGTTTTGTTGCTCGTGAGTTCACGTTCGATGAGAAAGGACGGCGCATTTAAGTGTCAAGATTCAAACTAAATTGGAATTTTATGACTCACCTTACGTATTGATAATCGAGGTATTAGGGTCTCCAGACGTGTTCATTATGGCATTTTTTTAAAGCAAAGCCTATCAGCAATAACTTTCGATCTAACGGAATTCCTACTATCGGCCTCCGATGCTTATGGATATCTGACACATCCTATTGAAGTATAAACAACTCAATGGACACGGTAATTCGCAAGTTTAGTCTGATATATTCTCGATTAGGCAAGGAACAGCCTTAGACTATTCCTATTTAAAATCTGCCAACTACTCGTATGTACCATTGTAAGCGTACAACAATCCAATAAAACATTTATAAACATATCTAACGATCATATAATATTCCCTTTATAATCCCGCAATAAATTCCCCAGACTAAAATAGATTGTCTGTCACACACGCACACACATACAGTATACCCAAATATATATATATAATATTTAATAATGACAATAGTTATACCCAAGTGAATTATATACCCAAAAAAAAATAATAATAACAAACCAACCATGACTGAATTTTTATTCCATCCATCACCATAAGTATACAGATAAATCCATCCAGTTCCGCACCCTATATACCATGAAATTCGTCTTCTCGACATCGCCCTCATTAAAACTATACGCGCATCGATCTTGCAAATAAACAAACTATATATTCTTCCCCTCCGCCCTGTGTATATAGGGTGTCATACCATCAGCGATGATGATCGTGAAATTTCAATTTTCAAACCCAAAAACTGTGGTGTGGTACGGTGCTGATGCTGCTGCTGTTGCGCTCCACAAACAAACAAAAAAAAATGAGGAAAATTAAAATCTGGATATGGAAAAAATTAGTTGATTACATTACGAATTATCATGATTATTATCGCATCTATAATTTATTCAAAAGTGTTATTTGGCAGAGGGTTGAATTTTTGGGTGATTAATTGAAAATCGTATATACGAGTATATAAATAATTTCGATGAGGGTGGAAATGTTACACCATATTTGTTGTATGTATATGTAGTTTGATTAGATTGAGCTTATAATGAAAAGATTTTTAGAACAGGTTAAGAGATTAAGAGGAGAGCTCGGTGGTCGCATGTTAATCGATTCCCTTTTAACATTGAACCCATTTGATTTATTTTATTGGTCCAGTTCTTGGGTATTTCTATCGATTTATGAATATGGTGTTAAGTGACTTATATATACAATTGTGTGTGTGACTCAGAAATCTCTAGCGCCACAATAATTATCTCTTACTCTACAGGTTGTTTATATATGGATGTTTCTAATCTACACACATATCAAAGCCGAATTATGTGTACACATTTCGAATGTAAATAAACCAAACTACAATACACTATGTTGTGTAAACATAAAACAAACATTTCGATTATGATTATCTCATCTTAACGCTGAAAGATGTGATGATTAAAGGAAAACCCCAATATACCAACGCATATGTGGTCTGTATATACGTTTGTAATGTGAAAATGTTATAAATTTCGATAGATCGTAACACGTTAATCACATGGCGCCATCGTTTATCAATTTGATTTTTCAACATTTTATTGGGTGTGTTGAAAGTTATATGACGGATTTTATGTGCGTACGCTATATAAATCATTTGCCGTCCATTGGGGTTATATAACAACTATGCCGGGGATTGATGGATTTTATGTATAGTAAAATAGTTAATAGGAACTGAAAAGTTCACGTCCTGTGCCTTAACACCTTCATCAACGATAGCCTACCTTAAATAAGAAGGCGACTAAATTTGGTTAGATCACTTGGCTGACGATCCACATGTTGAAAATTTCATAACAATACAAACAAACTGGGATTCCGCCAAAATAACAACGAAACATCCCTTATAAGTACCCATTAGACGGCCTTATCACATGTATGAAAGTAGCGACCATGTGTCCCAAGGCTGTACATTTTGTAAGCTTCGCTTGCACATAAGATTAGCCAACCTGTCAATTGGCTAATATCAAGTGTATATAAGGCTGTATATACATGCACCCGCCCACTGATGTAATCTAACCCCACGGTAAAGACTAATTTTACAATAATTTGGATATAATTATGGGTTCTACACTTCTAAAAAACAAGGCAGTTCTTGCTAGGAGGACAGCTAAACGCTGTCCGCTAAACGTTGTATACAAGCACGAATGGTGGAAGGCTAAGGTCGTAAGAGTATCAGAACTCAACAATGATCGCAATTCGCGTGGTTTCTTTTAAGGAATCACTGAACTGCACCATACCTGAAGATCTCTGTCTTAACGTCAATGCAATACTCATGAACATTTATCTGACCTATAACGTTCCACATGTATTACAAGCTGTGTTTGAATACCCTCAAATACAAACCGCGCGGAGATGAACATTGAAGATCCATCCTATGAGCAATTCACCATGGCCATGCAGAGATTAAAGTAAACTCGTACATCGATCAAATCTATCTCATCAGGCATATGCTACCGGACTTGATGTTCATACTGTGCGATTCGTATATACATTCAGTTGTGACGCGACAGTACTAGTGAATTACAAGAACTTAACTTGAAATATAGATTTTTATTAATCAATTACGGTTCATTGGTGATTTAGGATTACGGTTCATTGGAGACCCCGACGGCCCTATTTAGGGCATTACACGTCAAGATCTTCTGACACAAATCACCCGCTAATTTCATCCTATACCTACTGCCTAACCTAACACGGCGAAAAGTTAACTTCTCACAATGGAATTTCTGCCTTTTCTTCCAATACGTGGGTAGTTCGTAACGCGTTCAAGGCATAGATATTTCCAAAAAGTTCGTTTTATGCTGCAAAAAAGCCAAATTCAATAAGGTGGGCGAATGTGGAACCCACAAATACAGTATGCAGTTCAGGTTCGTTTCATGTTGCAAGAAGCCTACTTTAGTGCATCGTTGGAGAGAAGTGAGATATTCCACATACCATCATCTCCATAAATGTGAGATATGACCGCAAAAAGTACATTATAAATTCGTTTATTCGGACGTTCATCGAACAGCCAAGGGTACACACTTCCACAGTCGAAAACCTAAGGAGATTGATGAATACTTCGAATGTGGCCATAAGAGGACTGAAAGTACTCGGTCAAGAAAGCGAAACCCGAGATCCGTGGTTGATTTACATCTTGCTTCAAAAACTAGATGATAAATCAAAAACTTTGTGGGCCGAACATTCCAGAAATTACTAATCCTGACTTTCATGAATTCATGAAATTCCTATCTCGTCGTATAGATGCATTAATGACCAAAAGGATTGCGAGTAAGAAAATTATCCCGAAACGAGAATTGAAAAGCCATGTTGCGCTGGAAAATATAGAGCAGTCGGAGAGACTAGTGAATCTATATACCGGTAAAAGTCACCGAGTATAAATGCGAAATGCGTGGCAACAAGGACCATTCAATATCCCGATGCCCTAAATTTCAATCATTAAACGTGGAAGCAAGAAAATCATTCATAGAGAGCGAAAAGAGATGTTTCAACTATCTGAGCAGTCGCCATCCAATTTTTAGATGCCCTTCCAGACGTCGCTGTATGGTTTGTAGGAAACATAACTCGCTACTGCATCAAGAGGAAACATCCAGCAAAGCGGCGTACGAAAGCTCACACCAAAACAAGGAAGGAGCAAAACTAATCCAAAATCACCACGCACACAATGACAGTGGAATAGCAATATTACCCACCGCGATCGTAAATGCAATCGATCACAGCGAAAATTATAATACAATGCAGAGCCATACTCGATTCAGGATCACAAACCAGTTTTATCACCGAAGCCTGCGCTTAACGACTTCATCTACCGAGATGAAACACTCGTATATCACTGAGCGGATTAGGTGAATCTAAAGCAGGTACTTCCAAGGGTCTTGTGAACATAGCGATAAAACCCGCTGACAGATCAGTAATCATAACCGAAGCACTTTGTCATACATCTCCTGAGAAGACTTACTCCTCTGATGGATGGAATTGTCGGTGACTACGAAAGAGGATTCCGTCCAAATCGGTCATTCACTGTTTTTTCGCTAGGGATGATTCTTTCCAAGTACTACGAAACGTCTCACGATGCACACCAAATGTTCCTAGATTTCAAGCAAGCCGATGACTCGATCAATCGGAACAGACTATGGTATGCGCTTGAATATTTAAAAATACCAAACAAATACGTACATCTGTGTAAAATGACAGTAACACAGTCCCAATGCTGTGTCAAAGTTGGGAACAGGCTATCGAGAACTTTTGTAATTACTACTGGGCCATCCACAAGGAGATGCGCTGTCCCCGATACTTTTTAATCTCAGGTTGGGATACATCCTTGGTAAAAGTGAAACACCTCAAGACCGCCCAGATGGCGCAGTGGTTAAAGCTGCGGCGGTTGGAGCGGGAGGTACTGGGTTCGAATCCGATTCGAGGCAGGATGCAAAATGGGGTTTTCACCTTCGATCGTTTGGGCGGTGCGATCGGTGGTGAAAAATGAACATGTCTGGATCCTCTGTGGTGTTTAGAATCCTTGGGCCAACCCATCTTCCATGTCAGTACTGTAGGCCTGACATGGAGCCATATCTACCATCATACAACGTTTCGAGTTTTGGTTCTTACAGTATCCGATGTTCATTTCTGATTACACAGACGCACGGTATATAATTCTACTTTGAAGTGACCTACATCTTATCACCATATACAATCAGCGTTAAGAAACACATCTAGTTCCGTTTTATTATTCTTATAGTTTAATTTGACATGTTTACTATGAGTGTTGCATGAATATTTTCATGTACATGTTTATGTTTGTGTATTAGCATGAGAAATGTGCAACGGTGCACATCTTAAAAACTTTAATCCAAAAAAAACTTTTCAATTTAAACAAAACTCTAAAAGGATTTCAGAGCAACAAACATATATATACAAACTACAAACTTTGTGTTTACCGCAAAGTAGAGACAATATACATATTGTATATCGAGTTTTATGCATGATCCACCATCTGAACGTATACGTACTCGTATGATGGTACGACGGAAAAGAGCAACCCAACACAGTAATTTTGATCTTTTTGTGCTCTACATACGAGTACGTGCATAATCCATCTATTCATTCCCAATGTTGTTGTTGTTGTTTTTTACACTTCAAATGATTCTAAAATCCTATTATAATCTCTCGAATATACAATGTAAAAGATTATAGCAGACACAACACAGTATAAAGATGATGTATGTCGATAGTAACTATTGCTGTGTTGCAAAATTTATGTTATTTGGTATTAGAAACCGTTTGTGCATAAAGATGACAATATCTGTTGTGTTTGACTCGCCTATTGCAAGCTTGGATGGTTTGGATTTAAATCCTGTTGAATACAAATCTATTGAATATACGGTCTCAACGGTTGCCACACCTTATTTATAAAAAGAACATTCAAGGCTCAGGTGAGCATATGCATCTCTGATTATTTTAAAATATTATATATTGGAAGTGGTTCGGGTAATCTTTATCCGGTTCATCTCGATAACTTTCCCCAATTTCCATTTTAATGAATAGATTCATCCTCCTTGGGGAGCAGTTAAATATTTGCGGACAATTTGGCCCAAAACATCCATTCTTTTATAAATGCATATATATAGTACTGCTATAGGACGAGTTGGCTCATTAATTCTTCATTTAAACATTGGGTCATAGAGGTGTATTCATTACAACGAGTGTCATCATAAAGTCCACTCTGCGGGTAACTATATACGTTAAGTGAATGACTAAACAACTGAATGCGGCCTCACGCCTTTACCAGACCGATAAGTTATACTTGGATATGAGAGAACTAGATCTGTGTTTTCTGGCGGTTTTCTGACCACGTTTAGCTTTATATGTGTATTGTGCAAACCTGCAGAGAAGAAATTTAGTACCGGAATTACTCGTGGGCATAAAAGAAACGATGAGACCAGTACACAACCTAGAACCAACGAAAAAGCAACAGGAAAATTCCTGTTCTAAAAATGAAGAACCTTTAGGGATGTCTGATTAGGACGGCTTCAAAACACTTTTTGTCATAAAAGAAAGCCTAAACATCTTGCTGAACTCGGTTGGTTTGGACAACGATACTTAAGAGAGTTCTCTGTTAAAATAATTAGGTCATATATATTACTAGGAGTCACAGATGTACAAATCAGGAAGCCATTAAGAATTTACTTATTTTACCAAAAAAAGTCGTTCGAAAATTGCTTTGCCCAATTGGAACTAATAATATCCCGGTCAATAATATAGCAACGTTGACCACCAGATTTTTCGGTGTCTTGTGGCCAACTCACTACAAGTCGATGAAAACGAACGTGATCAAATGCAAATAACGAATTACAGTGGTAACCTGGTGTCGTAAACAGGAACTATTTCTTAAATTTAGGGTGACTATTTTTTTTACTAGGCGAAGAGGTCGCTGTCGGCGACGATGGCTCCACGGCGTAGAGAGCGATCTGGCATCTTCCAACTGCTTGCAACAGTATGAAGATCTGGCTCGTGATCGAAACCGTTGGAGTCAGATTGTTGACACGGTACGGGCCAATAATGGCCTGTAAAAACCGCAAAAAAAAAAAAAAAAAAAAAAAAAAAAAAAAAAAAAATTTTTTTACTGGTTCTAGATGCAGAACTCTGGATGGATGATATTCTTTTCGCTCACATATATCTGAAAGAAAACCTTTGAATGACTTAATTATCTTGACATTAAGTGAGCTATTATAAGTTTGATCGGGTAGAGTTTGATATAACAAGTGATTTGCTGTCACTTCACTTTTTGTTCAGAATGTGGGTGTTATTTTACCACAAACAATAATGAGAAATGTGAGTTGGTATAAACACGAAATGACAACAAAATATCAGGACAGTGAAAGTAGTAGATGGACACAGTGACCATCAAATGGTAACGGCAACATTCAAAACTATACCAGCTACTGAAAAGACCTACAAACAACCGAACAGAAGGAACTTCAACATCGAAAAAACATTCTCGAGACTGGTATACACACTACACTAATAGTCATTGGAAAATTCACAAATATTCCACCAATAAAGGATCTACCAATAAAGTACCATCAGATCGGACTGCGACCTTCAAGAGGACAACTATACCAAAACTATCAGCACTCATCCGTCAACAAAGCGGGAGGTTAGAACTGACGTCCAGAAGGTGACTTAAGGTAATATACCAGCTACCTACAGATAATATACCAGTAGTTAGCTGACGTATAGAATACATGGAGAATCCCGCAGAAAAGGAAGGGGTTAAACTATATGACGATCACAAAGAAAGACGTCCTACGAGCATGGAAAAACTGGAGAGGTATCTAACTTTTCAACAATACATACCAAAAGTATTTGCGATGATACTCCTTGAGCGAATATCCCCATTAATCAACCAATAACTAAGAATGGAACAATCTGACTTAAAGCCAAGAAGAAGCTTCACAGATCATATCATAGACTTCAAATCCGATTAGGAATACCATAAGACTGGTTTTACTATTTGCCAGTACAAAAGCAATTTAGAATACAGGGTTACCTCTCTAAGAGCTACTGGACAAGGTGAGTTACTCCTTGATTTTATTCTCAGTACCAACTCTTGAATGTGTAATATTGGGCGCAAGCGTACTAGAAATAAACAAGAAATTCTAAATGGTGGCGCATAAGTGACGTTATAATTTAATTGGTGAACCAAGAACCAAAGTTGTTCAATTTTATTTTGAAAGCCAACATTCGTTTTTTCAGACAGAAAGATCATATCGAAATTTCTTTCATGTTCGATACACCTATAGAACTCCAATAATTTACCGATTGGTTCAGCTTTTTCGTCAGAAAAGGGCTGTTCGTCATCTTTGTGCTGGAAGACCTATAGTACAGTTCGAAATAATGTGAACATTGCTTGGGTGCGGTTAAGTATTGAGAAGAACCTCTAAGCTTCCACAAGGCGACGTTCTAATCAGTGGGTGTTGTCGAAGCGGCCTCTACAAAGAATTTTTCATAACTTACATCTTTCCCATTTATGTTGCAATTGGTTCACGAGTTCAAACCAAATTCGCTATTTTCAAGAAGCCTAAAAAATAGGTCAATATGGGGCACCCCAAATCAAAGAATAATTGCTGAAGATCAAATGCCTGTAAATGCTATGGCCTAAAACAATCCAGAATTGTGGTTCCAATAAGATGGAGCCACAGATCGTCCAACTATGGTCTCCTGCGAAATTTTTGCAGATCGAACAATATAGTGCTTTTGGTTTGTTTCTTTGGGCTGCTCAAAGAGTAAGGTTTATGCCAATAAACCTCCATCCAACAGCTTACGGTCAATATACGAGATGAATGAAGGTCACTGGGACCTGAAAAATTCTGGAAAATGTTCTGGAAAGAGAACGGTCAAACAATGGAATCATTTGAAAAGCAAACAATAGTCATTATTTGAAAAATATTAGCTTCAAAACATTTCTAAACTATAATCTAAATAGATGTTATTGAGGATAGCGTACTAAATTGCAAAATATCCGATGGCCATGCCTTGTCTGATCACTGTTATATCTATAGTCTGAATTGTTTAAAAGAAATAAGAGAAACACCGACTAATCTAAGACCTGGTTCTTAAACCACATATTACAATATCATACCTCGATGACGTGATAAACCATGTAAAATTGGTACTTGTTCTCAAATCAGGCATCCTGTAAAGTCTCAGCCACCTTGGTGGTCAGAACTCCAGAATACTCGACAAAATTGCACGACGAGGATTGCTACAAGAAAATGAAAAGACGTATATTTGGAGACTGTTCTGACGCAGACTTCATATAGGTCTTCCAGTCCAACCATCCCAAGGTACCTCAAACGATCTGATCCACACTAGACCATAACTAGTTACAAATCGTTGACTAGCACCGACTAATCTTAGAACTGAGTCTTAAACCACTTATTTCAAGATCAGACCTCAACCACATACCGTCTAATTATGTGCTTGTCAGGCCTCCTGAAAAGTTTCGACTACCTTAGTGGTCAAACAAACTCCAGAATATTCGACTAAAATGCAAGACTAGGATTGTTACAAGAAAACGCAAAGACGAAGATAAGAATGATCTGATCCATACTGGACCATCACTAATAATGAATCGTTGGTGTTACTTCTAGAAATCCATTTTCAGGGCAGTTGAGTAGTGGCTCTAGTAAAGCTATAGATTAATATGAGTGCAGATGATGCATGTCTAACGATTGAAAATTTTTATGGGCAATAAGAAGCTTTAAAGCATATAAATCAGCAGAGTCAAGGCATCCTTCTTGCAGACGTTCGAAATATCTGACATATTATTGTCAGCAGGAAAATCTTTCCTAAATAAGCGTATCATCTTTTCTATTAAAATCTTTGAAAAGACTTCTAAATTACCACTTAGCTCTTATAGTTAGTATCAGGTCATAATAACTCGGAGTTATCAGTACTTTGGAATTTTGGAGGTTCACCAGGATCCTAAATTTGGTTGGTCTTCTTAAGCTTCTTATTTCCAGGAAGTGGCCGTGACGTACTTCTTACTTTCGATCTGTGGAGGTCAACAATATAACGATATTGTTGACCTCACAGATTATGTTCTGTCCCGTGATTGATTTCACGAGGAGCATACAAATGGCGCAAAATCTAGGCCAGTATATCATAATGTAAACACTACTCCGCTCAAGGACTGCACTGTTTAGTTAAAGTACAGAAAATTGAGGTATAGTCAGTAGTGTAGCGTGCTTGTAGTGTATCCCAATCAATTGCAGTATATTTCTATCCAGACTGAAGCACCAAGGGTAGGGTTTGTATACGTTTTATATAGTCTCCTCTTTTTCACGTTCATCGAGTGCTTATGCAAGAACTGTTCGTTTTTGAAGTGCCTACACGATTAGGAGGCCATATATAATTCTGATGAAAACTACCATCGCGTGACCATCTTGTCACATTTCGATACATTTTATTAGTCTTCAAAAAACTTATCAATCAAAACAAGCTGTGTTGTCTATACAGGTGGCTAATCCATTATCAATTATGTGCTCATTAAAAAATTAATCCAATCATATCATAATCAAATAATTTAATTTTAATTTAACAACTTTATTGTCCGCACACATCTATGTATGCACATCTGCTTGAGGTCCTTTCATAGTACATCGTTATCGAATTTCATGTTCTTATCGGTTTCATATTTTATGGTTAAACATGCCTTCTGATGAAGTGGCTGTATCGCCAAGATTTGTTAACAATTTTACGGTTATTTCAACATCTGTCCATTATATTCGAGTAGTCGTCTATATGTATGTTAAGTGGTGATGAGCCACTTAAGACAATACATGTATGTACGTTAAAGGGACGAACAATTATTTGTCACCGAAAACATGAAAACCGCACTCGTATATATACAGATGATTTATGACAAGAATGTCGGCGACTGTATATCTCGATTGTCGTTAAATCCGTAATAGCGTTGAAACAATAGAATTGAAATCTCATGTTTAAGTCGATAATGTATATCTTACTTACCTGTAGAGGAAGAGAGTACATTCAATTGTCTTGATATTATATTTCATTAACGTGTATATAATTGAGGTTATGTACGACACTATCCATTGTCATTTGTACGTACATCCAAGAGTATGCATTTCGTCGTTCTGGTGTGATAAGCGTCCAAAATCGTATATAGGATGACGTGGTGCCCGTAAATCCGTGTTTTCTTTGTGTATTCACAAGAATGATCAAATCAACAAGGTAATAAACGTCCAAACCGAACCCGTATTTATATATCGAGTTTTTATTACTTTATGAGTTTATGATTCTGCATGTCGTAAACCAACATATTATGTAATATGTTTCGGAAAAGTTGAAAAAGATAGGAGACGCGAGAATATTTCAAAACTATATAATAAAAATCTAGAAGGAAGTTCCTTGTTTTATGATTCGAGGGCAATAACAATTACCGGTGTACGTATATAGTCGATCGACATTTTTCCAGAACCTGAATCCTGAAATTTGATCGCATTTTGGGATTTGACATTTTTCGTGTCTCGAGCAAACAAAAACCAAAAATCTGCACATACCAAAGATTAGACGACGATTGCATATCAATATTGTACCCATCTTGACATATTTTTTTTGTGTTTTATTTGGACACAACTTGAGACATTCATTGACTTTTTTCGAAAATCCTGTGTAAATAAATAAAACAAAAAAAAAAAGGATCAAATTTGTGAATGTACGAAGACCCAAAATATGTACTCTGATTTTTCTAAGATAACCACCGTTAAATTATTTATGACTTATATCTTTTCGTTATGTATGTGCGTATATACAGGATGCACATACATAGTATTCGACCAAGGATACAAACCATTGACCTTAACATCAACTTTCCATATATTCCATTCATGAACACGTAAACAAATTGACTATCCATTCTCTCGATTAGATTTAGAAAGCACGCTGCGTGATTGGCGCCACTCACCTTAACTTCCGGTGGTGGTTCGGGGTTTGAAAAATGTTTATTTTTGTGCTAAATATATTTTTCGAAAGTCACCAAATAAAAATGTTGTTATGTTTATGCTGCTTATGATAATGATGCTGATAGTGGATGAGGACAAAGACGAAATCGATAAAAAGGATACGAATATTTAAGAAAGGTAACTTATTTTATCAATACAAAACGAAAAGTAAGAAGAAGGTAAAAGGCGTCAAGTTAGGTACCTATATGTCGATGGAATGAATGTTAATTTTATATAATGAGCCTTGAAATGAGGTTGGGCGATGAGTACAAATACCAATGCAGTTATCTTAACCTTAGAAAAGTGTTTGGAAGAACCACTCAGGAAGAGGTTCAGAAGAAGAGCCACATACGAACAGTAGTTGAGTTGTGGTTATTGCTTTATGCAATATAAAGAAGTCTTTGCTTTTGCCTATACAAACCATATACATTCTAATTGAGTACTCAGCAATATGGAAGCTTAGTGAGAGTGAAGAGGCAGATTTATCAATCGAGTGTCGTTATTTTGACTCTTCAGCATTATTCGAATTAACCAGGTAGCGCAGCATCAAACGACAAATGTCCTAAATGGTCAGTAATTAAGGACAAATCCTTAATTACTGAAACTATGCATTCCACCATTTTTAGGGGACTATGCAGATCGGGCTTATCTTTTTCGACACGTACAGTACCACGAGTTATGAGTCATATTTATCAGGAGTTCTATCCCTTCAAAACATGTCAAGTGACAGGTAAACGCGAATTGTGGTTATATGGTAGCAACATGTCGCTAAGTGAACAGGAGTTTCAGAAAAATCACATCAGTCCGACACACTCATTATTGCAGTGTGAAAAATGGAGTGTAATGTACTGAAAAAAGAAAAGAATTCATCCAAACGTCAAACCTACAACAGTGTAAGCGCTCTCATTTACTCTCAACAAGAACCACACTCCTACTCAATTTTGAGAAGACTAGAACTCAATCAAAGGTATCGGATCTAACTTCACAATTTTGGTCACACTTAGAGTATAACGATGAACGACCTGGTGGCATCGTGGTTAAAGTTGGAGCAGTTGGAGCAGGACGTACCGGGTTCGAAACCCGATAGGGACAAGATGCAAAAGGGATTTTTCACCATCGATCGGTGTAATCGGTGGTGTGAATGAATACATCTGGATCCCCTGTTGAGTTTAGAATCCATGGGCCATCCCATCGTCTATATCAGTACTATATATGCTGACATGGAGCTATGCAATGCGCAGATGGTTCTACGTGAATCGGAGCTATAGCCAGTGGGATTACAACGGGCCGTTGCCGATCTAAGAGTGCGGTAGCAGCCACCCAGCGAAAAAAAAAGAATATAACGATCATGAGTCATAATCAAACAAGTTGCTGCAGACTGTAGTTCTCAGGTGAGTTTTATTATTGAAGATTGCCTGCCAAGGTGAAAATTGCTGGCAGGCAATACTACAGAAAAAGTTCAATAGATTATGAAAACCTCTAGTTTTGATTTAAGTGCGTTAATTCTTAAAAAAAATCACTAGTGCATTATAAAGTCAAGAAAGTAAGCGAAGAAGCTGAAATCCAGAAAGCATTGATCTAGATGGTGTAGATTTCATACCAGGAGATGAAGGGTCAAATCAAACTTCCAAACAGAAAAAAATATTTCTGGTTGGGTGGTACCTCTTTCTGATAGAATGTACGATCATTACGCAATGAAGGTAAAATAGGAGTGGAAAAAAATCGATTGATACTGTTTCTGGAAAATGAATGAAGTGTGAAATCTTGTGTTCAACAAATATGTGAAAAAGAAAGTTTACGATGGGGGTTAAGTTGGAGGTTATCTCTAGAGATTTTGAATTGAAAATATGATATTGCGGGTTTATGAAAGGATATCAGGAAATGGGTAACATTCTCGAATCCTTTAAGTTCTTATATTTCTACAACATAGTTTAGTATCTATAGATCAACGAAATTATTTGCAATCTGTATGTCTGTCTGTCTTTATTTTTACAATCTGTTTTAGGGCTCAAAGCTCTCCCAGCTCTTTCGCGATTGGCTTATTCACCTCCTACTCTACGCCATTACCGCCAAATACCGTCTGACGTGAAAGATGGGTTGGTTCATGAATTCTGCACTCCAACAGAAGCTTTGTCTTCATTCACACCACCGATCGTAATCAGATGGTGAAAAATCGCTTTGGGTCGGTTTTTATTTGCGATTATTTTACTGTTTCGAGAGTATCCGGTTGTGTTCACTGCATATGCTGAAAAAATGTATCAATTGGTCAAATCATTAAAACTAAATATGGTGTATCAAAGCTTCGTATGACGACATAATGTGAGTGAACCTCTCAAACATTTTAAATTACTAACCGTTACATACGGATTAACGTCTGCATCTTATTTGGCTACTAGCAAATGCGAAAAAAGTAAGTTGAGTCACATCTGGAAGCTTTAAACAGTATTAAAAATTGTTTTTAAGTAGATTATTTGATGAGTGGATCTCAAAGTGTTGTGAAACCCTCTTTTGGTAGATACAATCAAATCAAATATAAACGAGAAATACTCAGAATATTCTCGGTAGAGAGCCAACGAGTCTTGTTTGCTTCTTTTTTGCGTCTGATTGACTACAATTTAACCCATTTCTATAAAGCAGTTTCAGTAAACGAAAAAGCGTACGAAAGCGTACTCCTGTTTGTGTCAAGTGTTTCAAACCAACTATGTATATTTAGGTTTGTGAGTCAAGTTACTTGCGGCAGGTTGACAAATAATGGAAAAACTTATGACGAGGTTCCAGCCCATACTAGATTCTGCCACACCAAGCCTACGTACATCAGACTCTTATGTATATCGTTTAAATTTAAAAATCTCACTGTATCAACCTACATTATTTTTTCAGGACAGTGAGGAATACAACTCCAGATAACAGGGCCTTAAGCTAATGGGAACGGACTCGAATCTGAGGTTAAGCTTCACCTAAACTAAATTAGAGACCACCCAAGTTGCGCAAAAAACTACGGCGTGGAGTGGGAGGTACTGGGTTTGAATCCCGATAGGGGCAGGATGCAAAAAGGGATTTTCATCATCGATCGGCTGAGAGGTACGATCGATGGTGAGAATGAACTCATCTTAGACCCAGTTTAGGTTAGAATCCGTGTGTCGTCCCATCTTCCATGCCATGCCAGTACTTTATAGGCTGACATGGAGCTATGCAATGTGCAAATGGTTTCTACGTAAATCGGACCTGTAGCCGGAAAGTAAAGTATAATATAGTGGGAAGTCAAAATGCACCAATATAGCCTGAGTGACAGATTACACTATAAAAACAAAAAAAAACTAAATAAGAAATTGGGAGTAAAGGTGTCAAAGCAATGGATTTTTCCTGCCAGCTTGATGACGTGAACATAATCCATATAGACCTGGATCATATCCTATAACACCCATGGTGCATAAGGAATCCAATACATAAGGAATCCAGTGCATAAGGAATCCATTTATTTTGTGAATCGACTTTTAGAATTTCACCAGTGTATCAAATTACTCATTAAAGTTGGTATGTGTCACTCCGAAATTATATAAAATTTGACAAAACTATCGAATAATATCCGAAACTGAGACATTCCAATGATCCCTGCAACTTTTATTTTAATTGGTCACTCAGTGCATTCCCATTATGATATCTCCTCCCAGGCGTATATACTCTCAGTCCCGGAATCTGGTTGTTCTTCTCGAATGAAGCCCAAGATAGCTGGTATATAGATACGGTCAGTTGAATACTCAAATAAAAATCGTGATCCAAAGCAGTACCGACCATGGCAAGACATAAAGGCCAGAGACACGAGAAGTGTTCCAGTTTCATTTTCTCCTTCGCCACATTATTCGCAGTTTCTATTATACCGAATTTTCATTGTAAAAATGTGATAATTCAAGGAACAATGTCCCTTGAGAATACCCACCATGATCATCAAAAAGATATGGTTGTCCCATCTCTTCTGATACAGACGGTTCCACAAAAGTGGAAGTTGCCCCCAAATGGGTCAATTTATCAGCCAATACGTTTTTTTTGATATCGATGTAACGGGTATCCAAAATGAAGACTAACTTCATTCAAATTGTCTATATAGTCGATTCAAGGCCATTATCGTCTCCAAAACGAGTTTCGATGAAACAGTATTAGAGTTAATCACCTTTTTAGCAGCCTGGCTGATTAATTTAATTTCTAAAATAGAATTTAAAAATTGAATTAATCAATAATAAATCCAA
Organism: Tipula lateralis; assembly: GCA_963932295.1. Lineage (NCBI taxonomy): Eukaryota > Metazoa > Arthropoda > Insecta > Diptera > Tipulidae > Tipula > Tipula lateralis. The sequence goes on along the minus strand of OZ010736.1, from coordinate 141,587,177 downwards.
ATTGAACTCTCTAGGAAATTTGAACAGAGATTATTGAAGCTTGAGAAACCACAAGATTGAAACACTAACATTACCGAGAACCGATCTATAGCTGAAATAAGTATAGACTTCTAGATTACGTCAAGGAATTACAAACATTTAATGGCAACCCAACCCAGTATATGTATCATGGGAAAATATATTGAAAGATTACGATATTGTACGCAATAAACCTATATTCAGAGCTATACTTCATAGTATTAGACAAAAGATCAGAGGCGATGCCGATACTGCTCTAATATCCTATAACATCTTAAACGAAGATTGGGCTTCTATCAAAAAATGCTCTCTACTTTGCAGCCTCTCCACTTTGCAGATAAAAGAGACCTCATGTCTCAATAAAAGAGACCTCAGGTCAATTCTCACTGATCCTCAATAAAGTAAAAACTGAAAAATACTCTCTATATAGAACTCTCTAGATGTTATCTTTTCACCCAGTTACCCAGTTGAACCACCAACCTCAATGGAAATAGGGTCTTCTACTAACTCAAGCTCCTGTCTTTGAACAACAACAACGTCCTTGAACATTTACGAATACACTCACCCGCTGGTAACACTCAAGCAAGGAACCGGAAAAATCATCAATGGGAAATTCAAGCTCAATTACTATCAAAAAATAATAGATAGAATGTTACCTGAAATCAACCGTATTGATCGAAAAAGTCAGTTTGAACCCCAACTGATTCACCAATTTGAGCAAATTAACCAATTATAAGCAGAACTCAAGGATTCAAAATACACGAACCAGAAGATCAATCGACTGGATTGGGACAGCGTGGAACTGGATTGCAGGATCACCATATGCTTCAGACTAGGAAAAAATTGTCAACAGTCAAAATGAAATAATCAACATTTTAATAAATACTCTGCAGAAAGAATTTTTAACGCATACAACAAAATTGTCGACTCGCTCTATGAAGATACTAAAGGACGGATCCAACAAATATTATTCAATCGGCTCACTTTTTTCAAAGAAGAAACTGTCAAAGGGTAAAATAATCAACACGAATTAACTAGACAAGGTAGAAATCGGACGGTTCGTTGCAGAAACTGAAACACTTCCATAAACACAAATGAAGTAGAAGCAATAAAATACGTGGAACCGATGATGCTTGCCAAAAATCATCTTATATGTAATATCAATACCTGAGACAAGTAGCCAGAAATATAACCGTGTCATCATTAGATCAACGATCAACCAAAACAAACAAATATATTGTATAAACCAGAACAATGTGTGCTACATACCTTCTGATCTAAAGGTCAAGGGACAGTAGATCCAAAGCCAACTCTTCAGCTGCAGTGGGTGTGTTGGGCATAACTCCTTCAACACCCAGATTTTAACATCCCGTTGCAATGTTACGGAGGCACTAATATCAGTTATCACAAACGACAAATTTGACAAAGCAATAGATTCCTCACGCATGTTCACATATAGCTGTGATTTAGAAACTACAACTTCAATCAATCGGAACAGTTGAATTTTCTGAGCAACCTCAAATACACTAGGACTCATTTCTAGCTCATTCTCTCACTCGTTTATTTTGAAAACCTCAATAATATAGAAAACGTCCTGAAACGATTAACAACTCGTGTGTGTTTACTGAACTATAATCTGGCCAAAATGGGATCTTAGAGAAAGAACTCTACTTATATGGCCTCCTGGCAGCGATCCTAACCTCATTTAACCCGCAACCCAGAGATATATCCATGCAAAACAATCAAAAATCTCTCCAATGAAAATCCATCCATCTACCTTTAATACGTATATATACAACACTTTTCCTTTAAGTTTAAAAAACAAATCAACGTCGAAGAAAACTACCGGGGAAAACGAATATACAACACAAAATAAAAAACCCCAAATACTAAAAATAAAAACAAAAATTGAGAATCGATATCCATTAGGAAAATTAAAAAAAAAAATTTGTAAAAGGAAAAAAGAAAATTTTAAGTCCCTACTCTACACAACATTTATGTATACTATATACCGTCGTATATACCCGCATACATAACAGTAAAGTATATAAAGGAAAACGGAGTTGTTTTATGTGTGTATGTACTCGTGTATATATACGATACGGATAACGATAAACGCATTCATTTTTTATTTATATTTCCAATTGGAAAAACGGAAAATATGTGAATAGAGGAAAATGAAAAACAAAAGAAGGATACAGTTTCGTATTTATTGTCATTAGTGTATCGTGCAACGTACGAACGAAACAAAAATGTGTTGTTCACATAACAGCAGCAAATCAACTCGAGATGCACTACTTAAGTAACGATAACAATTTTCTTAGTAAACAATATTTTTCAAGTGTTTGTCATCGACCCCCGCGCCGTACAAAAATCGTGCGCATCGAAATAATAATATAATGGGTTGGGAAATGCGATCCTACCCAAAAAAAAAACAAAAAAATTAAACACCCAACATTATTTCCCTAGCAACCAATCAGAAACGAATTAGGGCGTAAATATAACATTACGAATATTGTATATATATTTGTTTCGTTCTAGTGCACAATATATATTATGTGCATTTCATTCTGCCACCGATAAATAACAAAACGATTAGTGTACAAAAAAAAACAAAAGACAATCAACAAATCGAACATTTACATTTATGAACGCGTCTACCAAACCAGAGTGATAGATAAATAATATAAAAAACAAACGAGATAGTTATATAGGTGACGCACTCGATGCGATGCAATAGAATGAATAAAATCGTCTATCTGTTATCTTTGTTTGGCTTAAAGTAAATTTTTTTACTTTGTCAAATTTATTTTTCAGTTTTATTTCGTTCGTTGGCGGGATAACAGATGAATTTTCTATAGCGCTGAATAGTTTATAAACAAAATCAAATCACACTGCAGTGTATTTTGTTTATTAATTAAAAGGAAAATTTTAAACAAATACATTTTCATTTGTTTTTCGTTATTTTTTTTATTGTTTTATAATTTATTCGATTAGTTTCGAGATAGTCGTGTGTTTTCGTGCCTTTTATTATTAATTTATTCGTTTCGGTGTATTAATTAATAATTATGGATTAGTGGAAAAAAATTAATTAAATTAATAATTTTGTGTGAATGTTATTAATTATAATTAAAATGAAGAAAAAAGTTAATTAATGAGGTGAAATAAATAATTATTGTGTGTTCTATATATAACAAATATAGAGATGGAAAAAAAGAAAAAAGTTTTTGTTTTAATTAATTAAAAAAAAAAAAATAATAATTAAATATATGTATATGTCTAGTTTTTGAGTGAAATAAATAAAAAATATTTTTTTTTTTAAATATTTGAAATAATAACAACAAATTTATTAAATTAAATTTATGGTAATGGCAGAGTTGGGTGGCCCTTTGGCTCACCAGTTACCATTGCACAATCATCGTGGTGGATTAATTCAGCCGTCATTGGTTATGAACCATCATTTAGATTTAGATTGTCATGGGCATGGCGATATTCATACAAGTTAGTATTTGTTTATAATAATTTAATTGTTTATAACGTTGTTTTTTTGTGTCCAACGAAAACCAAAATGCCCGCAGGGGCGATTTGACCGGTTTTTCAACCAAAATATGGTGATTAAATCAGGAACTATGTGCGGTGATTATACACTTCCGCTTGGGTCGATATTGTTATAAATATTATATTTTGGAATGGGAAAGTTATTTCGAAGAAAGTGAAGATGTCTTAATTGGCAAGTGGATAGCCGGAAACCGTCGGCCAGTTTGGCAATAGTCGTTATATTTTGTCCGACTGCTTGTTTTTTATCCATTAGAGGACTCCATAATAATTAGTTAGTAGACTTTAATGGACGTCATTTATTTTAAAAGGGCTTTACTAATATGTAGGCTCTTTTCAAAACAAGGAATAAACTGTCAACAAATAGCGTTGAGATGAGGTGTTCGAATTGCTTACATTATGTTGACACTGCTCTCCTAAAGGTTAACGCTGTAAGGAACCAATACTGAATATTCGATCGATGATCAAAATATGATCTCGTACTGGCCGATGTTCTTTACGACAGCGTGTACCTAAACGGGAAACCACATCTAGTTAGTTTAAATAATTACGTCTTGGCTTCTTCCGGATTTATGGTTATGAATTTCGACATCTACCAAAGCACTTCAACTCTTTAGTGACATATCGTTGGGTTTACGCTTCCGGAACCATGACATGCAAGAGTTTTGTAGTACTTTCCTCTGACATTGTAGTAGTTAAATGGCGGGTCACAAAATCAGTGATAATGTTGCCAACAGAAGTAGGTCAAGAACCGGTTCAAAAAAGTTCTCGGTGGTGTAAAAAATCGAAATGGTTTCTATAGATGTTCCTTGTCCAGCTGTAGTCAGAAACTACAATAAATTCATTTGGGGTTTAGACGTGAGTGATCAGACGATAAACTGTTATCGGACATTCATAAAAATTGGACACTTTAAAACTTAGTTTTTCCCCAAAGTACCAGTTAGCTTCTGTTGTTGATTTACCTAAAGGAATCAGATTATGAAATTAAGACACAACACTTTTGAAAATGTATGTGACCTGAACTATACAAATGTGTATACAGAGTATTTCAGGAAAACTTTTAACTGAAAAATATGCCCGTCTAATACAGGAATTTTGTGTTTTCGATTTTGCGGGCAGAAAAAAGTTGATCGATCTCAAAAGTTTTTCAGAAAAAATTGGTTCTGTCGGAAAGGGGTAACAAAGGCCAATGTCTTGCCTTTCAGCAGAAGGATTAACTTGTAAATCGTCTGCATACTTTAATTATTGCCTCTTTAAATTTATTTCAATCTTCAGTCTATACTGAATGTATCTAAAGTTGGGAAAGCTTCTGACCTCCACAATAGTACTATACCATGGATTTTGAACAATTCATTTGTTCGTTTATCTCTAATTTAAGAGCGAAGATCTACTAGACTGCACTACACTGTCCTTACGCTTTACAGAGTTTGTTTCAGCTATAGCACAGTTCTCATTCGATCTATCTCCATTGGCCATTTTTGATTTCCGCCTCTCAAGGTATGGTTATTGTGCCGCAAAGCTCTTCAATTTTGGTCATTTCTGGCCTAACGCATTTTATTATTTTTCTCGGACATTTCTTTACAAACACCTATATATAGTTTGTGTGTGATCTTCTGACAGAAATTTCACACACTAATTGAACAATCGTAATTTTGTTTTTCTCAACAGAAATGCATTTCAAGTCTTGTGAAGCATGTCGAACGTCTTTTTGGCTTTTGTGTGGATTAATGTTTTTTCCTGTGCTGCCAAAAACCAGTTATTTCTCAACATAGTCTTCTTCTACTTCGACACACTTAGTAAGACAATATTCCAACTTTTTTATACCATCTAAATAATACGATTTCGGGACCCCTCAAAATACGCGTTAGTTTCGGTAACTCCTTCGTTTGAGATGAATCTTTGTCCTGCGAGCCATTTTTTCAAGTTTGAAAACAGGAAACAGTCACTAGGAGCTTAATCTGGACTATAAGGTGGATGAACCAATTCGAAGTGCATTTCACCTAATTTAAGCATCGTATCTAATGCTGTGTGAACCGGTGCGTTGTCTTGATGTGGATCCTTTTTCAAAATAATCGATGAGCAATATCCCAAAATATAATGGCCATAACCTTGCCAGCCGATTTCACTGGCCTTTGCCTTCTTCGGAGCACTTCCACCAGCTTCCACCCATTGTTTCGATTGATTTTTGGTTTCAGGTGTATAGTGGTGGACCCACGTGTCATTAACAGTAATTAATCGACGCCAAAAAACAACAGGATTACGCTTTATCATGTCCAAACACCGCTGTGAAGTGGTCTGTCGAACTCGTTTTTGTTCGACACTGAGCAAACGAGGCAAATATACAGAATTCTCTACCTCTTGTCATAATTTACTGATGTCAGTTTTGATACAGTTCCTTTGAGTCGTCTGGCAGTTCCTTTGGGTTGTCTGACAGTTTCTGTACCTTCGGCTGCATATTAATGTGTTAGCAGGCACAAGTCATCTGCTTAGCCTAGATCTTTCAGTGGCGCTACTATTGCCCATAATACCATTTAGGGATGTGATGTCGAGTTTGCACATTGAATCAAACTTTAGATTTTATAGTTGTAAACCCTAATTTTGGCAAGTAGATCTACTTTGCATACATTTTGAAAGTTAAGGTATAGTCTGCAGAATTATTGTTCAATCAATTTGGGAACGGCCCAATCCTCATGACACTTACTCATTTTAAAAAAACAAATATATCAGATTTATATTAGAACATTCCAGTCTAATTGTGTTCTTTAACCCCTCGTGTCATTCAAGATACAAATAAATTCAAGATTCTAAGAATAAATTCTTTCTTTTATTTATAAATTATCCAAGCTGGGATTAATGTTTTGGATGCTTTTTAGAACATAATTTAATAAAAACTTTATATTTCGCTTGATCGAGCTTTAAGGTTTAAAAGTTTAAAACGAATTTCGAAAAAATTGTTTTCGTGTGAAGGGATGTTATGCGGTATGCTCGTATTAAATTGTAAAGTACGAGTGTATATCGCGACATCCAAGACAGTTTTGAGCTTTTGCGGAGATTGCCGATTATACAATGTAATATGTTACCCTATTATGTTGATGGCGGAAGGAAGCTCGATGATTGGGTTGTTTGCAAACTTTTTTAAGCTTTAGCAATTATCTAAGCTTTCTTTTGTCTATCTCGTTTTATTTTTAAATTTCTCTAAGGTCCCGTCCTAGTCTTACCTTCTTAATCTCAAATAATAAGGGAAGGATGTAATAGAGTGCAGAATTTTAAAATATAGGCTGGCATGAAGCTATGCAATGTGCAGATAGTTCTACGTAGACGGTACCAAGAGAGTTAATGTACTTCCTGGCCATGGCCATTTCAAAAGTCACCTTCATCGCATGGGACTTGCCAGTGGTGCCTTATTCGACGAATGTCTTCAGGATGTTGATGATAGCTTACACTTCATCAGCAGTTGACCTTACGAGATCTCTTGTGTTCAACTTCAGGAATATCCCTGTAAATCTACTGTCTTCTCAGTTTGCACCATGGGCTCTTTGTGCCATTGAGTGCGGAACCTAAAAGGATTTGGAAAAAAGAGTTCAAATAAATAATTTATGATGCGTTTAAGCTTCATGATCAGTTAAAGAGGTTCTAGTTAATGTGAGTTTCAGTATATAGTGGATCAGCATCAATCCCAACCATATACTGATACAGCACTTTATAACTAAGTGACATCACGCCAAATGATAACAAAATTAAAATGACGTGCATACCCAGCTTGTTCGTATAGATAAAGCATAGCATGAGGTTTCTTTTTCGCTGCCCACCAGGGGGATAAAAATCAACTTATTACCTGGTGATAACAAATTACTTTGTAAAGCACATATATAACATATAGAACGACATAATAAAATGTAACAGATCGTTTCGATACTGCCGTATAGTAATTAGTACAAATTATATCGATTTCAATGTATCTCGCACTAATTAAAATCAATAAATTAAATTAATAAATATTTTAAATTATTTGACACCGAGTAATTGAAAATATCAAACGATTTTATTAGTTTTGTTTATAATACAACTAAATATTAAAATATGTAATAAATTAAATGAGTTTTAATAAATTTATGATTAAATAATAAATTGTTTATAAAATACAACTTTCACAAACCGATCGTGATATAGAGGAATGATATGGGCACCTGCGAAAACGACACTGTGCATATAGGAAAATTTTCGGCTGCGACTAAATAGCGCGTATATACAGACACCAATTAATGATTCAAACCGATTTTTTATATTTAAATTTATTATAAATAACCATTTTTATTATAAAAAAATATTATTTATTATTATTTTCGTTTTTATTATATATGAAAAACTATTATAAAAATTCATTTTGATTTATGTTATCCAATTCACTTAAAAACACATGTTTTTCATCCATTTTCCATGTAAATTTTTTTTTTATAATTTATCTACTCAACTATATATACTGTATATATGTGTATGCTCAATAAAATATTAATGCTGTGTCTAAATATATGTATTGAGAAATGCTAAATAAATTATTGGTGTTAATGACGGGAGGCCGCGTCTATATACACAACTATATATACATTACATATATATGGACAACACCTTAAAAATTGGCTTCCACAGTACATACCACAGCGCAACTAATCGATTGTGGATAGTTTAAAACGCGTTTGTCGCGTTCATCCCCTATGGGCAAATTTTTTTTCGTATGACTGTGAAACTTGTTCCATATATAAAACTCATATACGGATGTCATTCCGTAATTAAAACTTGACAGATTACTTACGGTTTTATAATGTGTATGTCTGTCTATATATAAATGTACAATAAAACTCGTGTCGAAATTATTCGCATCGTTTCGCCCTCAAACGCATATGGCATAACTATATAATATGCGCGATCACAGACAATTTGACTGGAACATTAATTTGAGGTCTTTGTTGTTGTAGTTTATTTAAATATTGTGTTTTGACATAATGAAAATTGTTTAATTCTTGGAAAATTGATTGGCACAGGGGTTAAGACAGGGGGTGCCAGAATTGAAACTCGATATAGGGGCGAGATTCAAAAGTAGATTATTCACCATCTGATCAGAAGTCAGTGCTATATAGGCTGGAACTATGCAATTTGCTATAGGTGTGCCTTGATCCCTCAAACGTGAAGGTTATAATTCGATGTATACACAGGTAACCGACCAAATAGCGCAGTGTAATTGGCTCGGGAGGTATCGGGTTCGAATCCCGATTGGAGCAAGATGCAAAACGGGATTGTTCACCATCTAATTACGATCGATAGTGTGAATGAACAGATTTTTGCCCCCTGCTGTAGTGTAATTTTGGGCCAACCCATCTTCCATGTCAGTACTAAAGGCTGGTATTGCAAAGCAGTTTGCAAAAATAGAAACAGACAGATATACATATATACAGGTAGACTTCTATAGATAGATATACTTGGAATAAGATTATTTTCTGTTGTGACAATTGTTTTGAAGTTCTTCTGCCTGTGGCACTTGATATGAGTTACAATTGGGTTACTTTAGCAACAATAGTTAAAACTAGGTGGGAAGAAGCTGGAATGTGGCATCCTCCCTCTTATCTGACATCAACTGATTACCGTTTATTTCTAACTTTGCTAAACTGTTTGAAGCAATCCTTGATCTGTATTCTGGAACAAGAGCTTTCACAAATGATGAAGATCTTAAATCTTACTTCGTCACGTTGAGGTTCTTATAATAGAACTCTTTATAAGAACCTCAACGTGACGTTATGGCACAAACTGAGTTCATGACAATATCGAGATCAGGAATTTAATGCCAATTTATGTTATCGCACATGTAATCAAAAGAGTAGTTTGGCCACGTTCTGTGTACTGATCAGGGTCGAATGATACTTATAAGTGGCTCGTGAAAACCAATGGAGTTGATTTTCTGGATGTGGCTCAATACATTTCAACAATATTTTACGGTTGCTCTCCCAATTCGGAATTGAGTCGGTTCGTATGCAGAATATACTACGCCTCACACACTGGTCAAAATTGACACGACCAGAGTTTTGTCCAACTTTACCACTTGCCACTGGCGGAGCTACGTCACTAATCTTGTGCACATAATTTATAATACTTCACTATATATTCTTTTTTATTTAAGACAAGCCGTTTGTCACTGGTGGGGGCTATTCCACTAGTTTTCACTTCACTTTTATCTTTTCACTATTATATGGAGATTAAGCACTAATTATATAAAAATCAGTTGAACTCCCGGTCATTCCAATCTGCTTATAACAGTTTCCATAGCGTCTACAACTGGTTTCGATTGACTCACCGTATTCTATTGATGTTGATTCGATCCTTTGAATACTGTAACTACTCAAGCTGAAACATTGCTTCTCAAGCTGAAATCAGCTATCATTATCGTTTGATGTTTCGATGTAGCTTCTCGTTCGGCCACTACTATGTATACACCGTGTACTCTAACCACTCCATATTGGCTATTACTGAATAGACTTGGTATGTGCTTGATTGTCACCAACATTAGACTCCATTTCTCATACTCACCTTTAAACAGCCATGTCACACTTTCAAAATGGTGAGATTTAAGACTCATATATATTGCAGTTATATTTATAGAGTCTGATCTCAAGTGGTATCATCTTTATAAATTCTTCATCTTCACAAGTCTTTAAATCATCAAATCAAATGACTTCACTTATTTTAATTGATGACTTGATGAGATTGCTTATTATATTGTTAAATAGTCAATTTAAAAGCTTATTACACAATGATGTGTACATTTCGTGTAAGTGGTGGTGATGATATGCGGAAGTCCTCTATTAACTATTGGGACGTCTTAAATATTTCCTTATATCGTATCTGCGGAGTTTCGTGCAACTATAGGAACCGTTCATGGGTTATCTCAAGCAGTTGTATGGCTTCACTGTAGGTATGTTGTTGTAATATTATTTCATGTTTGATGGCAAATTCCTGGTCCAATCCATCAATCCATTTAACATTAAGGTCGTTGTGTAATTCCTCTTTGGAGGCGTGGTGATCAGCATTCGTTATTGCACCTATAGAAATTTGTTTTGGCAGTGTTGGATATTAAACGATTTGATTGTATAGTGCAGCCCCAGAGTTGGATACCATATACGTCCAAATTGGTTTAATTTGGACTTTGGTCAGTACAGACTAAGCTTAGAATGTCTTACTATTAATCAGCACATCTCAGGTTGTATTTATTTTCATTTGCTCTGCTTTTTGTCTATCGATAGCTTATTTTATGCTTGCTGTAAGTTTTCAACCGCTAGATTCTACGATTTGCTTGATACCAATACTACTGTATCATCAAGAAACGTTCCGATGATGGTTGTTTCAGTTGCTGGTATATCAGAAGTGTAAAGTTGATATAGGATGGGCCCTAATACGCTAGACTGGAGCACTCCTGCTATAGCAGCGTAAAAGTTGTAGTATGTTTCTTTATGAAATACTCTAAATTTTTGTTGGGAGAGATACAACTCAAGCAATGATGAAAGTGACTCTTCTCTTTGATAACTCCTTAAACAACCGACCTTTGACGTATTTCATCAGTTCCAGGTGGAACTTAGAAAATTGGCCTCTTGTATCTTTTCGTAGCTTTAAAAGAGAATAATTTTTGTCAGCTTCCCGATTAAATTATATTTTATCAAGAAAGTTTCTGGTTCTATGCCATATGCGTTTAATCATAAGCTTCTTTATTGTCACTTCTCGAATCGCCGGAGGGAAGATAATCTTTTGTGTGACTTTCTCGCCCAATACGGATTTAATCTGTTTATCTGCTTCACGCGCAGAGAGTTAATAAAATATTCAATTTTAAGACAGAAAAGTCGTCAATGCCTTTGACTTCAATGTCATTTGAGGCTTTTTCTTTCGAGATTTAAAAGTTAATCAAATCAAGAACCTTGTTGATGTACTAGTATGTAGACCAGCAGGTTGATTTACGTGATGAGTGATACTCACAACCTGCAATTTCCATTGCACTTAGGACTTCCTTTCCGTTTACTGGTGTTATGAGTCGAAATCCCCACTTTCCATCTTTCCATTTTTTAAGTACTCCCAATCTCAGCAAATGATTGAACAGCATGTAAAGAAGCAGTTTCAAACTGGTATTTGATCAGAACCGCAACCATTGTTTATGTCTTCCAATGTGATATGTCGTACCTCAATTCGATAACGTCTTCAGAGTTTTTGAAAGGTTAGACAATGTATAACGTCAACAAAGTTTTCTTCATATCTGGGGACGACCCATCTTTAATGATCTCAAAGCCGGGCAAACATCCTGATTAATCACATATTTTTTGACATTATTAGACTACTTTCGCCTATCCACATCTTCTTGAGTAGAAATAACTGTATGAACTAGTTAAGATCAATTTATTTACTGATGTTCCTGAAAAATGTGTCTCCTAACGTCGTCAGGACTAGTGTGTTTGTGACACTGTTTTAGTGGGATTAGTGATGATTAATGTTAAAGGTTACGCTTATATGATAATGAAATGTCCTGGCCCGATATATTCATAGATATGAGCATGTTCTGTTTGTGTGTCATAGGTACTAGTGTGCTAGCTGACTAAACTTGCATATCTGAATATTTGAATCTTTTCTATTTCCCCGCGTGACCGTTACAAATCTGTTCAGCACGAGTGTCAAGGTGGAAGCGTGCTGAGTAATATTCACAACTTGAAAATTCCATTGCACTTAGGTGCTCTTTTTTTCGCCCAGGTGGCGCAGTGGTTAAAGCTGCGGCAGTTGGAATCCGATTCGGGGCAAGATGCAAAATGGGGTTTTCACCTTCGATCGTTTCGATCTCCTGTCGTGTTTAGAATCCATGGGCCGACCCATCTTCCATGACAGTACTACAGGCTGACATGGAGCTATGCAATGCCCAGATAGATCTACGAAAACTCGGACCTATAACCGTACATAGAGTGGTATCACAAAAGACCAATCGCCGGTCTAAGTGTGCTATAGCAGCCACCAACCTTACCAACCTAGGAGCTCCTTTCCTTTTCCTGGTGTTATGAATCGTAATCCCCACGCAGTATGATTGACTTTAAAATTCTGCAATCTGTATATATGTAATAAGCTGTTCAAGCCATTTATAATCAGAGAATTATCTCATTTGGATACTATATGTGTCCAGCAGACTATTATACGTTTCCAGCAGACTACTAATTGTGACTACTATTTGTCACAAGTCAATGTTGTTGAACAGTGACATGGAAAGAAACATATAAACGACAAGTGTCTTAATTATACAACAGCTATGTATTCAATGAGTTTCTAAAATGATTTCATGCATCGGAAACGTATAATATACAAGCGGCAAGCCCTTATATTGTCATACAACAATTGATGCGTTCGAAACATATTTCGTGTATAAAATTTAGCATGTTTATAACGAAAAGAACAATATTGTTAAACATGCTACTGCACCATACCATATATATATATATAAGATCTCAAAAAAGGTGTTACATATATGTTGTATAAAGTCTTCTTCGCGTCTTTTTCACCTGTTTTATTACCTATACAATATATACATCATATATATAAAGTAATAAAAATTCATAACTCGGTAAGTCAATGATCTTTAAGAAATCTGTATAATAAATTTCTGTTTCATCTCTCTGACGCATGACAACATATATGTACAGAACATGATTTTTTAATGAAGAGATGAAGACATTCCTATACATACATGTATTACATGTCAGTCACTTACAAAATAGTATATAAGTAAAGACGAAATTCACTTGTAATTTTAGTTTGAAGTTTTCAGAGTACCTGGAAATTTTAAGATACATCAATTTGTCATTTTCTTGGTGCTTCTGTTTTTTTTTATTTTAAATACAAAAATCTCATTCTTCCAAAATAAAACTTAAATTGATGGGATTAAATTACAAATTATTGTATCTGATGTGGGATGATTTGGTATTTCGTTACACACACACCTATACAAAAAAGATGTTTTATCTCAATAAAAATCAAGATTATTTTTTGAAGATTTATAGTTTGGAAATCAATTGATATACAATTTGTAAAGATGGAATGAGGTGTGAGAAATTTTACGTTATTCGAAAAGCTAATTATAATATAAAAAACATTTCTCACCGTATAGTAAAGCTATGAAAGCTATTGCAGTGCTAAATTACACATAAAAGTTTTGTTTACATATGGGGACGACCCTTCTGTAATGACCTCAAAGCCGGGCAGACTGGATGGTAAATATGTTAATCGCGAGGTATTATGTTAAATTTAAATATTCATTGTAGACTCACTGGAATAGCTTGTTTAGAGTAGCTGACCCTCCAATCCAGCTGACTAGAAAAATGTAGGACCCGACAAATAAGCTATTACGTATTTTCAAACTACTGAAATATTTAAATGGCTTACATGTTTCCAGTAAACGATCGATTAAATACTGAGCTATGATGTTCCTGATATCTGTTTCCTGACATGTGCCTCCTAAAGTCAGGGTTAAGTGACAGATAAACTTTCTGAATACCTTCTAGTTTACTGATGTTTGTATCATAAAACGGGCACCAAACGGTAACAGCATATTCCAGTGTGAGAGCGCCTATATGCGAAGTACAGAACCTTGATTGTCTTTAGGACAAAAATATCCCCCGTCCATCACATTGTTCTCTGTTTTTGTTACTGCTCATATTTTTCACGAAAATAACACCTAGGTCTGTGCTCTCCGGCACACGCTGTAGTGGTTTTAAGAAACTTCCAGTCTCAGCAACTAATTGAACAGTATGCAAAGACGTAGTTTCAAACTGGTCTAATCTTTCAAAAATTAACGTAATATGTGGTACTTCAATGAACAAGTCGCCTACCCTATCGTGATGGAAATTTCGTATCAATTAATGTCTTCGGAGCTTTTGAAAGATTAGACACTATATAAGCTGAACGATTTTTTTTGCATCTGGGGACGACCCTACTTTAATTACCTCAAAGCAGACTTGTTATGGTTTATTGTTCTCCGTCAGATAACCAATCTGATCAGAAAAATTAAAGATCTGATTAGCCTGCTGTTACATATGTTCAAGAATCCGCAATATTTAAAAGGATATCGTGCTTTCAAAAAATGACAGATGTACCATCGTTGACTACTAACCACGTTTCTCATCTTCTCGAGTTGAAATGACTGTATGGACTTGTTAAATTCAATTTATTTTGCTATAAGATACCCTATTTACTGACTGAACTTGCATATCTGAATGTTTGAATCATTTTCAATTTCCCCCGCCTGAGCGTTCCGGTTCTGTTCAGCTCGAGTGTCTAGGTGGAAGTAACGGGTGATTTTTTTGTGGTTAGGATTTTCATGCATTAGTATTTGACAGATCACGCGGGATTTCAGACAAGGTGTCAAAGAGAAAGATGCTCAGTATGCTTTGACATTTCATAACTGAAGCCGAACGATCTGCCACAACGTCGAATTTTCAGTGAATGGGCCCTAGAAAAGTTGGCAGAAAATCCGCTTTTTTATCGACAAATTTTGTTCAGCGATGAGGCTCATTTCTGGTTGAATGGCTACGTAAATAAGCAAAATTGCCGCATTTGGAGTGAAGAGCAACCAGAAGCCGTTCAAGAACTGCCCATGCATCCCGAAAAATGCACTGTTTGGTGTGGTTTGTACGCTGGTGGAATCATTGGACCGTATTTTTTCAAAATTGCTGTTGGACGCAACGTTACGGTGAATGGCGATCGCTATCGTTCGATGCTAACAAACTTTTTGTTGCCAAAAATGGAAGAACTGAACTTAGTTGACATGTGGTTTCAACAAGATGGCGCTACATGCCACACAGCTCGCGATTCTATGGCCATTTTGAGGGAAAACTTCGGAGAACAATTCATCTCAAGAAATGGCCCGGTAAGTTGGCCACCAAGATCATGCGATTTGACGCCTTTAGACTATTTTTTGTGGGGCTACGTCAAGTCTAAAGTCTACAAAAATAAGCCAGCAACTATTTCAGTTTTGGAAGACAACATTTCCGAAGAAATTCGGGCTATTCCGGCCGAAATGCTCGAAAAAGTTGCCCAAAATTGGACTTTCCGAATGGACCACCTAAGACGCAGCCGCGGTCAACATTTAAATGAAATTATCTTCAAAAAGTAAATGTCATGGACCAATCTAACGTTTCAAATAAAGAACCGATGAGATTTTGCAAATTTTATGCGTTTTTTTTTTAAAAAAGTTCTCAAGCTCTTAAAAAATCACCCATTAGTAGGATTGAATAGTAATGACGAATAGCCTGATCAAGTACTTGGATTAGGTAGAGTAGCCATTGAAAGCTCTACTCCACCTGGAGAACAGTAAAATATTGTTTACATTGTTTTGAACTTTTCGCATATAACAAATGTAAAGCTTCGTAAAAATATGTTATACTTTAAAAAGCTCGTTCAAAGCTTTCTTAGTATCGTAAATGTGCGATATTTAGTCGAGAGTAAAATAGAGCTTTTTCGATATTTTTCGAAAAATAACAGAAAGCTACTTATAAATCTTAAATAGTTCAATAATACTTTGACAATACGATTAGACAAACAAACTTTCAAAAGCACTGAAAACTATTGCAATACTAAATTACACATAAAAGTTGAAAGTTTTCTCTGCGTTAAGGGTCGACCCTTCCTTGATAGTAAATATATGTACTGCCCGGCTTTAAGGTCATGAAAGAAGAGTTGTCCCCAGATTAAAAACAAACTTTCAACGTTTATCTGTAAATTAACAGATGTTTCATCGTTTGACTACTAATGCCGATCTACTTTTTGAGTGGAGATTATTGTTAAGATCACTTTATTTATTATATGATTGGCAAGAATACTATAATAAATCTTTTGGGATTAGTGATGATCAGTGTTGACGTTTACGCTTATATGAGACATTCTGGCTTGATATATAAATGTTGGCATGACTGATTTTGCGCATCTATACGTTTCAATCTTTTTCATTTATGTCCGACTGATCACGAGTTTCTAGGTGAAAGCGGCAGTGTTGTAAATGTTGAATGGGTCGAAATCCGTCACTGCCAGGGCTATGAAAAATTTATTCAGTATAGTAAAACTTGTACTTTGGTCAAGTTTTTGGATTACGTATGATAAACGATGAAAAGCTCTACCCCACCTGAAAAAACTAAGCAATCAATTGTTTGTATTGTTTTGAACTTTTGGTGAATAACAAATGTAAAGCTTCGCTAAAATGCATGTGTTATGCTTAAAAAGCTTTTGCAAAGCTTTATTAATATCGTAAATTTGCGTTCTTTAGTTTCAAATGGTGTATAAAAAAATAGAGCTTTTACTTTACAAAAATAAATAAAAGCTTCTTATAAATCTTAAATGGTTTAATAATGCTTGTCAAAAGCTTTGCCTACTTTGAGTTTAAACAAAAGTTTAGGTTGGAAGTTCAAAAAGCTCTTGCAGAATCTAATACGTAACTTTTTGGCTATTTAAGCAGATTTTGACAGTAAAACAATTGGAAAACACTAGGTTGAACGTTCAAGGGTGCAAAATACGATGACCTCCTGAAACCTGTACACGTCGATATTGGTTACTTGTCGAGTTGGTTTTTGTGAAAAATAATCGATACAAGAAAACAGTCGAGTGCATAGGTGCATATATAGGGGTTGGATCTAGTAACAACCTGGATATTGTTCTACCGACCACTGACAGCACATACACACATATATATAATCGTGTGTACAGTATAAATTGAAAAATTATTTTACATTTGGGAATACACTATATACATGATAATTTAATTGTGTTACGAAAATCGAGCATAGTTCTGAGTTGTGCTCTAATCCAAACAAGATAATCAATAATGAAATAATAATCGTGTGAAATTTATGAATGTTTTCCTTTACATATGTATGTATAGTTATAACAAAAAACAATAAATAAGTCGAAAGATTGAATCTCTTGAGACACTACAGTGGTTATAAATACACAAAACTATATACGGTTATCGTAATAAAGTTGTAAATCATATTTACAGATGAGGTTTGCCTTCTGTATAAATATATTATATATAGATGATGATGATGAATGAGGATCCGGAGTAGTCGTGTGCGTGCAATCCGCGTATCCTCTCGTGGTATATATTTATGTATGTATGTATATAGGAATCGTTCCACCCCTAAATTGATAATCCCTTCAAAATAATTTATCGTTTATTTTGGTTTCGTATGTATGTGATACGACGAGCGGGGACTAAAACAAGTATTTCGATTGGATCCCATAAGATCACAAAACCACCAAATAAGAGTTTTTTTTAGTTTTGCAAATTAGCATCATCAAACTTTTATTATACCATTTTTTTTGTTTTATCCAACTTATTTCTTATTTATTTTCTTATATCTACAGTTTTTGTTACTCGACCGCCGAATTTATTTTATTTTATCATGAAGTATTAAAAATAATAAAATAAACGCGAATATATTATTTTTGGAGGATATAAAAGAATAAACCGACACCTTATTTGTTTTTGTATAAGTCTTCTTCGACTTGTTCTTTGTATTTTGAAGCACACAAAAAAAAAACAATTTTTCTTGTTTGCGTCTTCATATATATGATCATCTTCGCGTCTTCGTCATTTTCATCGGCCTTATGTATATGTATATATTTATTTAAGAATTAAGAGTTGAATAATAATGATAGTAATAATAATAATAATAATAATTAAATAAAATTATATAAAGATGAGAATAAGAAGAAAATCTATCTTTTCATTTTTGTGTACATTGCGCGCATCATGAAAATATTTTCTTCTTGTGTTCGCCATTCTTATACTTATTCAAATGGTGATGGCACATACTTTGCATTTTACTTTGTGCATTTAACTTTGTTTTTGCCTTGAACAAATCATAAACTTATGCGTTTTGGCTCTGTCGAGGTTTTGTTGGCATCAGGAGCAGCAAAGCTATCCAAATCTATCTAAATTCATATATAGTGGGTCAGTTCTGCTTCTATTGGCCAATATAATTGGTTTGTTTGGTTTTAATCTTTTCAAACCTCTTTTTGGGCTCGAGAGCCCCACAATTCTTTCGATTTGCGTATAGCGCTATCTTGACTAACCCGATTTAATCGGGTATAGAAATGAGTACTTTTGTGTTCAAATACATTCACATTCATCTGCACAATAATAGTGTCAATACATTCTTTAATGGCTGAAGCTATGAATACCTTTATGCTGAATTGCTATACCTTGATGATGAATTGCGAACAGCAGAAATTTTTCTAACTGAGAGCCAGTTGCGCCCAACAGGATTTTTCTAATTTCAATGCCAATCATTACATCGTCGATATAATATATATCTATATATATATATATATATATATATATATATATATATATATATATATATATATCTATATATATATATATATATATATATATATATATATCTATATATATAAATATATATATATATATATATATATATATATATATATATATATATATATATATATATATATATATATATATATATATATATATATATATGTGTCGATGTCGATAGTTTAATGTCATTACCTTTACTGAGTAGGGAAGTGGTTTTGGTAACATTGATTTACCACATAAACCTTGGATACCCTCACTCGCGATTTATGTTGTTGCCTAACAATGCTTTTTCAATCGTTGAATATCACTTTATTTATTTATTTACACCATGTCATCTCTGGGCTTAAATGGTTAACTTGATTCATTTCATGTATCTGAAACTGCTATCTCAATCGTGTTCGTTATCCTTGTTGTATTTTTTTTTGTAATCTTTGCAGTCTCTCAACTCTTTCGGGGTACCTTACGCTATTACAGTCAAATCAAAAAAGTATGGTTATAAGTGGATATTCATCCATCAAAGTCAAATGGTGAAACAATATTTGATCTCATTCGTATCTAGCTTTAAGCACGATTTCTCGCGCTTTATAGAAGCTTTAACCACTGATCGTTTTAAAACACAATTTTTCATGTCGACAATTTCAAAAACGAAATTATGGTGTACAAACCACATTCACATTCATATGCACTGAAGGTGGTTTGCGCCCAGCAGAATATTTTTCTAACTGACAGCCAATTGCGCCAAGTAGTAAGTTTTCTAATTTCAATGGAACGTTCATATGGCGATTTCGATAAATTAATGTTTGCATCAACCTCGGTATTATCACCAACTTTTCGTAATCGTGAATCGAAACAATGAGATCATTACGTTCCTTACTGAGTAGGAAAGTGGTTTTTGGTGACGTTAATTTGAACCCAAATTAGTTTTTACAATCTTTAAACCGAGCTGACCGCGTTGTTGCATACTTTAAATCTGCTCCATCATTTCCGTTAGGATTATTTTATTTTTGTTCTAATCTTTGCAACATTAATTGAGGCTCAAGGTACCCCTATATAACTCTCTTGTGGTTCACTTATTAACCCCCTACTTCACGCCATTACAACGACGTAACGTTATATGTCCAATTTACGTAGAACCATCTGCTTATCGCATAGCCCAACTACAACTTATCTTGTTGAATTTTAAAATTTTACTTATAATTTTAGGAGGGTCGTCGGTTAAAATTGTTGCCAACTGATGCGAAGACCTCGCATAATATTGCCTTACATCTATTGCTCACTTAAATCTATTGCTTTCAGCATAATCTAATCTTGGTAGTCCTAAACAATCAATCAAAGGACTTTAAGCTACATCTGAGGGGGTCTCGAAAAGTGTATACTTAGGTATTTCTCAGGTGAGAATGAGTCTATTGATCTCAATTTGAAACGATCACTTAATTGTGTGAATTCGTTTTTGATGGGACGCCACTGACTATTCAATAATTGTTCTTTCAATCTTCACTCTGCTGAGTTGTCTCAACTTCATCACTGCCTTTGATTTGTTTTTGACTTCTTCGTTTTATAAGGCATTCTCTTTCTAGTAGAAAGCTCAATTAGATTATGTTGGATATGATTTATTTGTCTTCTTATTTTTTTTCTTCCATTAATTTACTTTTTTGATGTCTGTCCTTCTGTTTCTATCTTTGCAAATTGCTTTGACGCTCAAGGCTCTCCCACTTATTTATTACTCCCACACACAAGGCTCATTTACTTCCTACTTTATGTCATTTTATAGCCAAATCAATGACGTACGGCTATAGGTCCGATTTAAGTAAAACCATCTGCACTTTACATATAGCTATATGTCAGCCTATATTACTGACATGGAAGATGGGTTCATAAATTCTGCACTCCAACAGCGGGTCATAAATGTGTTCATTCACGCCACCGATCGTAATCAGATGGTGAAAATCACTTTTGTATCCTGCCCCTATTGGATTCAAACTTGGTACCTCCCGGTCCAATTGCTGGACCTTTATCAACTGTGTCATTTGGTTGGTTTTTTTGATGTCTTCGAACAGGTCTTTGGTCGAACTTTCATTATAGGCATTTTTCAACATTATCTTCCAACCTTAGAACAGAAAGTTACAAGACATTCTCATAATAAACTAAAAATTTTACGATTTTCCTTGAAATAGAAACCCTTCCGATTCAAGGACAAATATGCTATGTGTTAAGAACAAATTATGTCCTAATTAAGGATTTTATATTCTGTTTGCTTATCTTAAGCCTAGCTCTGTAATAATTTATGAAGACGCAAAATCAACGTTCTGATAAATCTACATAGAAAAATGTTAACCCTGGTTAAGTAAGTAAACAATTCTATCACGTGTTTAGTGTTCCACAAGGTATGTTCGACTTGAGCAAATACATTATAAAATTCGTAAATGTGACAAACAATTTATCTTAATGCATTTTATATATGCAAATGATACAACTGTCATTATACGAATAGCAAAATTTTTATTGACACTTAACTTATGTTAAACGAACTTGACGTATTTTATGATTGGTAATGAATATATATTCGAAGGCAATGCACATGGTTTTTACTATATTTGAATAAATAATTGAAATTTGTGATTTATGATATGAGTGATCTCATGTATGACGTGTATTTCAATTAGCGCATTTTGTGTCCCGATGTAATGTGAATGCATTCATTAAAACATTGATGGTTCAAATGTGCGGTGGTATGGGTCATTTCGGGTCTATGTGGTCTAAAATTTTATTGGTAAAGGAATATTGACAACAAACAATAAAGGTCTAAATATTCTTAGAAAAAATCTTCTGAATATTTTAGTGCAAAATGTTTATGTCAGAATTAGGGACCTGATTTCTTAGTTCATACCGCTAAAAAGTCACTCATTCTCAATTTTTTTTAATTTCCAAATCATTCATCTAACCAATTTGGCACTTCTTCAACCAATTTCTGGCGAAATGTAGCTATGCGAAGCACCGAGGACACAGGTCTCACAAATAAGGCAGTAGCAGATTTTTTCTCAGCATGCATTATTTTGTATGCTGAGAAAAAATAAGATTCTAAATTATAAATGGTAAAGTATCATGATAGTAAATTTTTCTGAGCTGAGAGTAAAAAGTGTCATGATAGCTGGTATGATACTATAGTTTTGTTATAAAACTGGCGAGGAAATCTGAATGTCCAAAATCAATAGATCCCAAAAATCTTGATGGCTATAGATTATTAAAAGGAGTCACTTTGAAGCTTTGTGATTAAGTCAGCTAATATACGACCTCTAACACACTGCACTTTTGAAATTAAAGCAAAACACGATGCCTCGATGAAAATATTTGACGAGATGTAATCTCCTAACAATACCACATTGACTTATATTTGCCGTCCGTCACTTATGAAAAAGCAGCACAAGTTGTTTGTTAATGCAAGAATGACGCAATCATCGAGAAATCGCACGTCAGCTAAACAAGAACAAATATGCTTTCTCAAGAGGAACATTAAAGGAATCTGGTACCTTCAATTAGTGTACAGTACATCTAAAAAGGACGATACATTTATTGTCCTATCTCCATTTTGTAATCGTCATCTGACAAGCGACAACATACATCAGAGGCTAACCCGTTCGAACTGTAGCTGTAAGTAAATGGACAGTAAGTAGTCGCTTGAAGAAAGTCTACCTCACTGTAATATGGCTAACGGTCTCGTAAGATTGGCGGTTCGTGAATGCTAGTATATCACTTTAGAGAAACTCCGAACTCGTTTTCGTACCTGATGGCGGCCGTAGATGAGGTCTGACCGCTGAACGATATATCGACGACATTACCTTCCATCATGTAGTGCCCATCGCAGGACATATAGAGGAAGAATTAAAATTGATTCATGATAATTCTCGATGTTACACAGCTCGAACAGTCTATGTATGAGGATGGATTCTAAACGCGAGTGAGTTCTAGATGACTGTTTGGTCAGAATGAGACATGAAACACGAACCAGTGTAGTATGGTTTAGATTGGTTAGTTGTGGTCGATAAAGTTACCTATTGACAGTTTCTCCCGGTTTCAGTAGTACACCAATCCTTTCTAGTCCCACCAAACGTAGTGGATTGTAACAGTTAGATGCAAGAAATTCTTTCTTTCATGGCGTGAAAGCAAAATTTCTAATGTGGCTCTTTGATTCTAATGTGGCTCTCTCCATCTGTCCCTCACTCACTTTTTACTCCTTTTAAATTTTCCCCAGAAATGTAAATGTTTGTAAATGCCTTGCTGAGACACGTTTAATGCATCCGCAAGTTAATACTAAGTTTGCATCTTCGGCCAATAACGCTTGCAGGTCGGAATCTTAAAATGGGTTTTGCCTTCCGGAGCTCTTATCGACGACGTCCAAATCGTCTCTTCCGAAGCGTTTAAATCAATCTTGACTGGAAGTTTTCGACATGTGCGTTACGATGTGCGCTGGTATTACAACTGGTTATCGTTAACAATTGTTCGCATTATGAACAAAACACACTTACTTACATAAATGTTACACAGACAGACAACGATTTTTCTATATCCTTTTAACGTCCTTTATAAGATTAAAATGAAAAACAACAGCGAGAAGCAAATCGGGTCAGACATACCATAGTTCAACTAATGGCAATCCACTTCGATGAGAAAGTTTCCAGTTTTTAGTTATAATGATAATAGCCTGAAACATTTCGACCTATCACAATGCTCTACACAATAACCTCAAAAACCATTAAACCACTTCAACCACCAACATCATTCAAATTCTGTTGTGTGTGAGGTGCAAGATATGTGCTCCGGAGCACACTAAAACTCAACTCTTAACAGGAGCTTCCTTAGACTTCCAATGCCGCAGTTTGAGGTAGACTTCATTTTTAAAAATACTCTTGATAAGTATTTATAATTGAAAAGGGAGACACATTTAGCAACGGTTTGGCCAAAACCGAAGCACTCTCTTTTAACAAAAGAGGATGAAAATAATGTCAGTGATTTCTTGGGCATCAATAGTGGAACAAAAAGACTATTGCAAAAATATATCTTTGGTGTTGTGTAGTTTTGACTCAACATTGCGAAATCAAGAATAATTTAAATGCACATATAAGGCTCTAGGATATAATCTTATAGCGGGTCAGATAATAAAAGTGTAACCGGAGAAAGCGTTGAGATAACTAGTGCATATAGTTAATGAAGCATTTTGACTACGATATGTACCAAGCCAGTGAAATGTTGCAGAAGTAATTATGATACTTTAGCCGAACAAACCTTCGAATGATAAAGCTTTATATAGCCCCATTTCTCTGCTACCAACATTATCAAGACAATTGGAAAAGGTTCTTCTTAAAAGAATCAAATATCGAAGAAAGGAATCGTATCACCTCACATCAGTTTAAATAATGATAGACTCGTACCGCATGCAAACACTGCTAAATATCTCGGCATGACTTTAGATGCTAAACTTACTGGAAAGAAACACATAAAAAGAAGAGAGAAGAACTAACATAAAATTTATAAAAAGGCATTGATTCTTAGGAAGACTATCTGAACTAGCGATCCACAACAAATACTGAACCTGTATGGACAAATGGTAGCCAGCTCTGACGTTATGCCAAGAAGACAAATATCAAAATCATACAGACAGTTCAGAATTAAATACTGCGAAGTGTTGTTAATGCTCGTTCGAAACGACGACCTCTATCGAGCATCATGCAACAAAATATTTTAAACACTTACTTATAATGACTACCACTCCAACAAGAAGACTGCAAAGAACCAAACCACTGGACATATCTGAACCAAACCACTGGACAAGAAAGTCAGTAGACTTACTGTGGCGAAAAATCTGAGGAGAAGTTTCAATTCTTAAAGAAAATCTAATCATGCTCTCCCATAACAATTAGATGCAAAAAACTCTATCTTTACCGTAAACGCAAAATTTCGATTTGTCTCTCAGTCAACTCATGTGGCACCCATTATTCTGCCATTTTTTGAATTTTTCCCTCAGTATGTTAATGTTTGGAAACAAGCTCGATGATTCATGTTGAATGCCTCCGCAAGTTGATCCTAAAACGCGTGTAGCCTTAAACTTGTCTTAAAAAGTTTTCCGGAACGCTTCTATGTCCAAATCACCAGTTCCTAAGCGTTTAAACTAATCTTAACGGGTTGGTTTAGATAGTGCATGTCGTGCATGTGGTACATATCGGCTGGTATTAGCAGATATCGGCCGACATTACAACGTTTTGGCCAGAACCGAAACGGTCTCCTGTAACAAAAAAGTTTAGCAAAAAAATAACTTTGCAGTTGTGAAGTTTTGAATCAACATCGGCCTTAAAAATTTAAGGCTGAAAAATCCACTGTGGGTTGATATTAATGCAATTTGATTATCGTCCTTTTTTATTATTAGAACCGTATGGCCTGCTTTGGTAAAAACACAGAACCCAAAATAATAACGATGCGAATGGACATATTTAGAGACCACCGACACATTTTACTGTAAAGGCGAGTTTATTGAGATCAAACTTTTAAAAGATTTCCAATTATACTAAATATATCCTTCACGCATCCTAATAAATCAAAACCACGTCTTGCAATAAATTAATATTCCACTTATACAGAGTAAAAGAAATCTTTAACCAACCCTAATTTAAGTATCCCCAAAAAAGAAACGAAAACTTCTCGATTTCGGCATACAATACATAAACGCAATTAATCAAAAAATCCAACAACAATAAACCGAAATAAAGTTACGGGAAACCGGAAGTTAGATAAAACAGCACAACAACAACAACATCACCAAATCCGAAAAAAGTTTAAGGATCGATTTTTCATTTCATTTGACCAACAAATACACTATATACCATACTCGTATCTAAACAATGTATGTCATAAAAGGAAAATTCTACAGGAAAAACCTTTTTCTATTGTTGTGTGTGTGTGCGCTTTATTCTGTTGCTTTTTTACCATATATACCGACCGACGCCATTATTAATTGAATCCAAACATTTTCCAAACAAGAAACTTTTTAGTTACCTTGTGTTCGACATATTATATAGAGGGTGGCGGACTTTTCCCGACTCTAAGGAAAAATATGAAAATGCAATATTTGTGTTGTTGTTGTACGAAAAAGCTCAAAATTTTGTCATTTTTAGTGTTTGTTCTACCCCAAAATTTTCCCTTTATGTTTATTTCGTTTTTGAGCGTCGACCGGGGGTAGGAGGAGTGGGTAGGGTAAAAAAAATGTATATTTGTTTGGAAAAATGTTGAAAATGGGGCACGCCTTTTTATTGATTTTCTTGTTGTTGCGTATCCTTTTATTGTGTGGTACTCGTATACACGTATGTATATGTTGTTGATTTTGGATACCGCATCCATGATCATCATTATCATAATATCATCTTTGTGGTTCATTATTCGTTTTGTTTTGTTGTTGTTCTTAGTATATACGACAACAAGAACAACAACAACAACTAGATCATTTGCATATAAGTGTGATAATGATTTTATTCGACAAAATTTATTTCATTTTATGTTTTATAAAGATTTCGGTCCACTTTGAACGTTGTTTCGTTATTTTTTTACGAACATACATGCATACACATACGAAAGGTAGGTAAGTATGTACATATTTTACGGTAACCGCGACATTAAGAAAAGTTTTTTTTTTTATTGTAAGGCTCCTGCGAATGATCCCATATATATATGATGAGACACACAATCGGCTTACATATGTGCGTGTAATCGGTACGCGACAATATAAATAATCGTCTTGGTAGGTCCGCAAAATTTAATTGCGCTGCTTATGAAATTTAATTAACTTTTTAATTATATTATCGCGGTGTTTTGATCTAATGATGTAGTTCGTTTGTGGTTTGAATTTTATTGCCTTACAATTGGCGCCATTTTTAATGTTTTGTTTGAACATCTGACCAATAATAATCGTTCGTAGTATATTGTAAGATTTGATAAGTTTCCTAGAACCAGAAGTCTATGTTTGGGCATCTCTATATGCATCCGTTAGAGGGCAGTTGAGAAAGATGCATCTAATACCCGGATCCTTTACTTCAACGATGACTGCTGTAAGGTCAATGCGACATATAACATGATATGACTAACACTAGGTCTTGAGCAGGTATCATTAACCAGGAGAGAGCATGAGGTCACTGACTAAATTAAGCCCTCTGATTTTATTTTCGTGAATCCACAGTTCTTGACTCAAGAAGACCTATATTAAGATATTAATGGGTTGCCAGTATATGCGTCATTTTAAGAGAGAGGACCAACGTCCCAAGTTGGTGGAAGTAAAATTTTCCTTGACTCTCCTCAAACCAGTGCTTCCAGTTTTGGTACAGATTTCTAAGAAAAGGGAAAGAAGTGTGCCTGTTGATTTCCTCTTTTGACCAAAGCTAGTCCTTCAAATCTTTTTAACGTATGCAGGATACCAGCCTGGGTAGGTCGCCAAACAGAATAATAATACTTAAGCTCAGCTTCCTTCCATGGATGTAGGGCCGGTATATCCTCGAAAATTAGACCAAAACCCTCGAAAGTAAAAGAATCTCCAGAAGCACAAGGTATGTTTATGACTTTTCGAACAATTTTCTCGAAATTTATGGGCATTGTAACTCATCAAGATCCTTGATCCTGTCTTTGACAAGCACCCGGAGCTCGTAAAGTACATATTTTCTAGTCTTCAAGGTAGAGAATATCCTCTATCTTTCAGTCTGCTTCACTGCAGTCAATTGCACTTTTTAGTGCTTGCGTTTTTCGTCGCTGACATCCCGAGATCTTCTTTCTAATTGAAAAGCTTTCAAACGCTTGCACCCGCGATGTTTTTGTATTTTTGTCTAAGCTTATAGCCGGGCATTATTGTGCTCTGTTAAAGGTGCCACTGATACCACCTGAGATATATTCTCTAGATAAGCTGAAAGCACATCCAAGTTCTCAGGCTCGAATAAACTATTCGATTCCGCTAAATCTAAGTTTTTGAAATCTCAATTACATCCCACATGTGGTGAAAAAATTATCCATCTGCGGAGATCCCTATCCAGATATATCAATAAAGACTACTTTTTAACCTGGGCCCCGACTACTTTTAAATTTAATTTTTTTTACTTTTCAATTTGACCGCCCAGGTGGCGGGAGGTACCACGTTCGCATCCCGATACGGGCAAGATGCAAAAAGAATTTTTTACCAACTATCGTTTGGGCGGTGTGAATGAACACATGCCCCGTTGAGTTTAGAACCCATGGGCCGTCCCATCTTCCATGTCAGTACTATAGGCTGACATGGAGCTATTCAATGCGCAGATGGTTCTACGGATCAGCGCCGGTCTAAGTGTGCGGTAGGAGCCACCCAACAAAAAGTAGTTTTGTTATCGGCACAGTATATTTGGCAGCTTAAGT
Source organism: Tipula lateralis (assembly GCA_963932295.1). Lineage (NCBI taxonomy): Eukaryota > Metazoa > Arthropoda > Insecta > Diptera > Tipulidae > Tipula > Tipula lateralis. The sequence continues at coordinate 141,558,790 of OZ010736.1, read as the reverse complement.
GGTCACCACGAGGAGGTAACACAAGCATTTATGGTAGCTGCAAAATACGGAGCTGACAGATAGTACACACACTTGATTCCCCCAGACAGCGTACCACTTGAACCTTTAAGTGATAAAGATTACTGCAGCATCAAACTGGCTATTCACTTCCGTAGTAAGACCTGCACTTATGTATGGCTGAGCGTGTGGTGGCCAGCTCTTGATAAAGTAACGTACAAAAAGAGGATCGAGAAGTTGCAAATAATGGCCTTCATGCTTATTAGCGGGGCGCTGAGAACATTACGTACACGTTCCCTTGGAGGTCATGTTTCGCCTTCTCCCCGTCGATATTTATGGTAAGCAGATGGCGGCATTACAGCCACCCGACTATCAGCCGTATCTCAGTGGAAATGTCTTCAGACGGAACACTCGACAATAATTGGATCGCCAAAGAAGGAACTGGCGAAAATAGACTACATTAGACAGACTTTGTGCTTCGAGAAAAGGTTCTTAGAGAATCTTGGAGGAGCGGGTCGGTTGCAGAAACGGATGCTCTAGAGTTCTTCACAAATGGCTGATGTCTAGAATGGTGTTGGGTTTAAAAGAAGCGTATGTTAATTTGAATGCAATTGTAAAATCTGAGTTGTTTCCTTGTATCTTGCAATCTAGGCCGGTTTCGATCTGATGATGATGACGTCATTGAATGACCGAGTGATCGAAAAGATCAATTCCATCTCATGAGGCGTATGCTACCGGACTTGATTTTCCTACTGTGCGATTCGTATATATACGTTTAGTTGTGACGCGACAGTACTAGTGAATTACAAGAACTTAACTCGAAATATTGATTTTATTATTTAATTGTGGCGTGAGATAATTTTAATTGTATTTTGTTGGAGTTGCTCAGAACGCCACAGGTTGCCACTTGTCTCTGAATGAGATAAGTGAGCATTTCGACATAAAAATAGTTTGGGTTTCTGGTCACTCGGACATCATGGGGAACTGCAATGCGGGCGAACTAGCGAGGCAGGGTACAACTCTCCATCTGCTACCGGAAAAGGCAAGGTTGAGGAGTCCCATTAAGGCACTCAAGACTGTAACAACAAAGAGGCAATAGACAGCGAATGAAAGGATGACGAACACCCTCGCATGAAGTGTGATCGCTCTACGAAGTCGTGAACTAAAACGATCGTGGGGGTACTCACAGGAAACTGCCTACTTTGAAAATATGCGAGGAGGCTCGGACTAGTAGCAAATGACGGTAGTCCACCTCCTATGCTCATGCCCGGCTTTGACACACAAAAGACATGGATATTTGGGTAAGTTCTTAGTGGACTGCCTCTTTGATCTCGAAAACATAAGTAGCTCAAACTGGTTCTCATAAAGGTAATAGGGAAGTCGCCGGTGTAAGTGTGCTATAGCAGCCACTCAACCTAATCTAACCTTACCTACTGCAGTATAATCCTAATCTACTCATAAGTCCTTCTTAAAAATTACCAGTACCTTGAAGATTAACTAAAGCGCCATTTACGATTAGGCAACAAAGGTTTTTGGTTCTCCTATAGTTTATTATTTATATACATAGATTGCCGACATCTTTGTATAGGTGTCTCAAATTCGCCCGCTTAGTTTTGACTACCATACTGAATGCTGTATTTGTGAGAACCTGCCTATCGGTTCACCTTAACCATTAGGATTGTGGTAGTATATGATATGAATTTCCTGGGAATATCCGTGCGTTGAAGTTGAACTGAAAGTGGGTATTCTGAGGTTGTGACAGAAGGTATTGAAATATTGGCTACATCTTCACGTAATTTAAATATTGTTACTTCATTACGTCAATTTTGATATGATAAGTGACGTCACTGATGCATACCCAACTGGACTTATTATACGTACTGTGCTATTCGTATATATAGATGTGCTACGCGGATCGTGGTTGTGAAGCCCAAAGTCGACCATTCGAGTCTATATTATAAAATATAGGTTAGTTGCGATCGTTGATCATTTAATGACCAAACTGTATCGATATATACGAAATCAAATCACTTCACCCACACTTGTCACATAACCATAAAAAGGACATTTGATGAGTCTGTCGAGCGTATACACTATCGGACAATCCCTTTTTTTTTTGTTTTAAAATATTTTATTTCTTGTCGACATTAAATTCCTTATCAAACCATAATATATGATAATTTTTATTACACCCCGACTTTTGTCGGTATATAAAGATGCAGGTCTTAAGGCGCCAAACAAATTTTAAGGTCTAATCAATATAAAAATAGAAAAGGTGACAATTCTTTTATTATAATTGACATTCTCGATGATGTCATCGGAAGATTAATTTCTAGTTTGGTCCGCTGCTCGTTTTAACAAGTCCGTACACCGTTCGCACAGATTAAACTTCCGGTCACTGTTTTGCTTAAATTTATGGTATGCGCGGTTATATGAAACCGCACCGCACCGCCAATATATATATATCGCGATGTCGTTCGCAAAAAAAAAAGACCAACAACAATATATTATATACAAATGATCGTAATTAAGTCAGAACAAGAAAAAGAAAATTAATTAAATTATTTTATTAATTTATTTTGACATAATGTTGTGGAATAGAAATAATAAAAAATAAAAGATCAAACGGGGACCGAGATGATCGTGGCCTTACTGTATGTAAATATTTTATAAACAATTTATTTATTTTATTTATTTATTTTTTTTTGTGTATTTTAAATTTTAGCGCAACGCTAAATTGTTGTTATTACTTAAGAAAACTTAAATAAAACACTGTACGTACATACATAAGATCGTAACGCTAAAGAATGTTTGGATTTTTTTTCCTCACTCAAATGTTTAATGTTACAACAGGTATACGTCAATTTATTCGAATAAGCCGTACACACACACAAACCCAGTGATGGGTGTCGTAAGTGGAATTGTGTATATTAGTCAGAAGTTAATACAAAACAACAACAAAATCGATTTATGATGAGACAATGAGGTTTTATGAGGCGCCCGCTCGATCACTATACATATATACTGTTTACATCTATGCTCAAACGTAAACGTTAACATCGATAATACGATTGATTTGATTTATACCCGTAATATATGGTTGATCTGTAAAGTGATCGCGGATTTAATCGAAAAGAAAAGCGATCAATACACATATTTGTTTTTGTTGGTTTCTTATAATTTGACTTCAATAACCTTAAGACGAATATATACATATATGTACACTTTAATACATAAAGAAACTAAATTTATAATCTGAATTTGTAAGGTAAACCAAAATCTTCTTTCTCGTCTTGTTTATTACACATATACGTATATATACTTATAACGTCGTCGTGAGCTTTCCTTAAGATGCCATGTATTTTGTTTCGTTTTTTTTTCTTCATCTAATTGACTAGACCGACACTTGTACTTTTGCCTCGTAAATTATACCATAAAATACAATAAAATAAAGAAATAAAATAACATTTTTTATTTTCTTAAATAATTAATTAAAAAATAAAAAAAAAATATTTTGTTTTGTTGTAAGATTATAAGAAAAGATGATTCTGTTGTGTACCGAGTTTATATATAAACATATGCAAATTTCCAGTAAAACTTTTGTTGTAATTTATTTTTTTGTCTAGGAACTATAACACCTATATACCGATATTTTGAACAATGTGAACTTCACACTTCCAATTTTCTTTTTTATATAGGAAAAATCTGTGTGCGTGTGTGCATATATAAATGAAGAAGGTAAATAAGTAGAAGATGTGAAATCATTATAAGAAACCGACCGGCAATTTGTTTACTTAAAAATAAATAAAATTCCGTTCTTGTTTAAGATGCACAAATATGTATGTTCAATTATTCTAGAGCAGCGTTTCTTAATCTTTGTCTTATAATCGATGAGACGAGTCTCATAGTTTTCGAAATTGTTCGTCAAATTTAGCGTGTGTTCTCTCTTATTTTGTATGTCCTGATCCGTCGAGCAGGTCCTAACTTTGAGGTAGTCACTGTGACTTAAAATACCTTAGTACAAATCTAACTGGAGGATCGCATCTTAAAATGTATACTGGCCATTGTAAAGATTGACCCTCATAATGGCACATGTATCCTGATTAGACATAACATTAGCCATTTAGGCTAAACGTCTCAGGTTGACCATAAGTTACTCTAAATTAGTGCGGGTCATATCTTAAAATTTCAACTGGTCATTGTAGAGATTGTTGTATCTAGATAGGCCCATTTATTGCCCAGTTATGCCAAATATCTCAGATTCGCATTATAAGGATACAATCTATTTTCATGTTAGCATCGAAAAGCCTTTAGTGTAGTGTACTAATAGGTCATATTCTTAAAATGCCATGGACATATTTATCTAGATAGTTCAATTCATTGGCTCAGGTTATTACAATATACTTTTACCCTATCTTAATTGGTGCAATGTACTAATGGGTCGTATTTTAAACTTTCTACTGGTCATTGTAGAAATGGTCCCTCATATATAGGCATGTGTTTCCAGATAGGATATTTCTTTGGCCATTTATGCCTAATATTACAAATTCGTGTCATGAGGACTCAAAAATTTTACTGGCCATTGTAGAGATTGTCCCTCATAGTGGCATATATATCCAGATAAGATGTTACATTGACCAAAGTTATGCCTTATATCTCAGATTCGTATCATGAGGATAGAATATATTATATGAAGAGTGTTCTATTAGGACTTTGGCTTTCAACACCACTTACATGTGTAAACTGAAACTTCCCAGAGGTTATAGAAGGATGCATTACTTTGATAGAAGGAATCATTGTTGGTATAAGCGCTTCAAGCTATCAAGAAACACAAAAAAAATATCAGACAAAAACTATTGGTGTGCAGAGTGGGAAGTTCACACTTTTTAGCCATACAGAACTCGCTCTGTGAAGTTAACCTGTGCTTATCAAATTCCATCTAAGCGGATAGTACCGATTTGATCTATCTGACTGGTCCCTAAATTCTGGACTTAATCAGCATAAGTTTGTAACTACCGATTCAACTGACGTAGGCTTCTCAATTCAAATATCAAGAAAATGTAGGTTTGGATAAAGCTAGGTTGATGAAGTCACAATAAGTAAGAGCCAGTCGTCGTCTGGTTAGAGTACACGGTATATATAGTAGTGGTCAAAAGAGAAGCTGGTTTAGTTTTGGAAAGCGAAAGACGCTTTAAACAGAATTGCTAGTCATTTAGGACTGCTAAATCACGGTATCAATAAATAAGTGATATAAATTGACATATAACCTCCGCCAGTAGCAAGTGACTATTTTTTCAGAACTTATCGTGTGAATTGAATAAAGCTCTAAGTTTGCCTAAACTCTGCTCGTTTGAATTCTATCTGCGTCTGAGGTGTCAATGTTCTAATAAGTTTTGCAATATCAATGTTTGACTGAGCAGATGAGCAAAAAAAGTACACTGAATATGTCGCATGAAATGGCCGGTACTGTGATGTGTTATTCCAACGGAATTATCGCTGTTGAAATTGAGGACATCCTAAAGTAAATCCACAAAAATATAATTTGAGTCAAAAAGATATTCCCGTACAAAGTCTAAACTGTTCGCTAAACGCTACCCGCTAACCGACAGGTGAGGGTAACTAACTGCAATGATCCTTTAAACTTAGAGCAAAAAAAGAGGGTAGTGGGGAACGAAGCCCATGTTCACATAAGTGGCCAGAAATAAGTAAAATTCCGTTTTGCAGCACTGAAAATCCACTTGTAATGTACAAAGAGCCATTGCATCCCATTAAACTGCCCATTTGCTGCAGTATTTACAGTGGGGGTAGCCTAATCTAGTGAAGTGTACTAATGGGTCAGCTCTTAAAATGTCTACTGAATTTAGATATAGGCCATAAATGTATCTATACGGCCACCATTTTAGCCCGCATTGGTGTTTAAAGTTGAGTGAGGATTGCGTTCAAAAACGTCCAGGTTGACGAACAAATTCTTGAAAATGACCAATTAAAATCGTATCTGTAGTTCTGATACGAGAGATTGATAACAGCCCATCCTGTATTTATAACTGTTTCTATCTGAACGACCATCAGTAATTATGTCGCTATTGATATCGATACTAAATTTAGTAGAATTAATATCATATTTTAGTACTATTTGTGGAAGTTGGGCTGTAAAAACGTTTTCTAATACACAGCAAAACATTGTACTAAATTTCATGAATAACAAAATTCTGTACTAAACATTCTACTGCCATAATCTTAGAGTACTAAAATTATAAAGTTATATCCAACTTTATAGTCCGTATACAGTTGAACTGCATTCACACATTTAAAACCAAAACTAGCATTTTAATGAATTTTCATTTAACAAGGGCCGATCCACACCCTGTGTAATGTACCGATAGCGGGTCATTAAATTTTACAACGATAGATGGGACACAACTTGGCCATTGTATAGAGATTAATGCTTATGATGGCATATGTATCCAGGTAAACCATTAGAATGACCACTTATGCTAAACATCTCAGATCTGTGTCATGAGAATACAATATATTTTTAAGTGATCATTGAATTAATGTAGTGTACTAATGGGTTAGTTCTTAAAATGTTGATTTAAAATTGATTTCGATAGTAAATTTAGTACAACTATTACAATATTTTAGTACTATTTATGTAAGTTGTAAAAGCGTTTTATAGTTTCTTAATGCATGGTTTATCATTTCCTAATGCACAACAAAATATTGTACTAAATTTGGTGAGTAACAAAATTATGTACTAAACATTCTACGGCCATAATCTTAGAGTACTAAAATTATAAAGTTATATCCAACTTTTTAGTCCGTAAAAAGTTGAACCGCATTCACACATGTAAAGCCAAAAATAGCATTTTAATGGATTTTCAGTTAACAAGGGACGATCCACACCCTGTGTAATAAACCAAAGCCGGGCTAGTTGAATATAAAATAAAAATTAAATATTTTATTTTAATTTGTAGAATAGAACGAATATCGCTTAGATCGTGATGATCAATTTTAAGGTGACTACTTTATTATACCAACTGGTGACATAGAGATTAACGCTCATGATGACATATATATCCAGATAGGCTATAACTTTGGTAAGTTATCCTTAACATATCAGGTCCGTTTCATGAAGATACAATATCTTTACAATACAACATCCTTAATTAGTATTGTGTACTAAATTGGTTAAATCTCATAAATTCTAGTAGTCTTTATAGATATGGATCCGCATAATGGCTTATGTATCCAGATAAGCCATTCCAATATATCCTTTAAGCTCTAAACATCTCAGATCTGTATCATGAGAATATAATAATTCTTGAAAATGTTCAATTACAATCGTGTCTTTAATTCTGATACAAGAGATTGGTAATGGTCCATCCCGTAGTTGTATTTTGACAGCTTTAAAGTTTATTACTGTTTCTAGTGGATCGACCATCAGTAATTATATCACTATTGATTTCGATAGTAAATTTAGTACAATTAGTACCATATTTTAGTACTATTTGTGTTTGTTGTAAAAGCGTGTTTACCGTTTCTTAATGCACAGCAAAACATTGTACTAAATTTGGTGAGTAACAAAATTCTGTACTAAACATTCTACGACCAAAGTTTTTGAGTACTAAAACTATAAAGTTATATCCAACATTATAGTCCGTATAAAGGTATTTTAATGAATTTTCAGTTAACAAGGGACGATCCACATCCTGTGTAATATACCAAAGCCGGGCCATTTATTATAAAATAAAAATTAAATATTTTATTTCAATTTGTAGAATAGAATAAAGATCGCATAGATGGTTTGCTTCACGATGATGATCAATTTTAAGGTGACTACTTTATTATACCAACTGGTGACATAATGACTTGTCCATTTCAATCAAAATAATTTCTTTATATTCGTACACACATTTAAATTCCACAATGATAGATGGGACACAATTTTTATGGTTGGTAGTAGTTTATGCTAATTGCCATAATTAAAATCTTCTTTCGTACGTTCCGATGTCACCTATAAATCAAACCGCTTCTCTTGTGGGTATATATAACTATATATACGAGGCAGGTATATCTTAAGATGCTCCAAATAAACGTCGAAGAAATTAAACAAATACAAATGTGCTTCAAACCAAGAGCCGCGGGTCCGGTTTCTGTATATACGTCTTGTTTGCATAACATTATATCGATATATTCATATACAATTAATCATAATGTGTTGTCATCAAATAAAATAACTGTTATCATTAAAAATCTTAATCTTAAATTAAGATAAACAAAATCTTATAAAGTTTTGTAAAATATTTTATTGGATATAATCGTTGTGTGGTTAACCCGCGAATCGTATGGTGCGAGCGAAATAATTTAGAAATCTCGCACTTCATAAATAATTACGCCCCGAGAAGAGCACCCCATCGAACTGTGGGACCGTACAGTATAATTTATTGTAACGCTATATATATCCAAAGAACATAAAATAAAGTTCCTTGTTGTATACTGTGTGTCTTGTGGTACCGCAGAATAAAATTATAAAGAAAGAATCAGGTCGGTATTTTATTAATAATAAAAATCTTTGAAGACAACCAAAGTTGTATAAAAAGAAACATCAGCAACCACCAAATTGAATATTTTATAATTTTGCATGTGTTCGTTCCTCTTGGCGGTTTTTTTATGGAATATCGAATATAAAAGAAAACTTTAACAAATTGTTGGTGTGGTGGTGATGGTGCTACAACACCGTATTTACCGAACGATCAAAAAATCTCAAATTAAATTCTAATTTTTATAATTTTTTATTATATTGGTCAATAATTCACACCTCTTACCGAAATTGAATAAAATTTAAATAAATTTGAAGTTTTGATTGGGAATCGTAAATTTTTGTTCGATGATTGTGCGTGTATATCGGATACGTATTTGTATACATAGTGATATATGCTCGCACAGAATCACCCGAATTTCAATGTATGTATATCTACGAACATATCTACCGCATCGATATGTCGCGGTATACTATTGTGCTAAAACTGAATACATTATATTTATAATGAAAACATGTTTTTGAATGGCGATAAAATACTATAATTGACCCACTGTAACTGTACAGTTTAGTTATGTGTCTTATAGTTGGATGACAGAGTGCAACAACCTCAACAGACTGCAGCGAATGGTTAGCGATAAATACAAACCGATTAGTTTAGTATAGGCGAAATTTCTCTACTGTGCAAAACCATAACAGCAATACTTCGCATGCTAATGCTTTCTAATCGATATTCGCTATCATGGGTAACCGCTTATAAATAAGTCGGTCATGGATAACCGCTTAGAAATAAGTTTGAAAGATGTATGAAAGGAGTTTGGTAATCTGCGTCTCTGAAAGAAAATCTGAATGGAAACGGTAAGCTACTATTTCTTAACAGCAGCATTAGACCACAACAACTTGCAATAACGTCACAGCGAATTACTGATCCCAAAAATGTATTTGCAATACGTGTCAAGTATTCACTTGAGAGTAGATTGTATTCGAGAAAATTTCACTTTTACTTTCACTTTTACTTCACCAATTCGATGTCATATCACGATTCGATAATCTTCAAGCTAACCTTTATACAATGTCTGTCTTTTTCTATCTTTTGGGGCTCAAGGCACTTCCAAGTCTCTTACGATTCGCATGTTTACATCCTTCTTTACGCCATTACATAGCCAAATAGTGGTCGTATCGCACATTACATAACTGCATGCTAATCTGTATAGTACCGACATGGAAAATGGGTCTGCCCATGAATTCTTCACTCCAACAGGAGGTCATATAGCTTTAACAGTGTATTCAAATAAGTTTAGCTAATTTGTAAATTGCTGTCATTTATTTTTCTAAACTGTTCGAAATAATTTGTCTTGGCTAAAAGTCTATTGGCTATATTACTGTCGCAAACAGTAGATAGACTCGATAATCAACCAACTAGCTTTCATATTGTCGTAACGAAACAAAATTTAATTTTTAAACTGGTCGACATTTTAACAGTGTATCGAAATACTTTTGGTTAAGTTGCTATCATTTATTTCTCTTAACTGCTAGACTGTTTATTAACTTTGAGCTTTGTCATTTACCTCACTTATATTCAAACTGAAAAAGGATCTCTGAGCTTTTAAGAAAATCTATAAATGAGCTTTGGAGAGCATTCCAAGATTTGTTGTTTAGCGTACTCGATTTATTTTCTTATTTATCTCATCTTCGTGTAACGTTATCTTAAATTTTAATCTACGTTGTGTTTATGGTCATATAGATCAAAACCTGATGTCTCTGAAAGAAAATCTAGATCGAACAGAAGCTACTATTTATCAACAGCAGCAACAAACCACAGTAACTTGCTAATATTTGGCCGAGGAAATATCAATAAAATGGAAGATGACCCACAAAATTAATGAACAGTCACGAAAAGCTGAATGAACAAATCGAAATTAAGGTTCAAAAATTTTCCGATAGGGTTAACAATGAAATCAATAAATTAGCACCAGGTGGCTTAACTTATAATTTTCTCATTGAGTCGTGGTCAATTTTGATTTAAAAAACCTTGTCTCGATATACTTCAGAGATTGGATACTGAATGTTCCGACACATGAGAAATTAATCACTGAAACTTATCTTCCCCAATACTCTTTAAATTTAGTTACTTTAACGTGACGTTAGGTTAACAATTATCCTTTTATTTCAGAAATTCTCGACTCGATAAACTTCGAACTAACTTTAATAATATCTTCCACAACAAACCATGTATAATTTATAAACTGTTTGACATTTTGACAGTGTATTTTAATAATTTTAGTTTATAAGTAAGTTGCTATCATTTATTTCTTTAATCTGTTCGAAATACTGTGTCTAGGCTGTATTACTTTCGTAATGGCTAAATTTTACGAAACCTTGTACTTGTGAGTGATTTGTGATTTTATTAAACATTTCGATCTTATCACGATAGGGGTATCTCCTCCAATGTAAGTATAGGTATATGTATCATATCTCGGCTCGATAATCACCAAACTATCTTTTATAATGACTTCCACAACGAACGAATAATAATTTTTAATCTGGTCGACATTTTTACAGTGTATTCAAATAATTATAGTTTATAAGCAAGTTGCTCTCATTTATTTCTCTAAACTGTTCGAAATAATGTGTCTTGGCTAAAAATTAGTATATTGGCTGTATTACTTTCGTAAAGTAAAGGTTTCTAATACTGACACCTGATATAGACCATTGTTAGTTAAATTTTACCAACTTGTAAGAGATTTGTACATGTGAGTGATTTGTGATATTTTATTTGACAGTTTGATCCTATTTCAAATATAAAGGTCTCCAATGGTATCATGCTGACACAAAATCATCCAGCACTCATCCAGATATTGTATCTCGAAACAAAATATAATTTTTAAACTGGTCGAAATTTTAACAGTGTATATAAATACTTTTTGTTTATATGTAAATTGTTGTCATTTATTTTTCTTTTCGAAATAGTGTGTCCTGGCTAAACACGAGTATATACGCTGCATTACTTTCGTAACTTCAAACTAACTTTCACAATGTCTTTTCTAACAATTTTTACCAGAGTATTCAAATAATTTTGATTTATATGTAAGTTGTCATTTATTTTTCTAAACTGTTCGAAATAATGTGTCTTGGCTAAAAATCAGCATATTGGCTGTATTACTTTCGTAAACCAGTACTAACAACTGATATAGACCATTGTTGGTTAAATTTTACCAACTTGTAAGAGATTTGTACTTGTGAGTGATTTGTGATATTTTGTTTGACAGTTTGATCCTATTTCAATTGAGGTATCTCCTCCAATGGTATCATGCTGACACAAAATCCAGTACCAGATATCGTATCTCGAAACAAAGTCTAATTTTTAAACTGGTCGACATTTTAACAGTGTATTGCTGTCATTTATTTCTCTAAACTGTTCGAAATATTGTGTCTTGGCTAAAAACGAGTATATAGGCTGCATTACTTTCGTAAACTAGTACTGACAGTAGATATGGACCATTGATGGTTAAATTTTACGAAACGCTGTACTATACAGTGTGTTTGTGAGTGATATTGGTGGCCGATCAAATAAATAGATTTGTTCGTATACATACATACGAGTATGTAAATATATCTTATATAATTAAGCGGGCAAACAAAACCGCCGATTCACAATGACTAATTTGTTGGAAATGGTCAGTCTTATGAAGACAGGTTTTGCTTTTTATTAGCACACGAGGCATATATACCTAATATATATATATGTGTATATATACAGCGAACGATTAGACAATAATATTCAATGACTTAGGTGTATCGTATCATTCTTATCAAAAATAATTATGAACGTTTCAAAATATAATATATGTATTATGATTAGGAACAATAACAACAACAGCGAGAAGACAACAAATCAAATAATATTATCGTGTATTGTAGGTTCGCGCGGTCTATTTTCTTTCTATTACAAACAAGCTGATAACTTTGAATCTAGACGTGGTTTGCCGAAAATCTCGACAAAAAAAAATATAATTTACAAAATAAACTGCATATAAGTTAGAAAGTGTTTGGGTTTTTGTTGTTACGTTTGGAAAAGCAAACAATTGAAAAATAATTACATATGTTATTTGGAAAATATGGCGCCCATTTCGAATATGTTATATAGAAGGTTATAGATTCGTATAGTGTTTTTGTACGTACTGTATTCAATCTACATATAAGTAATATGATAACAACAGTTCAAACGAGCCGTGCATTAAAAAGTATGTAGTTATCTTCGCAGTTGATAAAGGTCAGGAAATATAATTGGTTCTAATTATAGGTGTGAAGTTAATTAATCTTAGATGAGTAGCAAACGATTGGAATCGTTCCATTTGGTTTTTTGTTTAAATGAATTAACGCAGAAAGCTTGTTTGCTTACATTAGATCTCAAGTTGGAATACCTGAGGTGGACACCAAGTATCAGGGTAGGAAAAAATATCCAGTTGGCTGGCTAAGTTGATTTAATTTAAAAATGGGCGTTTCGTTCAGGAATATTGTTCTCCTCATAGTCCTTGTCTTTTTGGATTATTGAAATTGAAACATAAAATGCATTCAGTCGCTGTCTGGATTTCGTTTTAAAACGTGGCAATTTTTCGGTGATCTCCCTCGGAACCATAACCTATTGAGTAGTTGTTGGTTATGTTGACAACTAGGTCTTTTACAATCTTCTCGCCTTAGTATGATAGGAAATACATCGAAGCATATTGAGGCCTGATTATGACCTTATAGTCAAAGTCATGATGCATTTAAATGTATCAACTTCGGACATAATCTGTTAAACTTTATATAACCTGGTTTCTTCCCAATTAATCCTAATTTACGAATTAGGTTGTGATCCAAAGTGGTGACATCTCTCTCTTCAACTCCATTAACTTCTTCGTCGTCTAACAGGTGCGCCATCTTTTATGTTGGCCAGTCAGAATCGCCTATTTTTGACATGAGATGTCCGGGAAATTTTCGTTGCAGAAACTGATTTATATGGCATGGAGCATCGTCTTGTTAAAAAACCCAATAACTGTCAGTACCTTACTCACGCATTTGCGAGCAGACATAATGAGCCAACATCCACCGATATCGATTTCTATCGACCTTTTCGTTTTTTCTGAAAATATATAGCCCACTGATGGCGCAAAGCCAATCCAAACAGTCACTTTTAATTTATTACCAACGTCAGAGAGTGTGAAATTGGCTTCTCCGGTCATTAAAATGTGCTAATATACCTAAATCAGCTTCAGTGTTAATCATTCGAGCGACTGTTTGACCGTGTTTCAAGCGATGAAGGCGGTCGGTCGGAGATATTCTTTGGTATAATTGAACTTTATAGGGAAACAAATGCAAATCATTCTTCAAAATGCGCCGCTAAGTAATTCCATAAAATGCTGAGCGCGACGACGTTACGACACTTCCGGTTCTTCTCTCTCTCTTTCTCTCGCTCTCCCTTTCTCTCTCTCCCTTTCTCTCTCTCTCCCTTTCTCTCTCTCTCTCTCTCTCTTGGTCGTTGATGAAGATCTCTCATTGTCCCGTGCTCAACAAAATTCCACGGCACACGACTAATAATGTTGTCAGATAGTGCAAGCGAATCATGGTAATTTTTATGCATCAAAAAAATATCGAACACTTTAAATGACTGTTTATTTGATGTATAGCATCGTAAACCCCTGATCCGTCTAAACGATTAAATAACTCTTTTATCACAATTGATAGCAAAACACGCTGTATATCTTAGACGCTATTGATCGACCCAGTTATTCATCCAATAAAACGGAAGCTTGACGTTGGCAAGACTGTTATAATTCAAAAAGTAACGTCAGGTCAACAAGTCTGTCACCCTCGTGGCACGGAAAGTTTCAGATTCGATTCCCGGTAGTGACCAAAAATCGCGATTTTGTAGATATGTGAATGTGGGTTGAACCAGTTTGTATGTTTGCGTTGTCCCTAAGTTTTGTCTTGATGGTTCTGTCATCTTTTATTAACACTGCTACAAACCTGAACATCATTTATTTATCCCGGTGAACACTTCATCCTTTCCGTTCTCTACCGTCATTCCAATTTCGACCGTCCAATCTTTTATCGACGCATCGACACTCAACATATACATAAACAAAACTCCTTAAAACTGTTATAATCTTCAATTCCCATCTTATTCTAATTTTTGTTTTTGTTTTCAACCAACAAATCCCATTCAAAGTGTAATAAAAATAAAATTAATACGGCGTCTAATGCCTAAATTGTATAAGACGTTTTGGTTATTACGGTCGTGTCTTGGTTGAAAAATCATAAAAAAAATATTTAAGTTTGTAGAAAAACGTGTAATGATTCCAATCGAGCAACAACAACAGGTCTATATACAATATATACGATTGAAGACTAGACGATAAACAGCTCAATTGTTTTACATCTTATACATATAGAGATCTCCTTTCGTCTATTTTATCTTAATTTTTTTCGTAACAAGGATCGATTTATATATATAGACATACATCGTATGTCTGTTCCGAGAATTCGATTTGAAATTCTGAGAATTGTTCAATTGATTCGACGAACTGGATATATGGAAAGAATTTATTTACACTCATATATGTGGATTGATATCGCCGACCGACCAACCATCCAACCGACGGTGTTAAGTTACCGGCGGTACATGTGTGAATTACTGTATTTCAATTTCTTATATATGCTCGTATACGCATACTCCATGAACGTATAAGATAAAGACGGGTCGTAAGTTTTGTATTTATTTTGGTTCGATTTGAAATTTATAGCATTGTAAATAGTAAATATTAACTTTGTATACAAACAATAAGACGAACCAACAATCGTTTGCATCTCATATATGTGTGTCTGTATATGGGTGTGTGTGTGTGTGTATGGAGAGAAATGTTGATTTTGAAAATAGTAAAATTAAACCAAATCGATTGACCTATTGTGGTATTTGTCTAGACTAAATATTTTGTGGTTGTAACGTATTAAAAATTTCTCCAAATTTTGAAAATTTGCCAGAGACCGAAAATAATTTTATTTAATTTGGTTTATTTTTAACGTTCCCGTCTGTCAAATGGTTCTATTTTGGAATTCTTAACTATTATATATAGGTATATGTACTCTCTACATATGTAGTCGATTCGATGGCATATTTTATGTTACATAACCTAACTCATTTGGGTGTACAATATGATTATATGTACTCGTATGTTCGGTGCCTGGAGGTTATATATGTACCTAGACAAGTGTATGTGTATACATAGTCAAGTGGGTTTTGGTATTATTTGATATAAAAACACAATTTACACACATATAATGACATATCGTTGAAACATTTTATTAATTTATTTGGTTTGAAAATTATATTCAGAAGACTTCATCAATCTTGAATTATTTTACGATATCGAATTGTATTTATACCACTTGAATTGTTTTCATTTTTTTTTTTGATTTTCAAGCATCGTTGTTGAGTCAGTTTAGTCACTTTGTATCTGATTAAAATAGGTTATATGCGGTTGAAGTGGAAATTTTGGATTTATAGGGAGAGAAAACCTACTAGTGTTCGTTTCAGTAACCCGTTTGGTCCAACCGTAAAAATAACTATATCGAAATCTTTTTGTCAACCTGGTTAGTCTCAATTTTCGTTTTCGAATTTAGCTCACGGGAATATAACTGGGCTGCATACATCGATTTTGAGAATTCTGAGCTAAAGCATACCACCGCAAGAAAGCAAGATGTCGCTATACCACGAGGAGAGTATTGCAATTGTTTTATAAGACTTCCTTTAAAAATTCAGAACGATCGGTTTAAATGGAGACGAGAAAACGCAAAAAAAAACTGAGGATGCATCAGACGAAATTCCACCACCAACGCAAACATAAATTCACTATGTGGTTCTCTTCGGTTTTTGACGTTAACTAAAGCCGCAATAAATAATCAATGGATGCCAAATTTCGTATGGAACGATTGCACCGTCTCTATACAGCCTATTTGCAAGTGATTCCGATAATTCCAGACGAAACATTTTCTGTGGAAGTCGAGCCCCGAGTAGGAACAAAAACTTCCACTGATGACTTTACTGTGACTATGGTGAAGATCCACGGCACAATAAATTATTGTTGTTTAGTTGGCCTTGAATGCCATGACTATGGATCGCGAATATTAAATGATCATCTGAAATACACAAAGGAATCTGCTCAATGGGTTCCACAAATTTTAGTTCGAGTGTAAATTCTTCCTAAATAAATTCGAAAATGGGCAGTCTTTGCAACCTTAGTGAAGTCGTTACTGTCGACGAATTTTGGTTTTATAAGTACAATCCGGAAACCAAACAGCAATCCATGGTATGCAGTCCATCAAAAGCCAACTCACTTTAAAAGCTATAAGCAACCAAAATCAGCAAAAACGAAATGATAAACCGAAGACTGATGCTTCCCATAACAGGTTTCAACATTTTTTTTGGAAACCCGGAAAAACAGGATTTGTGGCGCTACTGTTTACATCATGAGAACGCGCCAGCTCACACTGCTGAAATAACGAGTAACTTTATTGCGATCTCTGGCATTGAAATAATACACCCAGCACCATATTCCTCGGATCAACCACCTTGTGATTTCTGGTTATGTCTAAAAATTAAAACAAATTTAAGGGAAAGGTCTTTAACATTAACTCAGAGATAATTCTGTTGTTAAGCTGAAAAAGCAATATTTTGAAGATTGTTTTGAGAAGTGGATCTATATAGGCTTAAGACATACATTGAAATCAATGGCCTAACCCTTGATGTAGTATTACACAGGAAATCACTGGGAAAGGTGCAAAGAACGGTCGGTATGCTTTTAAGCGGATAGTAGAGATGATTCCTATTCGTGCTTTTGAAGTTATGTTACATCATCTTCTGGTAGACTTGATTGGTAAGCAAAACATGATCTATACAGCTTACCGTATAAACCGTACTAAATGTATTTTGACAATTAGGAGGCAGTTATGTCACTGAAAATCAATTTCCCTTAACACTGAGTTGCAAATCAATCTTTAACGCGTTAGGTGACCGTTTCAACATCCTGATCATCTAAGTCTCTGAAACTAACCATACATGTGGTTCGATGCTTCGAATAATACTGAAAAAAGCAGGTGGCCTTCCCAATTTAAGTATGAAACATGAACAAATACTATCACAATGAGAATAGCGGATTTGGCCAAAACTGGACAAGAAGGTTAAAAATGTTGATTTCATTACAGCTGTATAAACAGACTAAATTTTTAGGACAGACTTTCTTTTGAAAACAGTTCATTTATTAGTTAAATAATTTGTAAAAAGGAGTGAGATCTGTATGTAAAAGGAGTGAGATGTGTATGAGATCTAACCTAGTCTAATCTGTTTATGTGTTCGATTGCAATGGCGATCTAAAAACTCATCTTCTACCTTTGCTGTAGCGCATGATGATGTAGAGATCTCACGAAAGGCTAGCACCTAACTTTTCTTAATGCTAAATTTGTCATTCTCCTATCTGTTATAGACAAAATAAAAGACTGTTATATTCCAAAATAGATTAAATCTTATTTTTCAACAACTTACATAACTCGATTCTACAACCGAAGTCTAGAAAAATACCAGCATAATAGCAATAACAGCATAAAGCGCCAAAATATAATATTTCACATAATTTGTAGTAATTATCTAAGTGTTAATGGTGAAATACCTCGCATCTCTCACTCTTTCACTCTCTCTCTTTCACTCTCTCCCTCTCTTGCGTTCTCCCTTTTCCTCGCTTTCTCTTTCTCTCGCTCTCTTTTTCTCTTTCTCTTACTCTCTCTCTTTCTTTTTCTTTCTCTCTCTCTCTCTCTCTCTCTCTCTTTCTCTCAAAGGGTAGCTAATGCGTAACAGCCCATCTACAATGCGTCTGCTCATTTTACTGGAACTTTCAATTTATATCAACAGCAGAAAAGTGTCACAACCTATAAGCCTTGAGCGGAGCTGATTACTAAACTGGACGAAACATCGAGCGGATAGAGAAATACATTTTGTTTGGATCTTTAGTCTATCAAATTTATTTATTTAGACATATGGAGCTTTAAAGCTCAATATACGGATTTAATAGGCTTATCACCTCTCTCGGCCAAATTTTAGGTGAGGTTGTCTCTGAAAATCTGTATATTAATAATTTATTTTAACCGTCATTAAGTCTAAAACGGTAGTATAGAAAGGTCCCGCACTTAATGACACACTAGGCCCATGGAGGAAAATGAGGATTCTATAATCCTACTTGCAAATGTATTTTGTTACTATGACAAACTACAAAAGCTTAAACGAAGACAGGGAGACTAACTGGCGTACTCTAAGAGATAGAAAGTTAAATACTGAGATCATACAATATCAAGATGACCCGCTTTATCGTCGTGATCGATAATTGTAACATATGAACTCTCGAACAAGTCCCATTGATTGTATATGCGTTTTAAAACGTGATCATGACCCGTAAGAATACCGATCAAAATTTTCAACTGATTTCTTATCATAGTCAGCTCGTATTTAGTTATAACCTCAAATAAAGTTAGAGGGCGCTGATACCCACGATCGTAATACTATTATTAGAAAGAAGAAAGAGGTTAATAATATGGTTGCTGGGAAGTGGTTACTGGATTTTCGAACGAATTGAAGACATAGATATACTGTTTAACTCTTATTAATTTCCAATCAGCTAGGAATTCCAATAGGTCTTGGAAAGATCCTAAAGTTGCCGCTTTGCTGAAAATTTGGTTATAAGATTAAAATAATTTTATTGGAAGAGTTCAGAAGCCTTTATCTAAACCACAAACAACCAAATTAAGGGTGTTTTTAGAGGTTAACAACTTTTAGTTGGCAACACTACTTTATTTCAAAACCCATTTAACAGCTGATAGTTGCTTTTTGTTTATTTGGGTTTGACATTTTATTATGGATCGAATAACATTGGTTCTGTTCGTCAAACTGATCGTGTTCTTCATCCATTTTATGGCGTACTTAATCGTCCTTCAGAGCGGCTAAGTCGAATAACAATAGATCGTTTTCAGACCACGTAAAACCTTTTAAGGTTCACCGTTTGCGCCGTTTGATATTGATGTTGAATTTCCATTCAAAAATTTGTTCTGCAAAGAAGCCTATTGGTTCCATGGGTGCGTAAATAAGTAGAATTGTCGCCTTATATTCACAGAACCATTACATTCACAGAAATTATTGTTTGGTGCGCTTTATGGGCTGGCGGAGCCATTGGTACATATGTCGTCAAAATGTTACTGTGAATAGTGAGCGGTATAAGGACATGATTAGAAATTTTATCGTAGCTCGATTTGCTGGCTAACATCTTGCTAACACGTGGTTCCAACAGGACGGACCCACATGTCACACAGCATGCACTACAACTTTTGACGTATAAGAATAATTTCATGTAATGGTCCAATTAATTGGCCTTAGATCGTGTGATTTAACCCCATTGGATTATTTTTGTCGGGGTTATGTAAAGTCACTTGCCTACTTCGATAAACCGCAAAATCAATTAAACACCTAGGAAATCAACATTCGAAGAGTTATTGAAATAAGGCTGCAAATACTGCGAAAAGTTTGTGAAAATTTGTGTTCCAGATTGCGCCTTATACGCGCCGCGCCAACCATGGCGGTCACATGGCCATACATCGTCCACAGATACCATTATGAAAATCGTTCAATGCATGTCACAATATCATATACGCGAGTGTATAAACCATTCCAATTCCAAAAACAAAAAATCATTTATCGATCGTCGCACTTCGGCAACATTGTTTAACGGACTTGAAACGATCTTGAGATGCTGGTTATTCGTATAATATTATAATAAACGAATACTATAATAAAATTTATAAAATAAGAATTTTATATGCAATTTCGTGTCGATTAAAAAAATAAAATCGCTGACAACAATAATATGTATATGGGTGTTATCTTGTCGGCGATCTCCAATAAAGATAGTTTGCTCCTTTTTGCTAATGATAAAACGCATTAGCCTTTTGGACATTTTTTATTGTAGATTTTATAAAATTTATATATATAAAAGTTTTCAAAAATATCTTCACCACCTTTATACATATATATACTCGTACAGTATATTTTCTTATTCTGCGCGATCATTCGATCTTCTTATTTTCTTATACATGTATCTTCTTTATAACTTCTGTGATTTTATACATTTTGTTTTTTTTTTTACTTTATTATTTGTGAATGACGCGTCCATTATTATGATGGAAGAGGTAGATATTCATTTGTGAACTTGATCATCACAGCATGATACCTCTTATATATGTATATCTTAAAGATCATCATTCGTTGTGTAAATATTAAAATGGCGATCAATGTGTTATCTCTTCAAAATACATTTTGATGTCTTGATTATATACTGATGCTGTTGTTGTTGGTTCAGAAATGTATTAAAAACGTGATAATATATAAAATTCATAACTTTTTATACCATTTTGTTTTTTATCTGTGGTGACCGAATCGAAACCAAGTTTTTCTCGAGAGATAAAAAAATAAGAAATTGAGTTTTCTGTTGCAATTTTTATCCAACGATTTTATGTTTTTCTGTAAATTTTGATTTGAATTCATGTCGTTTTGGTAGATTATTATGTTATGGTGAGAGGTGGCTCGATATAGATTTTTATCACGTTTGAGTTTCATTTTGTTGTTGTATGTACATATATAGACGAGTATGTCCATAATGCATGTACACCAACGCGATGAAAATTACAGATCAATCGATTCGATTCGATAGGCGAGTAATAATAATTTTATGAATGAAATCAAATGGAATATCGATTCGATTATGTATCTATATATATGTACACCTGATAAGATCTGAGTTTTAACTTGTTTTTGTTCTTAAGATAAAAATGTTTGATTTATATTTTAAAAACGTAATACACACCTACTGTTTATCGGGGACACTGACTTCGTATACGTATATATAGTGAGGTTGGGTAAAGATTGTGTAATGACTGCTTGTTTATTTTAACGTATTTGCCAAGTGTTTTATACACTTGGTTATCGTTTGTAGACCTTGAATATGCACTCGAAACCCGACTGAATCAACTAATGAGATTTAAATTAAAACCCACCCTTCACGCAAGGTTAACGTTGGCCGAATGATCGCGAGTCATGAAATTTGAGTTTTTGCCAAAATGACGACGGATAAAATTCGACCATAAGATTCAAAGGAGGCGCTAACAAATTATTCCCAAAGACTACTTTACGGGTATCATGGCTCACAACTAGCGTAACATATTTTGTGCTGTTCATGTGTTGTAGACTTATGGAATTCAGCTCAACCATTTCAATGATAAATCACTTCCTATAGACGATTCATTTCAGCTGTCGCTCGTGATTCCTTTACTCTTTATGATTAAAAGTTCATGTAAAGCTACCATTTTGTCCATTTAAGAATGTTGCTCAACTGTGATAATACGATGCAACATAAAACTACATAGCAATATGGGCTGAGTAAAATTAGCCATTATCGAGGCCCAGGTGGCAATTTCTGTAACCAAAAAATTTATTGTTTCGGTGTCACTGACTTGGTTTACGTATAGTGAGGTTAGGTAAAGATTTATTTTAACGTATTTGCCCAATGTTTTATACACTTGATTATCGTTTGTGGATCTGAATACACATTCAAAACTCGACTGCTCAAATCGCAACTAATCATATTCAAGTCAAAACCCGCCCTTACGTAAGGTAACGCTGGTCAAATAATTTGTTGTCAGCTAAAATTCGACGATAACTTCAAATGTAAGTAACAATCATAAGTGTGATTCATCATGTTGACCCGTGCAAAGAATTCCAATTAGAAAGTTGTGGTCTACCTGTTGCTATATAAAGTCATCATGGCTCAGAAACTAGATTGATACCCTGCAGAGATTATATAATAACATTCCTGACCAAATGATACAAGAATTTACATATCATCTGGTAGCTACATATTTACTACATTATATAGACCTCAAGTCTGATATTCCGAAAACAGC
Organism: Tipula lateralis; assembly: GCA_963932295.1. Classification (NCBI taxonomy): domain Eukaryota; kingdom Metazoa; phylum Arthropoda; class Insecta; order Diptera; family Tipulidae; genus Tipula; species Tipula lateralis. The sequence continues at coordinate 141,536,220 of OZ010736.1, read as the reverse complement.
TAGCGTATCACATTTTGTGTTGTGAATCTTTTGTAAAACAACCTTTGGGCTCATGGAAATCAGCCCAACCATTTCAATGATTAATATGAGTGATCACTTTTTATGAGTGGCAACAGAAAACCACATTGCAATAACTGGCTGACTAAAATTGGCCTTCATCGAGGCCCTGGTGTCAATTTCTCTAAGCAACAATATTATTGGTGTGGTTAAGGTTTTTGAACCATTTGGCTTCTCTCAAAATCAAACCTTAAGTATGCTGGAAATCTTTTACAGCTGATTCTGTTTTCCCATTCATTGTGCACTTGGTATTTTCGTCCATCGAGAGCCTTGGAAAATAGGACATTATTTATCATATGTTCTATTAAGGGTCGATAAAGTATTTTTATGGCATGCATGGATGTTTCTCATTATTTTGTCGAATCGATTTCAGTCTTCATCTCCGAAATCTTTTTTTTTTCGATTCCCATCTGCTGGTGAAGTCATTTAAGTTGAATATTTTTTATAGGTTGTCAATATAAAAATCTATGAATGGCTATTTGGGTCTCTCTTGACTAAAGAAGGTCAAGTTTCATCATAATTTTTCTGTCCGAAAGCCATGCATTATATGTTGTAATAGAGTTCATGTTATATTATGATTTCATTCTAATACAATTTATGTAGTTCCTCCTTTTAATAAACAATTCAAGATACTGGTTAAACTCTCTCCATGCAAATCATTCGAAGTAGCCGTACTCTCTCTATACAAAAATCGTTCTATATATTGGAATTCTGCCAGACTCCCGAAAATGAAATGCTAGCAATATTCGACGATCCTAACTATAGTTTTGATCAGGTTTCCGAACTGACAGTGGTGTTGGTGTCTCAGACGGATTTATTTTTAAGAGATGAGTAAATTGTTGCATCCTTTTTATAATAGTTTACCTATCTTCTAGTATCGTGGTTGTCTTTTCTTCAACAGCGCTATGGCCAGATTGTTCTTCCTTTATATTGGAACTATATCAGTAACCGTTTATTGGTAGTGTTTGGAATACTGGATAGATGTTCCCACATTGTAGTTGGAACTGTTGCTTATTAACATGTTCTTGATCTGTTGTATAATTTCCTTAGGTTCATTCAGATAGTCTCATATTTTTTAATAATATTCGTCCTTGATGTCATTAGGGATCTCTGAACATGGAGATCATCGTGTTCATACTGTGGGGATCTCCACTTATTTCCATTACTAAAACTTAGCTTAAAAAAACTTTAAACCACTTCAGTTACTTTATTTCTTACGGTTGCCATTTTACAAATTTCAACGGAATCCACCTTCGTGATGTTTCGATCGCCCTATTTCATACATAGTGAACATTTTTGCATATCGCTTCTATATCTCCCTTGGGATCGTTTGCAGCTTCATTCCAAATACTTATTCGTTTGTTGTTGGATAAAGATTGTGGAGTAATAACAGTTTTTTCAAAATAATTAGTACCAGTTCCACTTGCAACACTCTTCAAAGAGATATCTATACACTGCGAGCTATACATTATTCATCTAGAAAGAGATCGGCCGTATGCTTTCAAACCACAAAATTCGTGGTCGTGAAATTTTCGAGAATGTTTTTCTTCTCTAGACTTGTGATCGTTACCTAAACAATGGTTAACCGTTCTAACAAAATTCTAATCTGGTTCACAAACTTATATTACGTCCATTTAGTAAATTCGAAAGAAATTTTCTGATTTAATCGTGACGTCATGATCTGCATGTGAGAGTTCCAGCTGGATGTAATTTGAAACTCAGGAGACTTATTCCTCAAATCACTTGGAGAATATATTTCTACTTCGCTATTTTGACTGTTGATTCTTCAATTAAGTCATAGAAAGCTACCAATTATCACCTAATACTTCCGATAATTATCAACAGCAGTTGAACTATTTCTCTCCAATAAATAGTTGTAATTGTACCAGAAAATAATTACATTGGTTTACTACTCTGTTTGGTCCAAGAAGAGGTTCTATAACTGCACCACAGTAACTAGAAATTGTTGTAGGAGAAACCGGAAAATGGATACCTTCAACATAACATCGAACCAACGCTTAAGTACTCGGACATGTGAATAAGGATAACAATGAAGTCAGTCAGAAAACTAGAGGCGTTTGAGCACCATATCTCATATAGGTGTAAATGGGTTTTCGCTGTAACTAGTTGCCCTCCATAAACAACTCGATGGCCTTCAAAAGAGAATACTATGTGTCCTTAGGCTCTTGATCTGAAAGGAGCAGGTAATTCTTTCCTTGCAAAAACATTCACATATATGTAAACCATTGCGTTTACCACTTGTTAATTTTAGGACCTCGGGTTATTCAAGACGTGATATCGATATTCAATACATATCGCCCACAGTGACGATTGCCTGCGGTCGTTGGAAAGTTATGATAGATTCGTACCAGTCAAGGAGGAAGATTAACAAATGCAGTTTGCGATCTAAAACCTCGGTTGTAGATTTCGTCTAGGGGACTCTCAGTATTTACTAAAAACTTAGTCAACAAATAATAGGTTCCATATGAGAAGTGTCGTCTAGCAGTTTAACGAGGACATATAGCCCATAATTACCGCAAACTTGGTTCATTAAATTAAGTTAGAGCTCTTGATATTCAGAGGAGTAGCTTTGTCAAACAGGCTTTTCGACCTTATTCGTTTGTTATGGCGATATAACGTTATACCCTAGGAATGAAAGATGGACGCGTTATTCCCTACTTCAAAAGTGGTGATCGCTTAAAATGAAAGAGTTATTGGAGTATAGCTTTGCTTTGCACAAAATGAAAGTTACTGTTTTTCGTCTTGGGAAGAATTAGTCCTTAGGAGGATTCCATCCAAATCAGTCAGTCCATTTATACGCCAACAAACACCTACAACTGTGCAAAATGACAGTAACCAGTAGTGTGTCCAAGTTGAGAACAGGATATCAATCACTTTTGCAATTAGTTCTGGTGTTCGACAAGGAGATGCGCTACCTCCCATAGTTTTTAATCTCATGTTGGAATACATCTTTCGTAAAAGTGAAATACCTCGAAACAACATCTTATTCCGATAATCCAATCAACTTGTGCGGCATAGAAAATATCTGTGTTATTGGATTAAATAGCAACGGAGTGAAAGAGGTACATGATCCCCTAGAGAAGTATTCAGCTTCCGTTGGTCTTAAAATCAACGAGTCCAAAACCAAATATCTGATCGCTGGTTTTAGTGATCAAGATGAAGCCGATTTAAGTTGTGGTAACCACTGGTTTGAAAGAGTTGTGAGATTCAAGTATCTTGGATCTCTCATTACTCACGATAATAGTGTGAAAGAATATATCAAAGTCCGCCATGTCGCTGATATCGGGTTTTATATCATCTGCATCCTAATTATACAGTATTGGTCAGACCGATTATGTCGTATGGATGTTAGAAATGAACTTGGACTAATGAATCCGAGAGATGGGTTGCAAAATTCAAGAGAAAATTCAAGGTTGGTGACTACGCTATAGCTCGTTCACGTCACACGAGGGCGGCTTCATAGCGTTGAGATCGATCTGGCATCGTTTGACCGTTTACAATAGTATGACTGGCTAGCTCATAATCGATGCAGTTAGATCCTTGACACAGTACGGGTCAACAATGGCCTGAATAAGCCGTATATTAGCAATGTTATGCTGCCCACAAAATATTGTAACTTCTAACCTCTAACAGCTATTAATCCAACATTCCAAAATATTTTTTGGAGTTAAAGGCACTACCAACTCTTTCTTAGTTTGCATATATTTACGTCCTCTCATGCCATTATAGCTAAATCGATGTCGGTCAGATTTACGTTTAGTACTGAGATGGGTCGATCAATGTATCCTGCACTCCAATAAATCATATATTTGTAGCAAAGCATGCTAAACATAATAGGAAACTCCAGTATCCGCCGGCCTTCAATTCAACATAAAGTCATGCTCACACTACAGCTACTCACATACGATAGTACAATACATAACAGTGGCAACATAAAAATTCTAAAAATGGAGTCGCAAGCAAGCAAAAAACATTGTCCCATTTACCATACATATAATCTGATGGTGCGAGGTATCATTTTGTATGATGCCGTATAGTGGAAATTTTCCAAATTTTCTTGTGCGCACATGCGTGCCTTGCCCCAAAAAAAAAAAGAAATTCCGAACACAAGCATAAACCGCACATAGTGCGGTGAAGATGTAAACTATGCTACATGTACATAAATAACAAATCTACTATATTTATCGTTTTACTATAATTTATGGCAGGCGCGAATTTTTTTGCGGTCCCCCCGCCCCTGTTGTTGTTGTTGTTGTTGCTGCTGTTAAGTTTGTTTTCGTTCATATATTATGGCTGGAAGGTTAGTGTTTTCGCGTACGTCGTTTTGTCGGATAAGACATTTTTTTGTTGTTGCTACATACTTACATTTTCTTATATACATTTTTTTATGAATGCTTTGTTGTTTTGGTATATAAGACGTGGAGTATAAAGCAATATAAAAAAAACCCCGCCTTCGAGAACATTTTTTTTTATGTTTCGTTTCGTTTTCTTGCAATGTTCTTCCTATATATGTGTACGGTATACACACAACGTCTTAAAGCACATTAAATGGTGACATTTTGGTTTTGGTTTGGTCTTTAACGAAATTTTTTTCTTGTACAGTCTGTCCATATAAAACCAATTGACAGTGTGCTTTTTACACACACACACATATATATATGTATGCAATAATATTTTTTATTTGTATTTCTAGAAAAACAACGTGTATCACATTGTGTTGGCTGTGGTGGTCAAATACATGACCAATATATATTACGGGTAGCGCCCGATTTAGAATGGCATGCGGCATGTTTAAAATGTCAGGAGTGTCGACAATTTTTAGATGAAAGTTGTACATGTTTTGTTAGAGATGGTAAAACATATTGCAAACGAGATTATGTTAGGTAAGTAACGATTGACCATATATATGTGTGGGGGCCACAAAAAACTAATGCCTGTCTATAATATTTTTTTTCCAGATTATTTGGAACCAAATGTGATAAATGTGGTAGTTCGTTTAGTAAAAATGATTTTGTGATGCGGGCAAAAACAAAAATATATCATATAGAATGTTTTCGATGTTCGGCATGTACGAAACAATTAATACCCGGTGATGAATTTGCGCTCAGGGACGGTGGCTCGCTGTATTGTAAATTGGATCATGATGTACTAGAAAAATCGTCACAAACAAATGTCATAACAACGCTAGAAACAAATAATAACAATAACAATAATAATAATAATAATACACAAATTAGTAATAATAATCATTCCAGTGAATTAGGATCAATGTCAGGTAAGTCATATATACGTTTAGATGCATCGCACGATTTACAATAATATATTTAAGCCTGATGCTTTGTATAGAGATTATGATGTCATTTTGATCCGACAACTTAATGCTTAAGTATACATTTTCACAAGTCGTTTGCATATTTAAGTGATGATTAGTTTGGTTGGGAATAAATCAAAATATTTCGACTGGCGTTTACACTATTTAAACAGGGTGGGCCAGCTGTTAGTCCTTTATGACCATGGCTTCGAGTACAGGCCTGCATCTGAACATAATGAATTTTTCCAATAAAACCGGATCAATCGGCTCAAAGACACTTAATAATTTCATGAAATTATGCGATCCACAATTATTTTGACAATAAATGGATTGTTGCACGTCTCGTCTTGTATGGCATGTCGCCCCCTCTTGTTGAAACAAATCTCGTTGATACACCGTTCATTCAATTTGGGCCACAAAAAAACTGTTAACATCTTACGTTCCCCATACACTGTAAGGGTATTTTCCTGTTCGTTAAAAAAAAACGACCCCATCATGCCAGCAGCTCATAAACCGCACGAAACAGTGACACTTGAAGGATGAGGTTCTGCTTCGTAAATAACATGAGGATCGTCCGCTCCCCAAATTCAACGAATTGGTCCATTAAGGTAAAAATGAGCTTCATTGCTAAAAATAATTTTTGATGAAAACCCTTCATTTCGTTCAAGCATCCAATTAACAAAACGATGACGATTTCAATGGTCTGTTGTCCTCAATCTTTTGGTTTTTGGTTCATTACGAACATTAACAGCTCCCAAGAGTACGAACAGGATAAATATGTTTGATCAAAATTTTTCTCATGCAGGATCAGTAGGATGGTCATTTCGACCTAAAAAAAAGGATTGACGACGGCTCACCCTATAGTATAGAATTCACCAAACGATAAACTGGAACTCTAGAAATCAGAATTATGGTGAATGAATGCGAGAGACCTCACACTTTCAGTATTTATACGTCTCGGTTATATAGCAACCTTTTTATTTGCGCTTTTGGTATAGATCTGGACGATGTTTGAAGGTTCTTGAATGAATTCCAGACTAGATACGATGTGATATGGAGCAAGTAGGCTCCAATGTTTATTTTTTTATATATAAATCTGCCGAATTAATTAAAAACAGTAAACTAGGTATATTAATACCTAGTTTACTGTTTATTAAAAACTGTAGATGTCTGTTGCCAATCTGTTTACACACGGGTTTTGTTATTCATGGTAGTATTTAGGGATTAGGTGTTATATCAAGTCCTTCACTTCCATCTTGCATAACTTTTGTACACGGATATATTTGTCTAAGTCTATGTGTAAGAGTTTACCGTCTTCTCCATCAAAATCATATACATCAATGCCTTAAGAGGTCCTGTTAGGGTATTGACCCCTGCATGATCATACCAAAACGAACACGACTTAAAAGGTAATTTAGTGCTTGGATGCCCCTTGACAGTATGTCGACCAAAATCGATTTTCACAAGCTTCTAAATCTGTATTCCCTGACCGGGATGAGTGGAAATGAGAAGCGCCCTCATTGGTATAAGTTATGAAATACCGGTAAAAGATAGATATCGATAGGTATATTTGAACCTGACATGACCATATCGAAATCCCTGGAGATGAACGTAACCAAAGGTATATAAATAGTGAAATGGATTTATATTCTATCAGACAATCAATCAACTTTGAAGAGACTCAGGTCAAAGTTGGCTTGGAACTGTTTAAGCTCGATAAAACAATTAGCAACTATAATGAATCAGATAATTTATGTTTGTACCAAGGTCGCCGATGGTGGTGGCTCTTGCTGGAGTGGCACAGCCATTTATGGGGTCGAAGCGGTAGTAGAGTGCTGGTTGGCTCAAGATGAACCACATATTGGCGCAATATTTTAGGTTTAAGGCAATCTAAAAGAATGATTTCCCTCGTGGTCGAATATACCAAAAAAAAGAACCACTCAGCGAGATAAAGCTATTCTGGGGACTTAAGGAAACACACCACAAAAATGTCTTAGGTTGCAGTTTCTGCGGCTCAAAGCCCACTAGTTCTAGCCAATAATAATAAAAATATAAGAAAGTTAAATGTAACCATAATCCATTACGTCAACTTAACGAAAGGATATGTATCCTTTATCATTATATACTCGAAAAATCCTGACGTTTTGATGAAGCGCCCAATCTCTTAGCTCATTTAGGTAGGCATGCTTTCAGATATTTACTAGACACGAATCATGAAAATACATTTTCAGTCTGTCTCCATGTTTACCTATATGATCTATGTGTTTCGTAACGACTCTCACGACGTGCTAGAAATTTTAAAGCATTAGTAACATCAGTGATCTTAGAGCCTACCAACACATAAGTTACATAAACACTATCCTCTTGTAAAGTTTCACTATCCTGTTGTAAATTTTCCATTAAGGCAAGTTGAAGGTTTTTGGCATTAAATCAAATCTTACCCAGTATATGGTGTCTGATGACCAGCTTTGGATTTGTACAAAGACTAGATTGCCAAGTTGCTCTCAGTTAACTCCTGTTGCTACACATAAAAGTAGGCTTGACCATATCGAATACTTTTGGTATCATTATTAGAAACCTAGGGTTTTTTTAACCGCCCAGGTTGCGCAGTGGTTAAAATACTGCGACGGGAATCGATAGGTACCGGGTTTGAATCCCGATAGAAGCAGGATCCGAAAAGGGCTTTTCACCATCGATCGTCTGGGCGGTACGATCAGTGGTGAGAATGAACTCATCTGAAACCCAGTTGAGGTTATAGAATCCGTGTTCCGTCCCATCTTCCATGTTAGTACTATAGGCAGATGATTTCTACGTAAATCGGATCTATAGTCGAATTTCGAGTTATAATTATATTTCGAGTTATAATTTGTAATTCGCTAGAGGACTGTTTCAAACACTATTCACTTATAATATACAAAAATCACATAGTAAAATCATCACGCATAGTATTACATGACTGATGGGTTGAACGAACGTGACGATCAGACGGCCATTATATAATGTCATGCATCTGTTCGAAGCTGGCTCAATAACATTGCAGATTATGAACTCTTTATAGGACACACTTATTATATCTAACATTAAGAAAACATTTCAAATATGTCCTATTTTGAGCCGCTTTCCATTTTTTGGTAAACCATCTGGTAATGGAACTTCTAGGATTTCTGAGCATAAAACTTAATCAAGAGATTTAAATATAACTCTTTTGAAGTCATCTAATACCATTAAGACAGTGTTTTACAGAGAGTGAAACAAATGACAATCGACTGTGCAAGACTTGAGCTATAAAAATCACGATTCAAATCACTATTTCAATTGTACCAGGATTTATACTCCGAAGTAACTTATTCTGGAAGTTTTGTATAAATTTGATGTTAGTGTTCTTAGTACAGTTCCAAAGCTGAATGTTATATAGCCAAATCGGCTTAATTTTGCGCTTCGTCAAATTAGCCAGTACAACTGTCTTTATTTAAGATCAAACTCTTTTCTTTTCTTCTTCACATGCTCATTCTATTTAAGCTTAACATCCAGAGTCATACACACGTAATTAGCAGAGTTCTCGTGCGGCACCATCACATTGTTTAACGCTGCCTAGAGGGACTCCTGCCCTAAAATCTCTCAGTCCCGAATACTCATCTTCTTTTCTCACTCTAAAGAGCCTTTCCGATTTTAAACCTTTTCAGATTTGATTATCTTCTAACGCCTTTTTGATAATATCTGTAATTTTATGAACCTCATCATTTGTTAAATGTTTGCATCTGAGCCCAAATTCTCAGGAGTAGTCTCTCCATTAGCTTTGAAATGATATAGGAAGCAGGGATATGGGACGGTAAAATTTAGCTTCATTGGACGGCTTACTTGGTTTCGGTAATATAATAGCTTCTGCAACTTTCCAGGCAGTAGGAACATGCCGTAATAACAGAACAGTATTAAGCAAATTAGTACATTAGCTTTCTTATAGTTGCTTTCTTCCGTGAAAAGGTCATATCCAGGAGCCTTTGATATCCTCAGAGTAAGTTTTACTTCCCTATCTTTCTGAATTATAAGAGGAATCCTACCCCCATAATCGTTGCTACCATTTTCGATTATAAAATCTGATTCGGTCTCAATCGGTTTGAAAATATCAGCCTGATGATCAGTCAATTCGTTGGGCTGACCACCTCAAATGTTTACCAATATGCATTTAATGGTTAGTAAGGTCTCAGTTGAGTTGTGGTTAGAGCTGTTTATAGCCTTCAAGCCACAGATGGTTTATGAGGATGGAATAAATCGTCTGGCCGCAGGTTAGAACAGTTAAGTCTGCAAACAGTTATCGTCAATCCCCGATTTTTTTACGGATTTTGACTCATTTTGAAAACATAATTACTTCCGACTGAATTTTTAATCACCTATATAGACTGTCACCTTTCAAATGAGTTAATAATGAACAAGACATCAATTCAAATAATCTAAAGACTGCAGGGTTTTGTGATCAATAACAAAAAACATTCACGAGACAACCACAGTGATGAAACTTGAAATCGTAGATTGAGGCGATTTGCATCAAATGTCAAAAGGAGGAACTCCTGTTAGGTCACAGTTGCATATGGGCAGCAATAACCCCGCCCTATTAATATCAAATGCAAGATTAAAAGTAATTTTCCAAAGGTTCTGCTCTAAATGCTTGTATCATTCTCTAAGTAAACCTTTTGCCGCATTATCACAGTGATCGGATTATATAATGAAACGTTGCTATTACGGCTCTTAGTACTTCCCAACTGAAAGATAGTATTGGAAAGCTTTAAAGGACATGATAGTACAGAGATTGGAAAGTAAACCGCGGGCTTAAGAATTGTCCACACAATATAGCTAAAGAGGTGTACAGTAGCCCACAAGATAATTGCAAACAGCAAAATCCAATCATGTTTGTGTCCATATATTGCAAATTGTATCCATATATACAAAGAATCCATTGTTCCCACTCCCCACGGTTTAAAAAACCAACAACAAAGCATCTTAAGTTTCTTCGTAATAGGCGTTTCCTCTGCCCCCAAAAAAAAAGAAAACAAAAATATTCGTACAATCGAATTCAAATAATTCTCATTAGATCAAAAACACCCAAACCGCGCCGCCATACATCGCATATCGTTATATAGCGCGCACATACATACCACATACAGTCGGGGCAAACACAAAATGAATTCAAAGAAGAAAATTAATCATAAATTATTTTCTGTAATTATGATGAGATAATCTTCATTCGGCATTGTTTGTTGTTTATGTATTGGCCGCGCGGTATTTCAAGGTTACACACAGATCATCATGGTTAATGATTTTTCTAAACAATTACGCGCTGTATATAGGTATATATACACTGTCAATTAATGTCAGATTTTAATTGTGTATCATGAAGATTATGTATTAAGATATGCTCCTCTCGACTCATGTATGTAAAGGGTTTTTCAATAAGAGGTTTCATTTTGATATCAGCCAAATGGCTGCCACGGCTCCGCTTGCAGCACCTTTTGTGACCAATTGTGAAAATTTTCACCAGTTTTGTAGTGTTGATGACAGTTTCAAAATTGACAAGTGCTTTAGTTTTGCGAACTATGACAATTGTGAAAATGTTCACCATTTATGTAGTGTTGATGACAGCTTCAAAATTGAAAACTGCCCAAATATCACACGATGACCAAAAAGTGGTTTAGTGTTGCGAACTGTGACAATTGTGAACATTTTCACCATTTTTGTAGTATTGATGACAGGTTCAAAATTGACAACTGCACAAATAGCACATGACAACCAAAAAGTGCTTTAGTATAGTGAAAATTTTCACCATTTTTGTAGTTGATGACAGCTACAAAATTGTCAACTACCCAAATAGTCAACGGTGACCAAAAGTGGTTCAGTTTTGCAAACTGTGACAATTGTGAAAATTTTCACCATTTTTGTTGTATTGATGACGGCTTTAAAATTGACAACTGCTCAAATAGCACACGACGACCAAAAGATGCTTTAGTTTTGCGAACCGTAACAATAGTGAAAATTTTCACCAGTTGTTTAGTGTTGATGACCGCTTCAAAATTGACAACGTCTCAAACAGTGCAGGCTATTCAAAATGAAACCTCTTATTGGAAACCCCTTTATATGCACGTATATAGTGAAATCCGTAAACCCACTCGTACATAAATACGAAAATCCCACACTGTCCTCAATTAAAAACATAAATCAATCAAATTGTTGTGTAAGTACTTCTTTATGTATCGAGTGCTCGACTGATAAGTACGCGGTGTTATCGTCAGATCGCCAAAAATTACACATTAATCAAAAATTAATTCGCGAACTATACAAACACATTGCACATACATATATACAATGCGTCGCGAGTTGGGTATTTTCGTCTAAATTTTGAAAGGGATCATCAGCTCGACACACAAACGATATTTATTTATAAATAAATCGATCGATCGATAAGCGAGAACAACAAAAAAGTTATCAGTTGTATTGTCAAATTGTTGTGTGTGTAGCGCGTTTGATGTTTGAGCCGCGCGTCCCGTGCCCCGTTCAGCTCGTTTCTTGTATATCGAGTACGTACTCAATGTATACATGTATGTGTGGATTTAAGAACTTTTGTGCTTTGTTGTTGTTGTTGGCATTGTGTTATTGGTGGTGTTTTCATTATTACGAGTATCTAAAGTTTTTCAAAACACTTTGTTTGATGTTTGCCGCCAAAACCAACGAAAAAAAAACGTTTTGAATTCTAGTGACAAATATTTGAATTTTAAACCAAAAGGAATAACTTTTAAATTTAAATATTTGAATATAATTTTAAGATTTAAGAAATAATAGATTGTTTTTGTTGTGGTTTGGTCATCGCGAGCTAAAGTTTTTAATTTTTTTTTTTATTTTTGTCTCGACTAATTAATTTTTGATTGTTGATTTTTTGACTTGTCGTTTTCTTCTTGTCTTCCATATATACTCTCTTAATAAATATAAGCCGAAATATTGATCGTTTGTAGATCACAATCGAGATATGATATTGAAGTATATATGTACATACAATACAAAAAACCGCGGTTGTTTGAAGTCCCCATCTATGTCTCTCTCTCTGTGTCTATCTCTACATGTAATACAAAGTATATTGGTTTTGAGTGTGCGCGGAGTAATTTAAAGGTCGATTTAGCTAAACAATCAGAATGCTAAACTTACTGTTAGCTTATGGTTAAGTAATCGTTATTTGGTAATGTATATAAATGCGCGTTGCGCATCGATGTAGTGAGAGGAGGTGATCATGCGATCGATGCGAGCTGTATTAGGTTGATTGAAATCTTAATTGAGTGAACATTTTGTTGGTTTAGGTTAGAGAAGTCCGCATTTTAAGAATGTGAAGAGGTTTTGACTTACAGTAGAAAAATAGCTTTTACAACCGATTTGGTAGCTTCAAGATGCTGTTAAAGCTAAGATAAGGTATTCTCCGACATTATTAGCCAAATAACATAAATCTCTATAAAATCAACCTCTAGAGTATTATGGCTGGATGTAAGGTTGTTTTAATCGGTTTGTCAATGGTTATCACTGGAAAAGTTTCATGTGCGGAGACTCAGGGAAAAAATTCGATTAATTGAACAGGTAAAGTGAACTTCTAAAATCTCTATAAAATTAACATGTTCCAAAATTTTGGAAAATCAAACTTTATAGTGTTGGTATTACGGATTTAATAAATAGAATTTTTGGTGGACTTCACACATCAACCGTTTTAAATAAACTCACAATGCAGCCATAACCCTCTAGAGGTGGGTTTTATAGAGAGTTTAGAAGTTTTAATAATCGGTTCCATTACTCGATTACTCGACAAACCTCATTAAATAAACTCATATCCAGCCATGAACCTCTAAAGGTAGATTTAATAGAGATTTTAGAAGTTTGCACTTCCGAATTTTCTCGGACTCCCCACATGAAATTTTTCCAAGGACAACCATTAACCAAACGATTAAAAACTCACATCGAACCATAACACTCTATATAGGTAGATTTTAGCAATTTGCACTATTGGTTCAATTACTCGAGTTTGCTCGGATTCCTCGCCCTTCCCCCATTTTGTTTTATTTTAACCTTCGGCTGGAATAGCGCAGAACACTATCTGCACTATCAGTTTTTTATTTTGTTGGCCAGCAAGTTTCGGCTTACTTGAACTTTTCTAGTTTGAACTTTAACAGCATAGCTTCAAGAACTCTCTAGAATTTTTCCTCCCATATTCTCAATCCCTAATGTCATTCGAAAGGGTCGGATATATGAATAATAATATATAAGTGAGTCAACTTGGAGGCCAGAAGGCAATCTGAGCTTTTCACTCAGTTTACATAACTATTTCTTAAATTTGAACTCTAGTCATTCTTCCACCAATGTTAAACATGATCCTTGAAAATAGGTTTGATTTCATCCCGTGGCTTAACGTGTAGAATCCAAATCCTTCTTTATAGCATTCGATCTATTTCTCTTTTCCCTTGTGGATTTCAAAGCTATTCTTGCTATGCCTTTGACATAATATCAGTAGCCATGACTTTGATTCGTTTCAAATCTGTGATCTATCTATTAACCTCAACGTTTGGTGTTTCGTTGGGCCAGAAGCGCCTAGTTATCTATTAAGACATTTATTTTCAGTGCAGTGTTTTTCGGTCTACTTCCTTGTTTGGCAATCATTCAGCAATACTGATTTCACTCACGGTACATTTTTAAATTGGTGTTGCATGATTGGACAAAGTGTTTCAGACATTGTGTAACGTGTTGAATGTTGTCCTGACTTTTTCCATTTTGTTATTTTGCCTCATTCTCAGCAAATAGCAATCTTTAAGTCTGGCCTGCCTCATATTTTAGTTAGTTAGTACTTTGGCCTGCAGAATGAACCATATGGAATAATTCATTGGGTTTAAGTCCGGAAAATATGGTGGCCATGCATAAACCTAGGAACTTTTCTTATAAAAAAACGTTTAGTTTCACGCGCTTTATGGGATGGTGTCTTATTAAAAGGTTCGATGGTTATTTCAATGAAAACGAGTTGTGACTGTTGAGAGTCCTTTTTCAGTTACCGCTGCCCAAATCATGACTGATGGGGGCTCTGCAAAAGAGAAATTTGCTGATCTAAATTGACTAAATTAACCAAACATGATCGGTTTGTTTGTTTTCGCGTAAGATGTGCAAGTATTTTAACATCTGTCCTCTTGCTAGACAAACTTAACTAAGACACTTTTCGCTAATTGAACTGCGCTTTGTCGTAGATTACGGTGAAATCTGGCCTTCACATTTCAAAATATATCTGGCGGTTTTTGGTGTAGCACTATCTTATAGCGGCCTCTCGCTAAGATTCTGGTGCAATCAAAATATTGTTTGAATTGGTTTGGTATATCTGTCCGTAGTTCGAAGTGCCCGTAGTTTAACTTTTGATCGATAGTTTCTCGAGTAATTTCACTGTGGAAGATGTCACTACATTGGTTGGTACGATTTTCTAAATCCGCATTTCTGTTTTAAGTTCTCTCATTATTGCAGACCTTATATCCTGATAATCATTGTTTGATTGAGGAATAGAGCGTGTCGTCTTATTTAAGGTATAGTTTGGTCTTGCGGGCTACAACTTCTTTGCCTTTTTTCAATTCTCTTATTGAACCCAGTTCTGGGTTTTCTTTCTTTAGGTAATCCAAGCCGCCCATTGTTTGAAATCGATAAGGGCTATCCATTGTTTATTTTAGTTAGTTTTCCGTTTTAATTGTCACTTGGTATTCAGTATTTCATTCCGTTCTGGATGAAACTATTTTCCTTTCTAAGGTGGTACGACGGTAATCTTACCCATCAGGAGTGTTATATTCAAAAGTTCGTTCCTTACTCGATCGTTTATTGAAACCAAACGTTTTTTTAGGACGCGACTAAGTGGGAGGTGTTATCTTTAATTGTGGACAAAGTAAGCTCGGGAATATAAAATTTGTTTCATCATATACTGATTATACCAAGACCCACCTACACGATGCTTTTTGTATAAGTTTAATAGCATGGAACCAATCCATAAAGTCTAGTCTAAGTGCAATACCGCGAGCCAGCGCTTGTCAGATATGCGGCCTGCCATTTCAAATAAGTTTAAAATCGTCATCAAGCTTCTTTTATTCGACAGGGTGTACCATAGACTTGATCATTCGTTCCATTGAACATCATTATCATTCGCTCCATCGGCAATCGAACTCTGAGACTGTCCCAAACCATAAATGGTCTTACAAACGTAAGTAAAGTATGTATACCGTCATTTGTGAAATAGTCCATTTAAGGTATTAAATTGAAGTACATCGTGGATAGCGGAGTTACCATCCGTCTCGGCTCCGATAAATAATTTAATCGTCTAAATGTCACATTCTATAGTTTTCGATCCTTACAACCACGAGTATTTTGAAATATATGCCGATCATCTGTACATTGCATTGCTTCATCCTAGCCTATGGTACTAACACAGAAGATGGTTGGCCAAATGACTTCTACAATCCAAGAGGGGATCGTATATGTCTCCGGTGTTTGGTTGAAGGTGGATATCTATATACGATCATACAAAAATTTTGGTTACGTAAGGGTTGTATAGACCCTTTATCAAAAACATTGCCACTATTGCAGCATCACTAGCCGATTAAACTTACACCGTAAAATTACAGTTCCCATGTCCTGTAAAAAAGGCTCTTACGACCACAGTCACCCTGAACATACCGCAACGGTAATTATTGGTTTTCTTCTTTAGATCAATAAATCAGCAAAGATCCCAGCCCTTCTTAAATTATGATAGATACTTTAATGATTTCACAAGGCATTGCTTCTTGAATAATCATGTTTCGAAAAAGAAACTGCTCAGCACTTCTTGTGCTCCTGTTCTTCATACTGTTCACATAGACTGCACTGCTTTAGATCACAATTCCTATTTGAGGATTAACTGATGACCTTGAGGATACCAGATATCTTGGACTTCATTAGAAAACAAACAGATTTAGCGGCTGAGAGTGTACGTCTGAAAAGAAATGTCACAATGGGCCAATCGAGCCTGACTGACTGGAAAAACAAAATTAATGGTTTCATCCAAACTGTGGTACCCTTAGAGCAACTTCACAGGCGTTATTGCCTATAATAAGAGACTAAAGCAGTGGGATCCGCAAGTGTGCCTTATCGATCCGACGTTCTCAATAGCTCGGTAATATGGTTTCAATCAGACGACACTACTTATAGCCATATACTGCGCGTAGATATCGGTCTCCGAAGCAAACTTTATTATAGCGTTATTGGCCATATTTGACTTCAATTTTTAGAACAAGAACTTAGTTCGAAAATGTTGGTTCTAAGGATAAGTGTCGTTTTGCTGTTTAGAAACGAAATACGAGTATAGGCCACAATGAAGCGCAGACTCAGTTTACAATCCAAGGCAAAATAAAGCTGTTCGTGCCAGGGGGACACCTAAACAAATGTATGTAGACAAAGCAGCGTGAATGGTAGAAGGTTAGGTCGTAAGAATACAACTTAGAAATGAGCGGAATTAAGATCTCGACCAACTCATTTTCAGGACTATGGTGGTTTAACCTCTGTATGTTAACTCGATAAATAGTTTGAACATTTTTCTGACCGATCAGGATTTAATGCGATATCCTGTTATCGTGCATCAAGACAGTGAGTCACTAGACGATATCACCACGGCGTATAGAAAGCAATCTGGCATCTTAGCCCGCGACTCGTGATCATTACCAATGGAGTCAGATTATTAACACGATTCAGGCCAACAATGGGATCCGTAAAAACAAAAATATATTCAAGAAACGAATGCAAAGGCAAAACCTTGCACTCCGACTACTTCACATTCACCTATATAAGTCAAACCAAAATTATATATAATCGGTGACGTCATATCTATAATTAACAAACATTAACTTTAATTGATCGATATACGATTTATTAAGCATCAATAAACGATTTATTTGTTCAAGCTCAATAATTCAAGTTTAAATATATTGTAGTAAATATATAGTGCGATACCTCTTATCAGTCGTATAATTTTTATTACACTCGTACTGATAAGACCTATAATCATATTCTAATCAAACGGAATTAAATCATTTATTTATCGTATATTGATAAGTTTTAGCTATTAGACGGTTGTTGATTTATTTACAATATAATTTTATATGTACTTTCAGATTCAGGAAGTGAATCAGGTTCACATAAAAGTATTAGAGAGAAAAGACCGTCAGGACCATCAGATGGAAAACCGACACGGGTGAGAACGGTACTAAACGAAAAACAATTACACACACTAAGGTGAGTCATTTATAAATATATATAGGTGTGTGTGTGTGTGTCTCGGAAAATCTTCCAAATACATCGAACACACCTTATGTGTACATACATACTCGGCTATACGTTGTCGCGGTGTCTCACACAACCATAGCGTTAATTTCTTGATAGTTTTATGAATGGTAATTGTTTGCGACGAACAGCGTTAATTATTTTTATTTTATTTATTAAATTACGTTAACATTTTATCGAATAATTTACAAAAGTATAAATTGTGATAAAATAAGACGCGGCTTCAAACTAATTACAATTACTTTTATTTTCAATATGCCATTACCGTGCGCTTACCGTGTCCTCTATCAATGTATTTTATGTACTCGATTAAATATTACATTGTATACCGGCAGCAGGTGTACAGTGGGCGAAATATTTATATAATAACTATGCAGGTTAGTTCAGAAGACTTAATTTCTGCAGTGGCGACCGTTTGGAAGTTTAACAGAATCAATGATGTCAGGTTGAACGTTAATATAATTCCGAATCTTAATCAGCATGATGTATACTCTCAAAGAGTTTGCCTCGAACAACTGCACACTTAAATAAGACCATGTATGGCCTGAGAGTTTTATTAGATTGAACTAGTTAGGCCATATACTGGTCTGTAGCGCAAATCTCAATATACGGTTTGTCCTGTATTTTTGCTCAATATTAATGGATTTCGGATTGATCAAAATCACAACACTTCTGGTTCTTGGGAACGATCAACAAGAATCTTTATGACATAGAATGAACTAGTTAGGCAATATACTGGCGTGTAGCTCAAATCTCAATATACGGCTTGTCCTGTATTTTTGCTCAATGTTAGTGAATTTCGAATTGATCGAAATCACAACACTTCTGGTTCCTGGGAACGATCAACATAAATCTTTATTACATAAATTGAACTAGTTAGGCCATATACTGGCCTGTAGCGCAAATCTCAATATACAGCTTGTCCTGTATTTTTGCTCAATATTAGTGAATTTCGAATTGATCGAAATCACAACACTTCTGGTTCCTGGGAACGATCAACATAAATCTTTATTACATAAATTGAACTAGTTAGGCCATATACTGGCATGTAGCGCATATCTCAATATACCGATTGTCCTGTATTTTTGCTCAATGTTAGTGGATTTCGAATTGATCGAAATCGCAACACTTCTGGTTCCTGGGAACGATCAACAAGAATCTTTATGACATAGAATGAACTATTTAGGCCATATACTGGCCTGTCGCGCAAATCTCAATATACGGCTTGTCCTGTATTTTTGCTCAATGTTAGTGAATTTCGGATTGATTGCAATCACAACACTTCTGGTTCTTGGGAACGATCAACAAGAATTTTTATGACATAGATTGAACTAGTTAGGCCATATACTGGCCTGTAGCGCAAATCTCAATATACAGTTTGTCCTGTATTTTTGCTCAATAATAGTGAATTTCGGATTGATCGAAATCACAACACTTGTGGTTCTTGGGAACGATCAACGTGCATCTTTATTACATAGAATGAACTAGTTAGGCAATATACTGGCCTGTAGCGCAAATCTCAATATACGGCTTGTCCTGTATTTTTGCTCAATGTTAGTGGATTTCGAATTGATCGAAATCACAACACTTCTGGTTCCTGGGAACGATCAACATGAATTTGTATGACACATATTGAACAATTTGGATCATCTAGCAGTCACAACACTTCTGATTCCTGGAAACAATCAATGTGAATCTTTATGACATATATTGAACAAGTTAGGACATGACCCTGTAGCGCAATTTTATCTAACTCGTATTACCTGATGAACATTTTATTGTTTTCTAAAATGGAATTCAGCAATAACTTCAAACACTTGTTACGGACTGCATTCATTTCATGCATCTTCTCTGTTCCAATAACAGAGTTACTGCAATGAGGATGCCTGTTCATTCTGACATTGCTGGTTCTTCTGCTACATATGGTATACGATCAACCTTGACTGGTCCTGAACCAGATACTGGGAAGTCTATGATGAAAACCAATTATCGCACAATTGGCCCATCTCTTCTTAATGGTTTCTATCCGCATACATGCTTTTATAAAATTATTTCGTATAGATGTTCCAGTTCTACCGAACAGACTGTAGTTAACCAACGAAATCCGATCAAAACAATTAAGCTATCACCTTCTATCCCAATTTCCCTACCTTGGACAACTGAACAAGTTTAAACAAAAAAAGACGATACTAGAATTGAACACATCAGAATGAACTGGATAGAGCCATCATTTTCGTATAAAACATGTACATGATCTTTGTAGCGACCATGGCCCATGAGAATCTCCGCCAAGACCCTTATTTTGATCTGTATACCTTGATAGTGCTTACTTAGATAACCTAGAGTTAAAGGTTCACTAATAAATAAAATGAGAGACCGCTTGTGCCATCTGTCCCTTTTTGCCATAGCCAAACGATAAGCCTTGATTGGTCCTGGATCAACTATACCCTGTAGTCCATACCCTTATATTGAGTTAGACCATTCCCTTATATTGAGTTTCAATTTTCAATCAATGTAGATTTATCGCACCCTGGATCTCCTTGGATTGATATGATGTCGTGTTTGCTCACATTTAAGTGGGACTCGACCAATAGATCTTTATCGTAGCCCCAAATATGACCATTTACAGGTTCCTCTAGGTATGTCTGGGTCTCATTGTTATATAAGGCATATGTGCTAGCAGAGTAATCGATTTATGAGTGCCAATCGACTTATTAAGTGGGAAAAATCAGGAGTTGACATTTCCATACTTCTCATCGCAGAATAAGCTAAATTATCAAGGATATATCTAGGATGAAGTAATGACTATAGATGAATAACCACAAGCTCCGATATATACTCCTACGCTTGGTAGTCCTTTGTGATTAATCCATGTAGTCACTTCAGATTCAGCTATATTATAGCCTAATAGGAATTTTGTTAAGAATTGGAAACAATGGAAAGTAATTTTTTAAACTAACAAAGTGGAACCGAAGAATTGCACATATTGACTGTGGGTATCGGTCTTTACGAAAAAGAATCCACCATTTGTTTCACAAAATGAATCCCTTCAATCAACATCTGATTCATTTTTCACCTTAGTTATACGGGTGTTTGTGGTTTAACCGAAAAACCTTCTTCTGGCGCAATAAATTCTTTTACCAGCACACGGCCAAAGTTTAGAATTCATGACAGCGTTAAATGAATCCACTGTGAATAAACATCACTGGTATCAATTATTTTGTCCAATAATATTTTGTATTCTCCATCTGAGTTATGAATGCGTCATTGCCTTGGTTCTACTACTCGAGTAATGTCATCTGTGATCTTTAACACTAATTCAGCAGTTGTAATGAGCAAGTCATTAGGACTGGCTAGTCTTGATATTACATTACCAGAGGCAGAAATTATCTGTTTTGTTAAATTCTTTTCGTCTTCTTGGGTTTGGTTAACTCCCGATAGATGTCTCTGAAACTACGCCGATACTTTTTTGACAAAACTGTGCCCATTGAAAAATTCTAAATATCTTATTCTTCTGTTCTTTGAGTACTGTCTGGAGCTCCGATATTATGAAACCATGCATATAGGCAGGACCTTATAGCCATAGGCTTAGGGTTTAATGTCTCCCATAATACTCGTATGGACATATATTCATAACTATTTTTAATCCGTTAACGAGTTGGCTGATCTCTTCAACGTTCATCGGGTTCGGGCGCCTTATCATTACAATATTACAGGCAATACTAATTCCAATCAACGTGGTCAAAAAATGCTTTATAAAGAAAAAGCGAATAAAAGTATACCAGACGGGCAAATTGTACCTCATGTGTGAAAACTAATTAGATCTGTCCAAAATTGTGTTTGGCATTTCTTGACACTGCCCCATTGATAAGCATGCAAGCAGGTAAGACAAATAAGAGGTAGGAACTATTTATTCCAATGACTTGCATCTGTTCTATAAATAAGTCTGTATCAGAACAGACTGAAGTTTTGGAGAACACACTGCATATACTGTTTTGTAGAGTTCTGTCATTCTTACTCTCAAGACCGCCCAGGTGGCGCTGTGGTTAAATCTGTGACAATTGGAGCGGGAGGAACCGGGTTCGAATCCCGATCCGAGGCAAGATGGAAAATGGGTTTTTCACCATCGATTGTTTGGGCATCGATTGATCGGTGGTGTAAAATGAGCACATCCGGATCGCCTGTCGTGTTAGAATCTTCGGGCCGACCCATCGTCCATGTTAGTACTATAGGCTAACATGGAGCTATGCACTGCGCAGACGGTTCTACGAAAATCGGACCTATAGCCGTATATAGGGTGGTATCACAATGGACCAATCGCCGGTCATTATCCATTGATATAAATATTTTATCCATTATAACATTCTCTTCAACAAATTGTATCTTAGTTCTGTCAATTTTGGGCTGATTTTCGGATACCACACGAGAATTGGCTGGGAAGATTTCGGGTTTGAATCCCGATATAGGATGTAAAAGGAGATTTATCTTATTATACTCCACCTGTCAGGGTGGAGAATTCATGAGTTGAACAATTTCCCATGTCAGTAATATATATACTGATGGTTTTGAGCTGTTATAGTTGAATACTTGCAGCTTCCTTTCCAAGCCATTATTCCCATCTTCTACAATGAACTAGAATCTTTCCTATCATATATTTGACCATAGTTCTCTAGTAAACGGAATGATGCTTGTTGGATTTGCCCCTTATATACAATATTTTTAGAGTTCAAGGCTGCAGTTCCGTCATTATCACAATTACACTTAGCTGAGAAAGAACTGACTTAGTTTAGACAATGTATATATGCGACACTCAAGCGGCAATCAATAATTTCTAATCGCATCTGGTTTGAAGAGTGATTTATGGTCTGATATTCTTGCTTAATCTTAAACTTGAATAATGACTTACACTAATTTAAAAGCAAAATTTAGTGGAAATTGGATCGTGACTGCCTGATTAAACTCGACCCCGATATCCAGCGACTCCTGGTTATATATTATAGTATAGCCTAACAATTCCTTGATAAGTTAATCGAGAAAAAATTAATCTATTCTGACGACTCAATTTGACCGTAAATATTTGAAGCTTTCATAGCTTCCTGGTTCAGGCTGTTATCACACGAAATGCAGTGAATTCGACTTGATCCATAGCATATAAAACATATTAAGCTTGATACTCCAAAATACCTGTGAAAATCTCGTTGGTTCATCAAATACTTATATCATAAAAGAGCTGTCATTTTCTCTGTCTAGCTGAATGTCATTTATACACCCCGCTTCTGAAAATAATTACCATGATGATGACACGTCTATTCATGCAAAAATTTAAGTAAGAGGAATTTATTCTATAGCGAAGTTCAACGCTTCAGGATGATTCGAAGCACATGATGATTCGAGTGGAGTTAGAAATCTTTATCTGGTATGGCTACCATCAAGTTTGTCACTGCCTTAACTCAAAAAAGCAATTGGCATCCATGAATAAAGAAACTTGTATGTGGACTCTGGTGTTATTGGAATTGAGGAAAATGTCGCCTCCCGCGATAGTGTAGAACAGCCATTTGATTATCTTAAATAGGTGAAAATGCACTGAGGTACCCAATGAGCCACATTAAGGCTTAAATAATGTGAGAAATGAAACTGTCCTTTGATCGATATAGAACCTTGGAGCTTCTTATATACTAGGACAGTTGCCGGTTTTCCGATTCGAAAGGTTTTTCCGGTTTCGCTGTACGATTGCATTACAACACTTGAGGACCAAACAATAACTTCAAATGGATTGAGATCTAGACTGCAGGTGACTTATGTATAGTTGAGATCATTAAAAGCCTGTATTAAGGTACTTTGTAGCGTTATGCTCACTAGTCCTGTCTCTTTAAATTATAATGATTACAAAGATATTTGTCGTCCCTGGCCATTTGGGCTCTACATCTCACCCTGAGACAATCTGGAAGTTATCGATACTGAATATTATCAAAATGGATCGAAGCTCTTTATGATACTATTTCGACAATTTCGTCTCTATAGTCGTGAAACATTTGCAAAATACATTGACCACAGTACCTGCTGTCTTTGTTCATCCAACCGATCAAGGGCAAGATCAATTCTTAATCCAATGTCCAATCCTAAACCGAAACCGTTTATAACTCATCCCTCTCGTCCACTTTTAATTATTGCTAATATTTAGTTTACTTGTGATCTGATCAAGATTTTGTTTAAGATTTGTTGTATAAATTTCAGTAAATGGCACAGTTTTTAAACTGATAGAAGTTCGAAGTCGTTTCTGTCTTCCATGAAAGTAGAACCGCAAAATACTCGCGAGCGTTTCCTTAAAGATAAAGAAAATATTTGAAGATTTCATAACTTCCTGGTAGTTTTAATTGGTTCATACTTCAACTCGTCACTTACACTCCAAATAATTGATGATGTCACGTCCATTCATGCAAAGATTTAAGTAAGAGTAAATTGTTCTTTAGCGAAGTTCAACACTTCAACAAAACCCCAGGGTGATTCGAGTGGAGTTAGAAAGCTTTATCTATATGGCTACAACCTAGTTTGTACTGGCTTAACTCAATAGAGCAACTGAACTTCAAATATAGGTGAAATAGCGCTGCGGTATCCAATAGGCCACATATTGAGACTTTGTATACTCAGTAAACCACAAGAACTTAAAATATCACCTTAAGAAAATGTGACTGAGACAATTGCCAGTTTTCCGATTTTTAAGTGTACGACTGACTGCATTGCGACACTTGAGAACCAAATAATAGTTTTAAATGGATTGATATCTAGACTGGCGACTTATGTAGTCGTGATCATTAATATTTAGGTACTCTCTCGCGTAACGCCCACTAGTCCAGCCTCTTTTAATAATAATGCTAGTGACGATCCCTCAGAACAGCATGGTAAAATGGTATTGTCGTCATTGGTAATTCGGGTTTTGTCGACAAATGCACCGGATAATATCAGGTCGATTAAGTTAAGGTTTAACATAAATTCGCCTTCGAACAGTTGAAAACTGCAAAGACTACAGTACCTGCTTTTTTTGTTCATCCAAACGATCAGGGGCCAAATCAATGGATAGATGTGTCAATAAACCCAAGGACTTTCATCCAAATACTTAATCGAGCTTTGTTCGTGTACCTCGTATATAACTATAAAGCGATATAAGTTCGAAGTCGTTTCTGTCTTCCATGACGAGTTTTCCTAAAGATTTTCCACCTACATAAATGCACTTTCTTAACATGTCTCAGCATATAAAACGACATAACCAATAAATGTATGTTCCATGAAAACCATAAAATATGTTGTAAGACATTATGTTATTCATTATGAGATGTGATAATGCGCACACAAGTAGAAATTTTTCCATGTTTCCGTCTCTAGATGTGTGCGAGTCTACTCGTATGTATGTATATACATAAATTGTGTTCTAACAAGTATTGCAACAGATAATCGTCTTAAAACATACTTATGTACACATACATCACGTTTCGTTCGTTGCCTTCATATTTGTGTTATTAATGAGTGTTGAAGATTTTTTTTTTAAGATCTTAGATCGCGATGGCGATACAACGAACAAATCGCGATTTATTTATGGTATGATGCAGTTTATCGTTTAACAACTACTTGCTTGTTTGTACAGCATATATTGTGCCATGTAACGTTAAGATTCTGTATGTGTCTATACTACATAACTTTCCACCGCGCATTCATAACGAAATGCTGCTCAAAGTGATGCCGCGACGAGACTTAACCAAATATTAGGTTTTACTATTTATGTATACTCGTATAAGCGCGCGGGAAATTTTCATCGTTCGTATGTGTGTTAACTATTAGTGGGATATGGTAATGTGTGTCATCATGACATAATTCCCATAACATGCTAACTTTCAAATCAATATACACTATATATACGAGTGCGCATACCTTTATATTGATTTTATCAATTATTATCGAATGTTAACGTAATGAAGATAATTTAATTAGCAGATCGAGCAAGTCAAACGAAATAAAACAAAAAATGAATTTCCATGAGAAATTTTTGAGTGAAACGGCACAGAACAACGCTGGTGATCATGAATCGTGATCAATTGATTTAGAAATGTATACACAGGCATATGTGATTATAGGAAGGCAACAGAATATATTTGATAAATGATTTCTTTCTTGTTTCTTTGTATGCCTATATAGGACATGTTACAATGCCAATCCACGACCCGATGCGCTAATGAAAGAACAACTAGTGGAAATGACTGGACTATCGCCGCGCGTCATCCGTGTATGGTTTCAAAATAAACGATGCAAGGACAAAAAGAAAACGATCCAAATGAAACTGCAGATGCAGCAGGAAAAAGTAAGTAAATACTATCGATTGGATGGTGCATGCCATATATACAATATATAGAGAGCGGTTTGTATAGATATATACCATATATAGCCATGGAAGCCCTTACAAACCGGTCTCTATATGTTTATATATGCATCAAAAAAATATATTTGTTTGGTGAATAAATGGAAAAACAATTTGCAGGATGGACGAAAGTTAGGTTATGGTACAATGCAAGGTATTCCTATGGTAGCGAGTTCACCAGTACGCCATGATTCGCCATTAAATATGCACGGTCTAGAAGTAACAGCATATCAACCGCCGTGGAAGGCACTATCCGATTTTGCGCTGCACGCCGATTTGGACAACAACGGCGGTGTCAATACGCACACATCAGCGTTCCAGCATTTAGTTAATCAGGTAAACGATCAAATTTCTATAAATAATAGTCATATAAAAAGTGTCCGTGGTTTTTTTTTGGTACTTAAAAATATTGCAGAAACCGAAATAAATGGTGGTCAAACGGTGCAAGATTCGGGGTATATGGTCACAAAACCAAGTTCCGTCAATTTGTTCCGAGTCACATTATATGGAACACTATTCCCTTTCTGTCGGCCAATTCTGGTCGCCCTTTCTGAATTGCTTAGTTCAGACGGTCAAATTAAGCAAAGCACAGGGCCCAATAGATGGTTCTGCCATGTTGCAGCAAGTCATAATGAACAATTCCCTTCCAAAAACTAAATCCAGGCTTTGAAGTCATTTGTAGAGGGTCACCAGCCTTTGACCTTGACAATATGATTCGCTTCAAAAATGGTCCGATTTGCCCCTAAACGTCTAGATTTTTTGTAGCCTGCTGTTTTTAAATGATTCCAAACTGTCATGTGGTTGATTTTTAATGCCCCCGCTATTTCCCAGGCTTGTTCCACAAAAATTGCAAAATTTGGCCGACCAAAGCGATGTGCATATTTGAAATCCAAATTTTTGGAACGGAATCATTCACGGCAAAGTACACAAAATAAACATGATCCACACAAATACAATGAATGGTCAATGAACAATCATTGCCAAACATAGAAAAACAATTTCGATCAATGACGTCATCAGATCGAAACCGGCCTAGCGAACCAGCAATTACGGAAAATACACAAAAGACACCTCAAAAAGACTCCCAACGTCTTCAATGACTGGTTGATTCAGTGTGCATAGCTGTCAAGCAATACCACCTCGGAGTTCAAGCATAACACCCATCAGCTGTCACGTTTAGACTTCTCTTTCTTTACTCTTGGGATTTCGGTCACTCACAGCATTCTCACCGTACACTTCACATATGTATTTGTCCGGTATATTTTTGCACCATGTTTACCTTTTTTATAGTGGGTATTACCAGATATATGCAGACCACGCCATCTATTGGCCAAACAGCGGAAACTTTTTATATGATCACTATATACATATAATACATTACTCTATGGATAAATTAATTCGTAACGAAAATATTGATGTTTCAGATGCACGGTTACGATATGAATGGTATGCCACCTAGCGGACAACTGCAACAGCCACCATCGTTAAATTCAAATAATCCACAACTCGATGGGAATTCGCATCATCCCGACAGTACCGATTCGTATGTAACGTATTTAGAAAGTGATGACAGTATGCCTGGTAGTCCGTAATCTTAATTTAATTTAAAATTATTAATTAAAAATTATACATATATATATTATAAATATTATTATATACACAACTAATTTTAATTTAATTAACTAAATTAATAATAAATAAATAAAATATATTTTATTTATAAAAAAAACAACCAATTTTTATTTTGTATTTGTAAATTAAATTAAATTAAATTAGAACACAATACGCAGACACACATAAATAAGAAGAACGATTTAAATTGAAATTAAATATAAATGTAATTAATTAATATATTCGAATATCATCGATCGATTAAATTATATTATACAAACACACAATACACAGATATAAAATTAATTAATTTTAATTGTGAAATTTTTTTTTATTAATTTCAAAATTTAAAATCGGCTCAAAATTAAAACAAAAAACATTAAACAAATAATTTAAATTATAAATTAATTATAAATATATTGTATAAAATTAATTTAAAAAAAATATACTATTATTAATTAAAACAAAATTAATAATTAATTTATTTCATGTATTATTATTTAATTAATTAAATTTTATATATACACATTATATATAGTAATATCAGTAAAAATTAATTAAATATTTTATTTTAATTAATGAAATGCAAATTAATTTAATTAAATAAAACTTCGGGGGCTGGACAAACACCAACAGTGGTCCGATTTGTTAACGATATCCAGACTAACGCTTCCCGATGATATAATGGCATCTGCAATCCCGCCATATTGTTTACAGAAAAAAAATCCGCCATTTCATCAAATCTCCGAACCCATGTATAATATTTAATTTTATTATTTAATCAAAACATTATTTATGTATAAATAATTTTGTTAATATATTTTATTTTATTTTTAATAATTAAAAACAAAAACAAAAAACCAATGTAAAAATAATTAAATTAATTAGTTTTGTTTTAAATTTAATGTCTTTGATTATATTGTATTTAACGCTCATTATATTATTATTATTATTACAATATGATTTGTTATAAATAATAAAAATAAGAAAAAAATAAAAAAAAACAAAAAATTGAACAAAAATCTAAAAAATGAAAAATAAAAAAACACAAAATCGTGAAAATATAAAATTTAAATTATTTTGACGTTTTATTTAGTTTGAAGTATTGTCCATAGAGTACGTAAATTACATGTCGAAAATGAACACAACACACAGATGGCAGTGTATGTTAGGTTAGATAAGGTTGAGTGGCTATTGTGGTCGTTGTGATACCACAGGATCTTACTTCCCTATTACCCTTATGAAAACCAGTTTGAGCTACTTATGTAGCGTGAAAAGTCTTGCAGTCCATTAAGAATTTATCCAAATTAATATGTCTTTTGTCCCCACAATCGTTTTTATTGCATGTATTCGTAGAGAGATCAGTGTGTTTGAGCGTTTCAAGTTCAGGGCTGTCGTCCTCTAAGTGTGTTGCAACATCGTATTTTTAGTAGACTGTTAGAGTAATCGACGCGAAAACATCTCTTGGCTGCTAGGAATCTCTTCTCTGCTAACAGCCGCCAGTCTCGCGCCTTGACACATCCCCGAAACCTCCGCTACAGTTGTTTTGTACAGATCAACTGATCTGATATCAGAGCATGAATCTCTGCAGGATGGAGAGGGTCCTGGATTTTCATCTAGGACTTTGAGAAAAACGGAGTTAAGTGCATTATAGACCGATCTCCATTTTCCCTGGTGATGTTCCCATATTCATGACTCCTGTCAATGACTGAAAGATCGAGTAATAACTGAAAGACTGTTTTAGCATAACTTTTCGAGAAGTTTCTTCTCCGATTGCAGTTTGGTCTGTTTTGTGTCGACAGGTTCTCATCCTGCAACCGCAGTCTTTTCGATACATGGTGTCTTTCTTCAAAATCCTGAAGGCCGAGCGTCTATACCTGTAGCACTGCTTTCACGGAGCGCTAGATTTCCTCTAAGTATCACTAGTCTCGTTTTGGTGCCGTGAAGTCGCAAACTTCTGGTGTTTTTAAGAAGCCCGACCTTCACGGCTTGAGCTCTCTCCTGTTGTTTCCAGCCTTTGAAATGTGCCGGTTGTTTTTATTATTTTTAGGCATTATGGTCCCACGAGAGTCGCCAAAAATTTGTTCACCGTTGCGCAGATGTCCATGTACGCAGGTAAGGGTACTTACAACTGGAGGTCGGCAGGTATCCGGAGAGCTCTGTTTGCGACCGG
This sequence comes from Tipula lateralis, assembly GCA_963932295.1. Classification (NCBI taxonomy): domain Eukaryota; kingdom Metazoa; phylum Arthropoda; class Insecta; order Diptera; family Tipulidae; genus Tipula; species Tipula lateralis. The sequence goes on along the minus strand of OZ010736.1, from coordinate 141,506,286 downwards.
GCTTTATTAAATGGGTTCCAGTTCTAGGTCACATTAGCCCACCTTTTCCTAACGAACGAAGGCCTGGAGGCAACGATATTATGATGGCAGTGCCATCTGTTTAAAAATCTAAATTTTCCAGAATTTGAGAATATGTCGCAAGGAATATGGAACCCAAGTATATGAGCGCGTAGTCTACACTCGTCGAAGATGGAACAACAAAAGAACGTAGAATGAGGACCTCGAGAGATTAACCAGATAGTAACTTACGTAACCATTCCAGATATCGATCTAGCATCACATCTACAGGGCTTTACAATCAACTTTCTGATAACTGCATATTTACTATATTAGTTAGTACGAGCATATAATCAGGTTCTAGTGGAACCATTTGCCGTTCCAAAAACAGCCATCGTAACACCTTTCAGGTTGTTCGAGTTTTTTGAATGACATTTAACTCAGAAGTGTAGTTCGAATAACAATTCTTTTTTATTATTTAGAATATTATCGCTGCTAGTTGACGGTTCACCTGAAAACCACGATGTAAAATCCCGCAGTCTAAGGGAATTCTGTAATTATCTAGACCGTCTACTTTACAGAGTTGTACAACTTTGCAAGGTCATGAGGCTCACTGGAGTTTAAAGGCAGTACTTTTCGCTCGAAACATATTTAACATTTGTGATGAGAGTGCTGAACACTCAACCTATAATGTACCATTCCATTATCGCCTTTCTGCTTTCGAAAAAAGAAAGAAGATTTGTGACCTTGAGGGATTTGTCGAGCATTAAATGACGTTACCATTGTAGATCTATATTCAGTATCCCATCTCCAGGACCTTACATTATTACTTCGAAAGGGATTTTGCTTAGCTTTATGGGAGGTGGTTAAATTATACACAGGTAATTATTTCACAAATTCTATTCCTAAAATAAAAAGATTTTTTAACAGATGGTGCTTTATCTAGAATTAGATTTGATAAGAGATGGCGCTTTACAAAACAAACGTTTTTTACAGACGATCAATTTTTACACATAGAATTTAAAAAAATAAAGCATCGTGTAATTTACACGGCTATGTAACTGGCTTCTATAAATTTCTCCAAGTGAAGTGACAACTTCAAACGATGAATCTGCACGTTTGGTCTTTCCCCTGTTCCATTCGATATTACCAAAACACATGAGAATATACCACCCGTACTTCATGCCAAGATTGGTCACTATACCGATTCGTATGTTTATACTTACTTCTTATACCTTTAAAAGGTATTTTCTCGCTATTTACCATTTGAATTTTTAATTCAATGCTCACTGGTTGAATTCAACTCTTTACTATATCGGCTCGCCCAATCGTCTTCATGTTCCCGAATCCAATGTTATGATGCTGGATCAAACCGTCTACTTTACCTTCCCCGCTGCTCGTTTATTCTCTTCTAGCTAGTGGTCTTAGGAACATAGACGATGGTGATCTCTCCTGTATATGACTAAATTCCCAGCATTCCCTCAAGATGTGACCATGTTTAATCGCAAATCCAACATATTATTTTCCCTTTTCATGCTATTGCCACGTGATGTACTTTGACTGCTGGTTTGATGAAGTGGCTTGCAGTCTCATTGTTTATTGCACATGCGATTATACAAACGTTGATTTTGGTGACAACACTACGCACGTTTCGTATTCACATCCTGTATTACATCACTGAAAGGCTTAATCTTGATCCGCTCTATATACGGCCGCAAACTCCTGCAGTGTCTTTCCGACTTACTGGCATCGGCTGTGAAGATTACAGAAATATTTTAGTAATTTGCCTTACGGTGATTATCTCGTCTTTTCCACTCCTCATGCCGGCAACCTCTGCTGGTGGCGTGGTTAACTCCGTAGTTGATACCATAGGTCCCTGACTGATGCTTCTTCCCACTGGCCATTATAAACTTCTTTGAATATGATGACAACTTCGAACGATGATCTAATATAACTCGTACGTAATACGAATTATTTTTTTCTATGAAGTTTGAACCCTGGATGACCAAATTCACTACTTCCACCACCGGTACTTCATGCCAATATTGTTTATGGCTAGTTCCTTCGTGGCCCTAATTACTTTTTTTCCGAAACTTTGTTTGAACTTTAAACTCTCCAATTAATTGAATATTAATCGGCAAGTTGTCTCCCCCACTAGACAGTTCATGTGACATTTTAGAATTTGAAAAGTTAAAGTTTATTGTGATCTTTTCTGTTTGTGCCTCAATCCAGCATTCTCTCGAGATGGGACCAGTTTTATAACAAATCCAATATTTTTCCTTTTGATGCTAGAATTCCTGGAGTGTCTCTCCTACTATCTGACATCATTCTTTCCAATTTGTGTTCCAAACGTTCATGCCCCACCGAGAAGAAAACTGATCAAATCAAGGCTAGTTTCTATGATGACCTTGCAACTGGAGCAAAATACAGTAACACGACGATAGAATTGTGTTACATAACTTCAACGCTCAAATTGGCAGTGCTGGCAGCATTGGCCCAAACTACTTGCATTCTACATGAAAGAACAGCGGGACACGAGCCACTGAGCTAGCATAGCTGTACGACTAGGTAGTAGTCAGTACAGTCTTCTCACATAAGCTAAATTATAAAGGTACCTGACGACTGCACAAAGACCAATCAAATCGACCACATCCTTTTGTTCAAAAAGGCGTTTTTCTGGACACTCAATCATATCAGAACCAAACTTACAGCCAACATTGGTTCAGTCCACTTCCTAGTGGTTATACAATCAACATTTTCATAGGCCATCCACGTAGCTATTCGCCACGAAACAGGACAGATATAAATATGGATGTTTAGGCTTATAATGACAATCTGGTCCAAATAAAACATTCTAGAAGTGTGACAGACGGCTCTTATCTGTCTGTTGTTAAACATATAGGCTATAAGGATTTGGCCGACGTAGAGGATCTCGGGTGATTGATAACCAATGTGGATTTTATACAAACAGATCAACGACTGATCAAACATTCATTCTGAAGATGGTCCAAGAGAAGTGATACAAAAGGGACTACCAGCAATAACGATAGCAATAAGAGAGACACGTTATGGAAAGTATTGTTCTATCTGGGCATATCGTTAAAATTGGTGACCTAATGTGCAAACTTCTAATGAATTAGTCAATGTGTAAAGTGCTAATTGAAGGTAAAATGAGTGTGGCGAGGGGACCCAATAGCTGAAATTCTCTTCACAAATCAACGAAGCGAAGGCCAAATATATGATCAGCGCGATAAGGCAGATACGCGGAAACTTCATTTCAGGTGAAACACCGAGTAATGACCGAGTTAAACTCCGTTTCTGTAGAGATGCCATCGAGGTTACTGAGCATTTCATACCCATTTCATAGTCCTCAAGTTTCACCATATATAAATCCTGCACCAATTAGGCCTTAAGAAGTCATCACCAATTAAAGTTGGACCTCAAGAGAGATCGCATACACGATGAATGGACGACCTAGAAAGAAAACTGTATTTACACGATCGTGGTGTCTGGCGATCTTTTGTCGTGGATTGGACTGTTTAGGATGATAATCGTTAAGGCGGCCAAATCACTACGTATGTAGCCAGGTGAGTGATATTCAATTATCAACTGCTTCTATATCCAACACAGTTTTCATCACAGGTATGGGGAAATCGCACCAATGAGGAATCGAACTTCAACCTATCCGAACGGATCTTCACTGTGCATCAAGGTAAAGCCTTGGGACACATAGTCTTTACTTTTCGGCCATCGAGTTTCTTAGAGAGCTACGAATTCCAGCCGATACTATTTGATACATGTGATTATCCCGTGCAATGTGCCAAGTTACTAAACGTTCCACATGCCGATTGTCTATAGTGGCTAATACATGTTCAGGAAGAAGGTTGCAAAAGTACAAATAACAGATGGTCGAAGTGGTAAGCGAACAGACTCTAGTCTTGCTTAAAATAGACAGAAGTTTTTGGAACCATCCAAAAGAGGTCGAATGTCATAGTGATTTCCATTTATTGTCAAAAGCTAGAAACGACTCCAATCAGGTAGTGGTGAAAAACAAAACATTTGGAATGACCATATCGCAAGTCTCTATGTCTCGTTCTCCAACCAGTCCATACAACTTAAACGGAAGATCGAGGTTTCTTGTACTAATATCCTATTTTTATACGCGATACAACGTTTTCTAATGAACTTCGTTAAAAATCTTACGCCACACAGTTTTCAACATCTTAACCAACAAATTTAATTTTAGTTTGTACTCAAACCAACCATAGATATTTTTTTATCTATCTTTCAACAGATGTCACTAAACATTTGTACTAAACAATAAATTTAATGAAGATGACACTACACATCAAGTATTGCCACACGTCCACTCATTCAATCTTAACTTATCGAATATTCTACAAACACCCTCGTTTTCATTTCGGTTCGTTAAATTAAATCGAATATGGCGATTATTCTGTCAGTCGATAATAGATCGTTTAAATGGAATACAAAAAAATACAGTAAAGCAAAAATTTAAAATAATATTTTGTGTAAAAAATAAATCCAATATATTATTTGATTTATATTTCGTTTATTTACAATTATTATTTTATAAATCAATAATAGAAATGGTGACAAAACTGTTCTTGTAATTTATATAAACATTCAAAAAAAAAAAAAGAAAACAATTGTGTTTATTTATAAAAAAAATATATATTATATTGTGCGTGTGTGTTTGTGTGCGAGAAAATAGTGTAAATAATTTAAATTAAATAATTAAAATTGAAAATCTTGTGTACAAGAAGATATAATTCACTGAAAAAGGGAAAAACTAGTGTTCAGTCTTTTCTTCTTTTTTTTTGTTTCTGTGTTATTAAATCGATGTCTCGTTCGTCGGTTGTTTCTCGGTCGGTTCAATAAAATAAAAGTTCATCAGACAGCCGGTAACCTTGGTCTCTTGTTAATAAAAAAAAAAAAAAATTTAAATAATCCGAAAAACGATTTGTAGAGTGAATTGTTCCTACCACCAAGTACCAAATCGAGACAGCGCACTCACGATAAAATCCTGGATAACAATATTTTATCATAAACTAATGTATTGTACATAAATAAATTTAATTCATTTATAAAAAAAATAAAAAACTTTTGTTCTATCATTTTATAACAACAACAAATTTGAGTGATAAAATTTTTTATTTTTTTTTATTCCTATTTGAGAGAGAAAAAAATGGAAGTGAATTGCTTAAGAACTTAAGGGTAAATGTCAAAAATTTGTCAAAATGTTATTTATTTATATAAATATAAGTGAAATATATCATAAGTATATACAGTGAATTAATTAAATAAATATATCGACATGAAATGGTGATTAAAAATCGAAAATTGTTACGCCCCAAAAAATTTGGATCAATCGCATGTGTACATAACCTCTAAAAAAGAAATTTTCCATTTCTTTTTCTCGTTGTTCAACATCATTTTTATGTATTTGTGCAATGCACCAACAATAATGCGGTATTTTTCCTTTTTATATTTTTTATTTCCAAAATCTTAAATTTATTTTTATTTTTTATATTTGAATTTGTCGATAAGAATTTGTTGTTGTTTATATACCGCATCGATCAATATGTTACGGAAGTTGTGCATGTCGAATACCAAAAAAAAAAGCACAATGCCCGTCTCAGTCGCATAAAATGTGTGTATTGGTGTGACATAATTATGGAATTTTTCGGGTGCTGTCAATAAAAAAATTCCTGTAATCGATACACATTTATATTGAGTGTGTGCTTTTTGGTTTTAAGTGTTTTGACATTGTGTTGTGTCTTGAGAGAAAGAGATATAGATAGCAAGAGAGCGAGAGTATATTGTACAGGGTGTTTTTAACCGATTTTATTTTGATAATGGGTCGGAGTCTCGTTTTTCAAGGGTAAAAATGTGACAAGGCCGAATTTAATGGTATTATCAGTGTTTCTCTCTATACTTTGGTGCCGGTCGGCTATTTTGATGTTGTGATGTTATGTGAGACAAGCCGTTTGTATGTTTACTAATTAATCCAATTAAGTGTTTAAATTTGCAGACTACACGTCAATACGTCTAATTCAGACTTTGGTCTACTACATACTCGTTGTCAAAAATATCAATTACTCAATCTTATTTCGAAAGTCGACCTTGCTTTCGAGAAACGTGTTTTTATTCGTTTCATTCTAATATTTTTTTTGACAGCTTTTACAGGTCATTGTTGGCCCGTACCGAGTCAACAATCTGACTCCACGTGTTTCAATCATAAGCCAGCTCTTCATAATTGAAAATGCCAAATCGCTCTCTACGCCGTGAAGCAATCGTTGACGACAGCGATCTCTTCACCTACCGAAAAGCGGCTCTCCCATCAAAGATCGCTGTATCATTCGGTTCGGATCGGCTCGCAGAATGTGACTGAGCCAGTGTACTCCTTGTCCTATGATTTCATGCACGATATCAGTAATTCACATTAAATTCCTGATCTCGTGATTGAAACGAACTCGATATGGGCCATATCTCATACGCATGATTCGTCTCTCGAATTTTGGGAGACATCTTTGTTCTCATTTGTCAAGGTCGCACTTGCACATCCATACATAACAATGGGTCTGATCAACGCTCTGCACAATTTCAGTTTATTAGCATTTGCAACTTATTTTGATTTCAGAAGTGGACGTAGGATACAGTGCCCGATTTTCAGTTGCAAAGCAAAACCTTGATATCCTCTCCCACACTATTATCATGAGTAATGAGAGATCCAAGATACTTGAATCTCATCGCTCCTTCAAACGTGTGGTTACTACTCCTAAAATTAATCATTAATCATTCTTAGCGAAACAACTTGATCCGTGTCTGACCGATTTCGGCGGAATCCTACTTGGTAGTCACCGATAATTTTCTCGGCCAGAGGAGTAATTCTTCCCAAGAAAGTTTTCAAAAGCAACTTGTATGCTGTGCAAAGGAGAGCTATACCGGGATAATTCTTGCATTTCAAGCTATCACCCTTCTTGAATATTGGGAATAACGCGGCCACTTTCCATTTTTCAGGCATAACTTCATTTCGTATACCAATCCAACAAGATCGAAAAGACAGTTTCATAAAGTTATCCTTCAGAATATTAATAGTTCTTAATTAATGCAATCAACTCCTGGTGTTTGATTTTTTGTTAATTTATGACTAATTTTCTTTCGGCTATGATGAATTCCTCATTGGATGGATCCTCAATGGACATCTCTGCGGTTCGTATTTTAGAGTGTTCCAATACAGCTTGTGATACATGTGGAACATTAAGTAGGTTAGAAAAATGTTCGCGCCATGTATCGAGTACCGCTTCGACGTCAACAGAGAGGATTCTATTCTGGTTCCGAATGGCGGTTGACCGCAATCTTAAAGTATGGTGCAAGTCGGTGACTCGTTAAAGAAACTACGCGAATTGTGTCCATTGCTAAGATTTGTACTTTTTGGACCTTAGCCTTGCACCATTCGCGCTTCTTCTGCCTACAAATGCATTTAGCTGTCCTACTAGCAAGATACTAGGCAGATCGTCTGAAACGTAATTGTATTAAAAGAAAAAATATTTTGGCTAACACATCCTTTCCCCACAATATTTGTAACAATGATCCATCCGCATCCAACTTACAGAAGACAAATCGACGACGTGTTGATTTCTATAGGTCGAGCTCATTTAAAAAAAAACATTGGCAGTGAGCACAGAAAGGATTGGAAATTTTAAGTTAAAGAATTTTTACAATCCATTGCTACTTTGGTTTCGATCAAGTCATCTCTAAAAACTGTTGGTTATAGTACTATGTAACTGTAGCTATAGGAAAATATTAAATCGTCCCTTGCATCGTCGTCATCTAATGGAGTTAAATGGCATGATGCACTTCACATTTCCGCGATGCGGAACTAAGCGATTTTCTAAGAAGTTTTGCAAGTGGTCGATATTCGCATTTCAAATGATCGACTCGTTTGTTGATTGTTTCAGATTATCTCTCACATTTCGTATCTCAACACCGATCTCTGGTGTGCGACTAGTTTTTGGCCTGCCAGAACTCGTACTCTCAAATTAATGATAGTTGGTTCATTTAGGCGTTTATAGCCACCATAACATATTCACGGATTGCGCGAAACGTTTTTTTTCACCAAGTTGTAGTACTCTTGCATATCACGGTCTTCAATCGAATACAACTCCATAGCGATAAATGGCCAACATTCAACTAACAAAATGACAAAAGACTCATTTGGACCACCCTTTGGTAATGAGAGATATCAAATGTTTGGCTGCAATAATTGGCATATTCGTTGTTCTCAAGTCCAAAGATTGTGGAACACCTAAATAAATTGCAAAAGTTCTCGTTAGTATATTCTCATCTTTGAAACAGCATTGTTATTTATTCAAGCTGTGAATTATAAAGGCTTTTCTGAACTATAATAATAAAAGAGATTTAACGGAAATATTAAATCTTAGTCTAGTCTATGATCCATATGAAATATAAAGTGTATAAGAAAAAATCAAGTGCGAATCGATATTGACATTAAGTTCTCCATCTTGCTCTCGAATTGCAGTTGACTGATGTCTTAAGGTATGGTGCAATTCAGTGACAGCATTTTTTTCGTTTAAAAATTAGTTTATTTGTCTTTCTCACAGAATCAGCTTTATGCTTCCATGATTGCAAAGACGACAAGCCAAATCTAAATAGTGAAACTGATACTCTGCTAGACGATTTCGACAACCTAAGTATTCAATACTTTCTTCAGACTAGTAATTACTTAGATCACAAAATTACATTCTTGTCTGATTTTTGATATTTTTGTTGCGTTTCTTAATTTAACAGACTATCACAGAAGAGTATTGCGTTGTATGTTGGTATCCTTTCTGTTTTACAAAAATATCCATCGTAACTTCGCCATGATCAGGTAGTAGTTACTGTCTCTGTATTTGGTTGATGATCAATAATAGCTCACACCCGCGCACTTCCTTTTATAATTACCATTTTCAAATTGGTTTCGTAACGTTAAATGTGAATGTGTTCACTTAACGTGGGTATATCCATGTCACTTTGAGATCATGAGCTATCACAAAGTACCTAATTCGTAATTTCGTCTCGATCGTACGCTATTGCCTTGTTTTTTTTTGCCAGCTATAGCATAAAGTCTTCAATTTGACATCGTTATCAGTGTGATAAGGACGGGTTAAAATCTTATTCGCAAGTAGAGTTTACTTCTTCGGAAGTTGAACACAACCTTGTCGATCTATCGACCAATGGGATAAGTTATCAAAGCCACATCAAGGTTATTGTATAGTCTTGGGCCACATATTATTAATTTTTAAACCACCGAGCAACGTGTTTCTCATCCATGTGATAACGGCGCCTAAAGCGCTAAGTTTTCTAAGTGACTGCATGTTCTCTGTACCTCATGATAATTTGCAAACTGAACATCTCTTTTAAGCTTATAGGCTCATTTCATAATATGAATGTGCAGTTGAACGATTCCAAACAAATATAAAATATAAAAATGGGTAAAATTCGAGTTTATTTGCTAGTTTGTACAAAAATGTTTGGGTGCTTCCAAAACCTGCCATTACACTGCAGCTTGAATCGATATACTACTTTAATCATTTATGCTATAGCAGTAACGCAAATTTTGGATACACTTTTTGTATGGCGAACATTGATTGGATATTGTTCAGGTCTCGTTTGTTTCAGTCACTGCTAGCTCTATGTGTCGCAGCACTCCCAACTCTTTCACTATCTTCTTTTAAACATCGAAGCTAAAGCAAGGATGTACAGCTATAGGTCTGATTTTCGTAGAACTTCTTTTGATTTAAATATTTTCTTATATGTTCCTAGGTTTGGTATATAGTTTGCCAATTAACAGCTAAGTGCAGCCGACCTTGATTTTTTAGTATAGTTGGACATATGGGCATTATTGATTAGAATTTCATCGATAACATTATGCATTGTTAAATCTTGTGTTAGAGGTTAAAAAAAATCTTTGGCTAATAGGCCGTAAACGGCCTTTACCGCGTGCCAACTGAGACCTTACGAACCATTTTTTAACGATTAAAGCACATTGTAGGTGGTCAGCCCAACGAATGGTTTTACACACAATCGCGTTTTTATGTCATCCGGTTGCATGTTAATTTTTGGTCAATGGCGAGAATCGAACTCGAGACCGCGGCGTGATGAGAAACCTTCTTAACCATTTTAGAACCATTTTACATCTGGCGACATTAGGTTACAAAATTAAAAACTAATTATCAAAAATTGTTCTTTTAAGATACATAATAAAGTTTCAATGTACTACATATTCGACTTCTTAATTTCCGACCAAATTGTGCAGTGAACTGCGGCAATTAACGCGCGAGGTACCGGGTTCGAATCCCAATAAGGGTTGTTGACCTTCTGTATAAGATCGGTGGTGTTAATCAATACATCTATGACCCTCTGATGGAGTGCAGAATTCACTGGCCAACCCATTTTCCATATCAGTCTGAAATGGAGCGATGCAGATGGTTCTATGTAACGGACCTATAGCCGTATATCCTCGATTTATAATGTAATGGCGTAAAGTAGGACATAAATAAGCAAACCGCGAAAAAGTCGGGAGAGTCTTGAGTCCCAAAACAGATTCTAAATATAGGAACAGATAGACAAACTTCTTAATTGTTTTATTTTATTTCTATTAATCGATTGTATTATAAACGTATCCAAGTAAAATTTAAATCTTCCAATTCAATGAATCGACATTGAATTGGCACACAATTGCCTAAACCGCAATTAAATTCAAATATTGTATACAGAATACTAAACTTTGTTCATCTTTAAATATGCATAGTTGTGTACATACGAGTATTATATTTAATGAAAACATCTCGAGTTTCAATGAAAATTGAGTGCAGCGCATTTGCTTGCATATATCAAATATTTATAATAACTAACCATGAACTAATATAATTTTATAGAAGAGTGTGTAGCGTTTCAAAATGATTGTTTTTGTTCCAAACAAATAATAAATTGGCATGGTCAAAAATGTTGTTCAATGAAATAGCAAATATTTATATTTTTCCAGTGTACATATAAACATATGACCATTTGTAAGTGCACGATTTTAAAACTATCTATTTCTAAAAATATTTATTAGTTTTATCCAAGATCAATTCGCTTTCACAATCAAACTGCATGAACACAATTTTTTTGTAGTTTTATTTTTGGTGTGTGTGCACACGTCAAATAATAGTTTTTAGCTTAATTCAGTTTTGCAACAACGCGAATCAACCTTTCCAAACTTTCATCAATTTTTCGTGTATATCTATGGAGATTGCATTTCCGAACTACTTTCAAATTTATGTGTGTAAATATATTCTATTTCCTGTATTTCTGTCAAACATCTTTTTTTGTATTTGGTTTTTAATCTCGTAAAAGATCGAAAAGTATACAACCAATTAATTTCGGTTATGTAAATGTCTTTTGTAGAATCCCAAATGAATTTCTTAGAAATTGGGTTTTTTTGAATGGTCGTGGGATGCTACTAAAAGTCAAATTCTATCGAATTTTCGATTCGATTGCTTAAGGAATGGGTTATTTTAATAAAAGATTCAAATCAACATCAACCCTTATTTACTAGGATTATTATACTAACATGGTATGTGGTATTATGTATATGTGACCCGGGCTGTAATAATTTTGGCTTTAATTCATTTTAAGTACTTGTCATTATGGTTATTATGATTTTGTGTCTTAATCAATTTCTTATACATCACTAGATTGTCGTTTGATTAGATTTTTATCTTTCCAAATATCTCGTAGTTTTCTTCTATCACCCTAGCTTACACCAAACGTATGGCTCACGATTCGATTTGCCCAGACCATCTGCATAATGTATTGAGCCTATGGAATTGACCTATACTATCTGGTCAACAAAACCTATAAAACAAGCCTATAAGTCGATGGTTCCAATATACAAATGATCACTTCACAATGAGAGTTATACTTAGTGTAAATCGTTTTTTTTTAAAGTAAGCTTCATAAGTCCAGGCCATTATAAATCTTTACATCCTAAAAAAATGTCTTTGTTATCTTTGTAAGATCGATCGATTAGTAAAAAAATCGTCTTTCTAGTTATAAATATACCGATTGTTACATTGCCATCGCTTTTTGGTTGAATTGCTACTTTAAAGTTGAGGCACGTTCCTATAATATTCGTAATTCAAGCATAGGTTTACTCAATTTTACATTTCATGAACCTATTTATCGTTCAATCCTTAATCATACACATACTTTCAAATTAAAAACACCCAATCTTGAGTTTTAGTCAACTCAAGCATGACAGCAAGCACGCCACTTTTTTTGGCCACGAAGGCGATCTCCCGTGTAAAATAAAATAAAATAAATTTGATCTCATGATTTTCTAGGTTAGAGTATCTTACTCTCTTGGGGGCAACCTATATTCTATCTCTTCTTATGATTTTCCAAGTTGTTTCGCTTCAGCTAGCATTGTTTTCTTTCATGCCATCGCTGGTATCCCTACTTTCCTTCTCTCTTGTCGATTTCAGCCCAATGACATCTTCGTTATATCACTTGGTGATTTCCTCAGCGTATAACCAATTCATTTCCACGTTCGTCTCTTTATTTCGGTCTCTGTGTCTGATTGACTTGTTTGTATGCAGTTCAATGTTAGTGATGGAGTTAGGCCAGAAGCATTTCAGTATTCGTCGAATGCACTTGTTTACAAATACCTGTAGTCTCTCACTTTTTCTGAATGTTTCCATGTCGCACGCCCACACAGTAGTACTGATTTCACACACAAGTTGAACATTCATATCTAGGTCTTTCGTCACATGACAGTAGAATTCCAGACTGTATGTAACCTGTTGAATGTATGTTCGGCTTTATGCATTTTTTGTGTCTTCAATTTGTATATAATTGATGTGCATCGGTGTGGTTACATTTGTGTTGTCTTGGGGTTTCTGATGTTTATCTTGAGACCTAATTGTTAGCTAGATCTGATAGCTGCTGTATTTTCTGCTACATGCTTGAGTATTTGTATGTAAGCAGTCATATGTCATCGGCACAGCCCATATCATTAAGTTTACCTGTTAATCGCCAATGGATTTGTATACCATCAGGAGATGTGACATTCTATTTCCGCATTACATTATCCAATGATCAGGAACTGCAGTGAGAATACTCATACTTGCCTTACTTCTCGAGTGTTATCGTATTTAGTGATAAATACAAAGTTGTTGGCCTTTATATCGAATTGGGTTTCCAGCATTACGATACATTTCTTGTATGAGTTTCTTCAATTTCGTTTGAATGTTCACTTCATAAAGTGTCTGCCATATTGCATCTTCTTTCGGGTTTAAATCCAGCTTGTTGTTTCTTAACCTTACATTGATCATGGGTGAGTTTCTGTAAAGTATATGATCATTAATAGTATCTTTATTGTTGTGTTGAGGAGAGAGAGAACTCAATTTTTGCATTCTTTTAGGTAATCGTTTTCTATCAAACCATTTTGTCTAATATTCAGCCAGAAACACATAATTCTTGGATTATTGGTGTTAGATTGCTTTTCAATATTTCGGGAGTTATACTGTCTGGTCTAGCAGCTCTATTGTTCTTCAGCTTTTTAATTTAAACTTCCCGCTCTGTTGGGGGATGGGTGTTGCTAGCTTCGTTATGGGTGTCAAGTGATGACCAGAGACTGACTGTTGGTGATGACTGTTGGTGATGACACCTTATTCGGAATATTCTTTATATCATTTTAACTTTGCTTCATCATCATTATCAGTGGTATGTTTTATCATTTTCCCGGTGACTTTCCTTACTATTTCTTGGTGTAGTGTTCGCATATTTAGGTTTCTTGTTCCCCCTTGACTATGATTTCTGCATGCTTGACGTGCTGTTTCTTTGTATCTATGCGTTTCACAACTGCCGTATATGGGATGCACAATGGGCCAATTGAGCCTGAGTGACGGATAACACAAAAAAAAACCGCCGAGCTGAATTATATAAATAGCTCGTAAGACCGATCTGCACACTTATCCCAATCGTTTTATAACAATTCGTTTTTAATGATTTATTATTTATAATTTTTAGAAATTCTTAGGTTTTGTACCTTGATTTAGATCTTCAGTAGGTGAGATAGTACAATGTATCTAAGTAATTAAATAAGATTTCTTGTAAAAGACAGAAGATCAATCTGTTTTATAATTGTTTTAGGACCAAAGCACTCCCAATTATTTCAAAGTTCTGTTTTAACCATCTACATTACGCTGAAATCAAGAAACTCTAACTATAGGCCTGGTTTGAGTAAAACATCTCCAATTGGCTGTCGATATTTTTATATAAACTTCTCAAGAAATTTGTTTTTAAATTGTAAAAGTTTTATTTGATATCATTTCATTGAATTGAGAGATTAAGAGATATAAATTTAAATTGAATTAATTTAAATGTAATTTTGATAAATTTACAGTCAACAAATATCCAAGAATTGACACTCTTAAGCTTGTGTCATATCAGACGACACTAATCTAAAATGACGAAAATTAATTATTATTTAATTTTATAACTAACTAATTTAATAACCGTTTTTTTGTGGAAATTACTTAATTTATTATTATGTATTTAATTAAATATTTTGAATGATTTGATAAAAATTTGATTGATAGTATATATTCTATTTATTTTGGGAATAAGTACTTTGTGTATAAGCGCCAAATAAAAATCCCCAACTATATAAATACTCGTAACTGATATATATATAAAGCCGAATCAAGCGCGAGTATCGCTTTATAAATTTGTAAGTGGTGTTGCCAAAAATATTACTTAGATAAGAGTCTCTAATCGCATAAAGTTTTATGTATGTTTGATTGATTGTGATTAGCATTTTAGTGATATTATATTACAGCGACCATATCACTTTAGGAGTTCAACGAGATCGGTCGATGGACTTCATTAAAAACGTTTTTTTACAACTATATAGCGCGGAGATAAAACTTAATAAAGTTAAATTTTATCACCATCGTCCAAATCTATTAAATTCTATTTTATATATTTTTTTTTGTGTCTTGATATAATTTAATATTTCTTGGGGCTTTGTTGTTATGTTAGACTATAAATAAAACGGCAAAGTTGCAAAAAAATAAAGAATTATATTGTATAAAATATATACACTTCGGTGCAAAAAAATCGCATTGATTCCACCAAAGTATTCACAAAATTTGAGGTATCGCTTCATGTTGGAGCAATATATTTGGCACGAACCCTTCTTTTCAACTCGTCCTATAAATGTTCGATGGGATTGACTTCCGAGCTTCGAGTTAGCTACTCCATAAAGGGACTAGCAAACTATACGCCAGCCGTATGTGGTCTCGCATTATTTTGCAAGAATAGAAAATGTTCATCAATAAACCCGGCAAAAGGTATACGTTCACCTCGAATACGTCCTCAATGTAGCGTTGAGAAGTCTTTCCTCGTGATCGACAACCAGTATTGGTTCGGGTTATGGATACAAAATCTGTCTTCGCCGCGAGTGATATGTCTCCCCAGAACATGCACGATCCACCACCATGTGTATATCACTTTAATTGTCTTCTGTATACTCCGTCCATCGGGCCATATAAACACATCCTGCACTCGTCAGAGAACAGGACTCTTCTCCACTCTTGTTCTGTCCAATTCAAATGCTCTCGAGGGAACTCATGACGGACTGAACTGGGTGCAGTGAGATTAACAACTCCAAGTCGTTTTCTAACTACCTACCGACTGACTACGACTTCTTAAATTTTTTGTTGATATTTTTGAACGTTTGTGGAAAATTGAGCAATGTGCAATATTTTTGCACCCAAGTGTATTAAATGAATCGCTAACAAAAATAATTGTGTCTTAGTATTTGAGAGGCACAAAATGCAAAACGCGATTATTAACGCGATCATATGGAAGAAATAGAAATGGGGTTTTCGTTAGTGTAGTGGTTTGTTTAGCTGCTATAGTTCATTGTCTTTTTGAAATGAAATTAATTATTTTCTATTTTGGATTGTGTTTTGACAGGGTAGTCAAATCTAGCACAAGTGCAACCAATTATAAATTTATCAAAATTAGATAAGATATAGTCTCTTTTCGGGGATATGCATGCACGCTTATATAAATTGTACTAAATCCTGTTAACACAATTTATCAACTTGTCAATTAAATTCGAATCACTGCTGGTACTCAAAAATGTGCAATGTACATGATATATTATTTTGTGTTATCAAACATATTAATGTCTTATTAAATTGAAATGACTCGTAAATTCATTCCAGTCTTGGTTTTTACATTTACCATAGATAACAAAATTTCAATGAAATTTCTTAACACTTTTCATGACAAATATTTGTATGGCAATTTTCCAAGATTTCGATTACATTAAATGACAAATACAATTCTGAAATATTTAATTAATTTTTCATTAAAATTTCAAATGTGAGAAAATTTGATGATAAATTAAATTGCGAGACTAAGAATCATAGATATTGTAAAATGTTTAATTTTTCATTTTGGACAGTTCTAAAATAATTAAGAAACTCTTCAAAAAATTGCTATAGTTTGGATTTATTATGTATTTAAATTTATAATAATTATGGACCCAAATCATCATATACATCACAAGTGGATCAAAATCAAAACTTCAAAATCAAAATCAAAACTTTAAGTTCAGCAGCCACAACTCATAAATATTTAGACAGGTATTAAACAATCAGACCTTCTAATAAAAAGTAAAATATCAGCTACTGTTTTTATTCGGGAGGTTCTACCCAACGACCAAATTTCTTCCAGTAGTCATTAGATTTCAGTCTTAGGCCATATTTGTTTGCTAAATCTTTAGTGATTTTGTTAAACCCTTCTGAGTCACTATCACATCTGAGACAGAAACATCGAGTTTGTCACAGAAGACTTCAGCCCTCACTCTTCTATCTTGGAACTATCTATATCGAAACTCGTCCTTCAAAGAGGTTCGGAAACCATTTTGTCTGAAACAGATGTAGACTAGGACCTAAAACTGTTTCATCTCAATCTGACTCATTTCCGTATTGTATACCATTCAATGCACGTGTTTTTCTCCTTATCGCTTCACTTACGTGTATTAAAACCATCAGTTGAACAGACTCACCCTCTAATTAGTTATTTCATAACAAAACTGACTACCACATACTAACTTCATACATATTTATGGCTCTTATCACAACAGTGTACTGAGCAGGATTCAGATTCGATTTAAACTCCATTCTCGATTGACGCCTTTGTATGAGTGCATGACTATAAGTGCAAGGCTTTCGAATTAGTTTACTGTGATAGAAATGTAATTGTCTCATTGAAACCCTTAATGTTCTGCCGATGTCCGAAACGCAAATCAAGGGATTTTCTTGTAAACGCGGGACTGTATTAAACGGTCCGCTCTTGCTGGCTCATTTGATAGCCTCCATAATTTTATCTTGATTTTACATTTGCAATGTTCTTGTAAGTTGACTATCATGCTTTTAAACATATCGTTGTTTGAACATATCTATCCATGGATTTGTATATTCGTACATTGTGAAATTCATTAACTAATATTAGTTCTGCTTATAGTTCATTGACTTGGCTGTATTTTTATTTAGTGGTGAGTTGAATTCATTCTTTATTTGTTGATAGAGATAAAGATGATGTGATCTTCTTCAAAGACAAGAATTTTAGCATGAATCTATTTATTCATTTAAGATTTGAAACTATGTACATATTATATTTGTATAGTCTTACCGGCTGTTTTTCAAATTTCAAGGGTTATGCCATCTTCGCCAAATATATAAGAAACTTAGTGTCGGTAGCCTAAAATACTACAAGTAAATTTTATTTGAAATAGAGTTTGTCTTGTACACTGACCTAATTATGAATTGAATATATTGCTTACCGGATATTGTTAATTCGTACGATAGTAATAAGATCTTTTTGTACAAAGCTATTCAAACATAAATTCTTAAAAATTTGAAATTTAACATATTGCGCGAATCTGTCATATTTTGTGATGAGAACCGAAAACGATTCATAAATATTCCAATATATTATATTTAAATCCGCACCGAAGGTTAATTATGACGAAAACCACATGAATAACAAGATTTTATCAATATGTCGCGTCAAAGAAACGATCGCTATCAATAAATAATTTTGGCATTATTAATGATTTACACATCATAAAGTTCTATACCACAAAAATTCTTGAACTTTAGCCAAATCGTAAACCGTTGTCAATCATCAATCTATTATGTCAATCGCACACACTATATCAAACTATCATTTTGATCGATCGTACACAAAAAAAAAATTCATCGAATTTGATCGATAATCCAAATATTTTTTTTTGATCGTTTGCTCCCGCACACACGAATCAACCATAAACACACAATTTATAATCATAAAACGAATATTTACATTATCGAATAAAAATGATCTGCGATGATCGCATAGCCAAAAAAAAAAAATTTTATGCTTATTAAAAAAATAAATATCACAACGATCGCAAATCTACCCCCACACATGTCCAACCTAACCAGCAGAAAACACTAAATTTATTTGTTGTAAATATACATACATACATATGATCGTTCAAACTTGATCGCAACAAACTATTTTGATATTATCATAAATACGCTTCCTGAATTCTATAAAGAAAGTAAAATCGCGATCACCATATTCAGCTGTAATAAAATTGATGATCGTTGGTTTAGTCAACAAAATTTTGATTCATTCAACATAATTCTGTAGTTTAACAAAAAGACCATACGATCGTACTTGATCAATTGTACAAATTGCGAAGTAATTTAAGTAAGAAAATGTATAATCATATACGATCACGTGAAATTGCGATCGGCCTTGATAACTTGTATGTAAATTTGAGAGATGTTCGAACTGTCTAATACAATACAATAGTATATAATGTGATATTTTTCTAATGGCCATCGTTATATAAAAACTTAATAGCATTGAATATATTATGGCACAGTAAACCTCAATAGTTTTGTCGCTAATAAAGTCGTCGTTAGAGAAATTTTTTTAATATCGATCGTATGAATCACATTTTTAACTGCATACCGTTTGTAGTTAAACTACTGATATACAATATCCAATTTAATCCAGTTTAACACGAGTGTAGATATAAATTTGTCATACCTGCTATTTTTTTTGTTTGCTATATGCACTTATATATTATAATATTCAACTCGAATTTTGCAATTTACCTGACTATAAGAAAAATACTAAAAGTCATTATATTAGTAATCAACCCAAATAATACAATAACAAATCTTAAATATTTTAAGACATTTTCTATTTGTTTTGCATCGTTCTCTATTTTTGTTATACACCATGAAACCTAATAGTCGTCTATTGTTGTATACAATCTTAAAACTTAAGACGTTGAAGAATGTATAGTGCGTGACACATAGCACATATATTTTTGGAATTTTTACAGCATTGCTAGACTTAGTTATTTATAGTTTTTGTCTCTTACATCAATTTTTCTTATCATATAGAACAAATTTGAAATATCTATAGGTGACTGAATTTTAAGTTGAGTAACGAAATGTTTTTAATCTATTCACAAATATAATATAAGACTATGAATCACTCATGTGAGTGAGTATATTCTATGAATTAATATATTCTTATTTATAAACTATACTGATCAATCAACTGACTTATTTTATTGGAAGTGATTAACATTTTATAGACGATGAGTACAACATGTACTCGTATATGTTTTATGACTAAACCACAATTAGAGCAGAAAATATTTGCTAACTAGCTAAGTAATCCAGTTGTTGTTTTCCGAAAAGATTTAAATCACCCGCAATTATTTATGTTTTGATTATGTTGGTTGTTATGAAAGTACAATTTTATATTTTTTAGAACAACCTGTGGTCCTATTCACAATAGTTTGCAATTTGAATAAAAAATATGGTATTGTTAGATGCAGTCACAAATAGCATCGAGTCTGTTCGAGAATGCTTTAACATGGTGGTTTGATGGTATTTTACGCCATTCTCTGAGAATAGCAATCTTTAAGGTGTCGGCCGACTCATATACCGTGGAATATAGTGGTCATTGTTCTTATGAAAAATGTTGCGTTTCACAGGTTTTACCGGATAGTGACGAATCTTATTGAAACGTCAAATGATTTCTACCGAACTGATTGCGTGTCAAAGGTAACGCAGCGTGCTTAAGGTAACCATCGATGAATGAACACATCTGAGTCCCCCTGTTGAGTTTAGAATAAATGAACCTTATTCTAAACTCAACAGGGGGACTCAGATGAGTTCATTCGTCGATGGTTAAAACCCCTTTCGCATCCTGTCCCTATTTGGATTCGAACCCGGCACATCCCGCTCCATTTGCCGCATCTTTTAACCATTGCGCCACCTTGGCGGTTTGTGATTTATCTTTACGTCATATTCAATAAAAACGAGCGTCCTGTGGTAGTTGCCTCGACCCAACCCATCTATGCAGGCATTTTCTTTTATTCGCTAATCTAAATTGTCTTTTAATATGCATGCTAAACGATCATATTTTGTTTGTTTTACATATTGCTGAACCGTAAAATTGTTGTCTGTCTCTCTGTCTCTATCTTTGCAATCTGTTTTGTAGATCAAGCCTCTCCCAACTCTTTTGCGGTTCACTTATTTACGTTCTACTTTACGCCACTAAATCGAGGACGTGCGGCTTTAGGGCCGATTTATGTACAATCATCTGCACAATTGAAGATAAGTTGATCCATTGATTCTGCGCTCCAACAGAGGGTCATGCTTATTTACACTACCGATCGTAATCAGAAGGTGAACAATTTCTTCCGCATCCCGCCACTTATCACGATTCGAACCTAGTACCTCCCGCTCCAATACCTCCTGCAAAGCACTGCGCCATTTGGTCGGTCCGTCAAATTATTTTTCATCAGAATATACCAAATTCTCAAGCTCGCCACCTACTAGATAAACTGCCTTTTGTGCAACTGTTGAATCTTGTCCTTTTTGATTCATTGAGATTTTTCACCAATAGAATTGCATTTTGTCGTGGATTACGTTGCCTGATATTCACCTTTCGAATTATTTCTCACGATGTTGTGGTTTATGAAAGTCCACCTTCATGTCGTTTTGATGCTGCCAGTTTCATTATGTAACGTTAATGGCCCGATACACAAATATTTTGTTTACATCTAAATGTCGTAGCTTATTAAAAATGGCTGGTTGCGATTTTTCAACCAAATACAAAGCAACAACATTGTTGCGTTTGAATTCCATTTTGATAACTTTTTTTACCTGCGAAGTGAAACGATATGCTTCTCTAGCCTTGTAAAGAATAGAGTGACGTTTGCCAAAAAAAAGAAACGCACTGTCATACGCTGTGCCGATCCCTCTATATATTCCAGGCTGATTAAAGATTTAGATGTAGAGCAGAGATATGGCATTAAGTAACAATTATTCTTCCTGAAAGCCAGAATACTCAATTTACCAAATATTAATTTGGGAGTGGAGAGTTAAATTTATAAACAAAATTTTTCCATTTTCTTGGAAATAATTTCACTGCGTTTCATTCTGATAATTCCCAAGAAATAAATTAAATTTTGTATACTTATTAGTTATACATATATACCCTTTTTCCCCAAAGCGTCTTCTGCCTTTGACAAAAAAGATTTTTTGAGAAAAAAATGTTGTGCCAATATTGCAGTATTGAAGTTTATTCTTGCATACCATAATAATTTTCGGGGAGTATATATATATACTTTCTATGAAGATGGAAATTCTTAAGGAACTCAATGTTTCCGATGGATCACCAAACTATGCCGTCTATCCTTGATGTCGTTACCCCCATTCACACGCCATTAGGAAGTGATATTTGTACTTCGTCACTGATTTTATTATAAGATACAATTTATTTTATCCAAACACTGGACTGGTTTGGTTGGTTCGATTGGTGACGATTTGAGAGTGATAACGACTAAATCATATTTTAATACGAAATATTGGTCTTGAGGCGATTCGTTAGTACAAGTTATTCCCATTTCGCAGCGAACTACTAGCAACGATCACTGCTCTAATAATTTCTTCTCAGTTTACAATTATATGTCATCCAGTATCAATCCTAGGAAACACGTTAGCTGCAATCTGTTTTTCGAAATTAAATCAGTGCATTAAAATGTATATTTTCACTATCAACACTTTCATTTAATTGCAAAACTGTGATGCACTTGATTTATAAATAAAGCAGCGTCAAATTAAGTAGAACAAAAAGTACTCATGATTTCGAAGACAAAATCGTTATCACCTTGGAGTGCTTATCACTTTCAATATTTGTCGGGCTTTTGTTGAGCTAGTTTTTTCACTTTACTGACATTTATTCAATAGTCCTCATCGAATAACCCATCTCTAGATAAACCATTCTTGCATTCAGTACCATCACACGAATGAAAATTGTTAACAATTGACCGCAGTTATTTGACATATATCAACATGGTCACTACTCAATAAATTTAAGGGTGTTAAAAAAGTGAGACATGTGGGAAAAAACAAGAAAAATATTGCGAATGAGAATCACTAGGAGTTGCCCAATTTTTTGCTGGATAGTTTTTAGACATGTCTTCGTCATTATAAATGTGATAAAGCTTTAAGCAATAAACTAGTTTAAATCAAATAGTAATGCAGTTTTACAGGCACTCAAATGTAACACCTGTTGATATCAGCTGGTTTGGGCCTGATTACTAGTGCTTATTGCTGGCTCGTATTGGTATTTATTGAACTAGAACTGACCATATAGCAGGATAAACGTTATCAGTTTAAAGCAATAATCTCTCACTTGGTCGATAAAACCAACGAAAATCTTGCACTCAGTACTCCCGAATCTCGTTCGTCAGTTTTGCCAATTTTTGCAAATTCATCGTTTTAGAACAAAGAGTATTGATGTCTACATGGCGAAAAAGACAGATCGCGATGCTGTCTGTCACCTAAACAAATTTATTATAACAAAACTAATCTAAGAAGATCGTCGATCTTACGAATCTAAATAATGAATAATAAAACATTAAATTTTGCACAGTCAATAAGACTCGAACGATCGCGATCGCAGTAACTTAATACTTTCTTAATCTATGAAACAACAAATTTTTATGTCTTCAACATATGATCATGGTTTGAGTACGTGATCGGTGTAATCTCATAGAATATAAAAATTGTGCATGATGATCATGTTCTCTAGATATCTAATGTAAACATTATTTTTTATTTTGTTGTCTTTTATGCGATCAAGGATTTTTTTGAAGCATTGGTCGACCGATCGCATACTATGCGTTCGCTCAATTAAACGATACCAAAATACGAGTACATTATTCAAAGCCAAAAATGGAAATGTGACATTTCTTAAGAAATTCTTTATGTACGTTATTTGCAAAATATTTATATGGCCGGTTTTTATTATATGTGATTTGTGTGTCGTGGGTATACGCATCAAAACAAAATTGTTATCATATTTTGTAAGAGCTTGTGAGAGATGATAAAACAAATAAATTAATCTAGTCTTTTGTATTAATTATAAAATTTCAAATTCGGACTTATCGCGGCTGGTATATAGTGTGACTTGAAAAATTTCGAAAAAAAAATCGCACTGTCTTATATATTTATTTTGTGTATATGAGTGAGTACATGTGATTGAGATTAGTTAGCAGAACACAAACAAAATTGATTACTCAATTTTTGTGCCAATGTATTATATATGATTGTGGTGTGATGAGCGCGCGCGATTTTATTAAAAATCGATTTTTTATTTTTGTCTGTCACAAATTGTTTTGTATGATGTGTGGTGGAAACATTTAATTAATTAAAATACACAAATAAATAAATTAATTTGTGAATTTGTTTTTTTTTTTATTTTTATCCAGGTGATCAAATTAATTTAACCACACAAGGATTAAACTTTGGATTGCAATCACCCTTAATCTTCAGTGAGTGTGTCACGAAATAGACGTCCGAGTTTTTTTTTTTAAATATTAATACACCGGATATATTTTGTGTGTTGTTAACGATATTATTTTTTATATAAAGGATTATTAATCTATAATATAAAACAAAGTTTATAATAAAAAGTTTAAAGAAAGTTAAAATTAAAATAAAAAAAAATTCGAGGAGAAAAAATTGGCAAAAAATTTTTCAAGTTTTTTGTTAAATTTTTTTTTTTTTACTTTTTTAAAGTTTTAATTTTGCCATGCCGGGAAGTCGCTCAAGTAATACAGAACAGGAACAAAGATCACCTAGGGAAAGTGGCGAAGATTCTGAGGATGAAAGTGAAATCTTAGAAGAAAGTCCATGTGGAAGATGGCTGAAGCGGAAAGAGGAGGTACGTCATTTGATCTATTAATACATTTAACATTTTATTTAAGTAAATTAAGATTGGGTGAGTCAGTTGAAAGATTTTTTTCTTTTATTATATGATTAAACTTTAAAGAATTGCAAATTATTTTTGTTTGTCTTAATTTTATTCTTATATATTAGTGAAATGTATATAAAATAAATATCATATTCGAGTTTATGATAGTTTTTTCTTATATGCAACAACTGGAAACCATTATTCGTTTGCGTTTATAAATAGAAATTTTTAAAGTCTTACCATTGTAAGTCATAGAGAATAGATATGTAGGAAAGAATTGCAAATTTATAGTTCACAATACACAAACAATCTTACATATTGTAGATATATATTATTTACACTTGGATGGATTTAGTGGGAAAAGAAATTAACATTTTTTTTGCTAGAGTGACTCATGTACAGTGATTGTGATTAATGTATGGATTTTTTTTCTTAGCCGAACTGTGCACAAACTAAAAAGTATTTGGATTTGATTTAGATGTTGAACACTTGTGGTACATAAATTTTATATTTTCATTTTTTTTGTTTTTGGTGCAGATTAGAGACAGGTGTTTCGCACATTTGCATTTTAAAGATTTTGCCGGTAGCTTTGTATTATATAATAATTACTTAAATAGATTATAAATAAATGAAATGATTTATGTATATTTATATTTGAACGAGGAATTTGTATATCTGGCAGCAGAATAATTTCGGTTTGGTATTAGTCTTTTAGTAAATATACATTTTGAAGATCACAATATTTTGTGCCACTGTACTACTTCAAGAAATTTTACAAGAGGCAAATTCATTCAAAAGACAATTTGGTATTTCAATGACAAATCTTAAATAAAGAATTATTTAATTATAATTTTGTGGTTGGAAAAAATTACATATCAAATGTGCAGTACTAATTTAATTAGTACTATATAATGTTTGAAATAACTTAATCTTCCTTTAATCCTTGCCAGAATATTTTACGGTGGTTAGAGTCGGTAGTCCTCCATGATTTTTTTTCACAGAGTGCCAATACATCACATAAAGTGAATACTGAAACATAAATTATTGAACTGCTGTTTTGGTCCTTTTTTCTAAGTATTAATTTTTCGTTCAATATAGTAGAACTTTAACCATAAACTGCTTCACGCCTAAAAAGTGATGCTGTGCATTGAACACAGTCGTTTAGTTGTGTTAACTCAACGTGCGTATCGTGTTCAACAGGCAAAGCCTGACAACCCTATTTATCATTTGATGTTAAATTTTGACGAGCACGGGACAGTGCTCACCGGCTAGAACTCAAAAATATCGTATCGTCGTCGCGCTAAGCATTTTGATATCAGTGGAACCATTCTGCGGTGCATTTTGGGAAATGATTCCATATAAAGTGTCCGTATAATTTGCAACTAATAAAAAGAATGCGGTGAAATAGTTCCTTGAATTGAATGGTCAATACTGCAACCGATTTTTGGAAATGAATTTTGATGATCGACGAGACCTATTTCCCTGGTGAAAGTGTTTGGACCGGCGTTTGCGCCAAAACCATCTTTGAGCCATATTTTTAAGACAAAACGAAACTAATTCAATAGAATCGGCTTAATCAATAGAATTCGATATTGGTGGATGTTGACTCGTTATGTCTCCCCACAAATGGATGAAAAACATCTTGACGGTTACTGGTTTCAACAAGGCGATGAGCTATGCCAAAATACAAGCCTAAGAACATGGACAAAGTCAAGACGAACATTTGTACTGAAATTATCGATATATCGCCCGAGATGGTCGAAAAGGTAATTGAAAACGTAGCTGTGACCAATAAAGGCTGCCTTAATTGATGTTGTATTAATTACTGCTCATTAATAAGCTTGAGATAAAATCATTTCAATTATATCGTATAAAATTCTGGTAATTACCTTTTTTGAATCTTGTTTATTCAACTCAATGAAAACGAACCTAACTTTGTCCGTTGGCTGTAATAACTTCCCAGGGTTTTCGTACGCATAAAAGCTAGTAGAGTTTACAATAATCTGAATAATTTTATAGTTTACAAAAATCACAAAAGCGCGCCTAGTCAATGTTTTGAAATTTATTGGTAAACAGTTTTAAAAAATTGCATGGCAAGTCATACCTACGAGATCGAGCTTGTATTAGAAAGCTGTATGTCTGTCTGTCTCTTTGCAATCTGTTTCGGGGCTTAAGGCACTCCCAACTTTTTCGCGGTTCGCTTATTTACTTCGTACTTTACGCCTTTACATAGCCAAATTGAGGACGTACGACTATAGGCCATATTTACGTAGAACCATCGACACATTACATAGCTTCATGTCAGCCTATACTACTAACATGGCAGATGGGTCCATGTATTCTTCCCTCTAACAGAGGGTAACAGGTGTGTTCAATCACACAACCACTGATCGTTTTCGGATGGTGGAAAATCCCTTTTGCATCCTGCTCCTATTAGGAGTCGAGAACCCGGTACCTCCTGCTCCAATTGCCGCAGTTTTAACCACTAAGTCAGTTGGTCGTATTGGAAAACTATTTTTTACCCTTCTTATTGAACAGTTCTGATTCTTTTTTTGGAGTATGCTCTACCTCTGAGTAATCATCGAACTTCAAACCAAAATTATCGAATGGGATTTAGGGTGCATTTTTTTTATGTTTTGTTAACAGTTGAAGCTTTTTAATTTAATTGAGACTGGATTTTGTAAAACTTTTTGTTTGTTGCTGACTGAAAAGGGTTTCAAGCGATGCAGAACACCTAAGTCATGGCCTCTAACCATTTTATGACCTATTTTAAAAATGACTTAATCATTATAATTGCAGGGAAACTGTATTTAGTGCAACTATCTAATAGAAGATTTTATTCCTTACCATGATCATCTAGTGGTTCAAAACGATTGGTACGAATAAATGAAAGTTGAATTCCATCATCCTCGTCTTCTCCTTAGCTTTCAGATCCATTTTTATCCGCATACATAATTTTTTCTCTCAGCAATTTTCTTATATCTGGAAAATTCAAATGAAAGCTTTTAAATTTTCCAGAAACTCAACTTATTTTTCGGACGGATAACTTGCCATATCTTAATGCCACATTATAAAAATTGCTAAAAACTTATGAACTGTTTATGCTTATATAACGCCAGTTTCGTTTGCTTGTTCATTTGTCTCAAAAGTAAGAGTTTTCATATTTCAGAATCCGTTGGGCTGTGGAAGTACTGATACACGTAATATTTCTATAAATCAAATACTTATTTCAGCTTGAGGTTAACATTTTCGATCCTGCTCTAGCTTTACAAAACACAAATCAAATCACGGGCTTATAAAATAATGGCTTAGGGGGCCCCCTAACCACGTCTCAACTGGCACCTAACGAACCATTTAAACTAATTGCTACACATTTTAGGATGTCAGCTCAACGAATGCTTTTACACATAGATACTCAATAATGTTTGATAATTTAGGCCATATAGTTCGATTGATAAAAAGGTTAAGAAAAACGAAAGCGTGTAGGTAAAGGAATAGCCTTGAACTTTAAATTATTAATCAAATTGAAACCCATGTAATCTTGAAATTTGAATTTATCCGAACTTTTTTACAATACATTAAGGATTTGGAATCAATGTTTAAATTAACCCTTTCAAACCCCATTTGAAACATTATAACACAAAAATTCTGAATAATATTTATACACTCAATTCAATGAATTTTTTATTTACTGCCTGACATTTTGGCAAATCGTAGGTAGATAATTGGTATGACCTTTCAATTTAAAATTACCGAGAATCTATAAAATTTGATAATATTTTATAAATGAAAATATAATGTTAATTAATAATTAAATAATGTAGAATATTTAATTCATCGTATTAATTATTATTTATATAGTTTTTAATAGTTGGTTTCACGTTATTTATAGACCATTGTAGACATAATGCAATTGGCGCAATGGTGGGTTTTATTTATATCGATATGATTTACGCTAGCAATAAAGTTCTTGTAACATTTCTTATGACAAAATACAAGACGAAAATCAACCTACACAAAATATTTGAAAAAGATTTTTCATACAGTTTTCTTCTTTGTATACTCGTATTTATGATTCATGATTATATTTCCAAGAGATTCTGTATTTTGTATAGACGACACCCAAATATTGATTTTATAAATTAGTATTCCAAACATATTACCTTTGTAACATCATACACGCATTTAAAGTGTTGTGAGAGAGGAAGCCCAGTTGAATATTGTTAAAAAGCTCGATTTGAATAAAACATATTTCTTCAAAGTTAGCTTTCATATAAGTTATTGTGCTTCTGTCGAATAGCTTGTAATGTATTTAAGAAAAACTATAGAAACATCAAAATAACAAACATCTCAATTAGTATAGACATTATGTAGATGATAGATAGTTTCCTTTCACGTGTATGACGTGCCAAAATGTTACAACACATTTTGTTGTAGGTAAAATGTCGCGTGACGGAATACCAAAACCTAAATATATTTGAATATGTATTCAATTTAATAATAATTTAATTTATGTTCAAATTCTTTTATTTGATTGTGATAACGCGAAACTATTAAAATAATTATTATATGTGTAGTGTGTACTTGCATACCCGATTAGTGAAATGATGAATTTATTGCCTCAGAGAAAATGAAACGTTTTGCCACTTGTACTTTATGTAATGGTGTATCTAATCTGGTCGATTATTATTAAAGCAGTTTTAAAGAGTGATCCAATAGGAGGTACGTTTTCCAATTGAGATTGATGCGTGACAACTGTCATGTTCTTATGTTGTTTTTTCCGAAGGGTGGAAAACTCTCACGGGTGTTAAGACCGGCAAAATTTGAATAACTTCAGGAGTTGGATGTCCATATTAGTTCATTTTAGCTTCATTTTGTCGTAACATTTTTTGACGTTATATCATCATTTAAATGGTATTAATGGTGTTCCAATTTCAGATAATATTTCCCGTTGTCAGCTGACGTACTTTATCAGTATACTCACGACTCTCCCGCTCCCACCGTTCACAATAAAAAATGGTGTGTTCTGGTCTATCTTGTTCATCACAGTAGAAACAACAAGGCATAATTAAAGATAATATGTGTTTAAAAAAAAAAGCAATTAAAACAGCCATGGCCAAATAGGAATTTCGGTAAGTAGAAGTTGATTTCACCATGCTTACGATTCACCCTCTTAAGGAATCAATTGTCTAATCGATGACGCTGTGTCTGCGTTCTCCCATCGTTTCTGAAAATTGTTCCATTTCTTGTTTGGCGCCTTCCTTAGGAGTCCCGCAGAATACTGTAACTCTATGTTTAGCCATTATCGTAATAGGTGGCATGCTAGACATTATAAATGCTGCCGTTTTCAATATTGCTTTATAAGCACTACATACTCGCAGGCAACAGTTCGTAGCAATTTCCTCTTACTTGTGCTCGGTCCGCGCAGTGCTGCCCAGTATTCGAATAAGGCCAGCTGTTGTTCTATTCGCCTTTACCACCGTTCGTCTAATGTGCTCTTGGAAACACATTAGACAAACGGTGGTATTCTTATTATACTCCAAAGTTAAATTCCATGGGTGAAAGCATCCGCCTTCTTGCCATTATACAACTGCCTCTGTCTTTTCTGGCGCAAACTACAAACGATGAGTGCAGAGCCATTTGGAGATTACTTCAACCGCGGCTTCTACTCGCTCTACAAGTTGTTGTTCATTTCTCGCCGATACAATAAGTACCAGGTCATCGGCATATCCCACTAGCTTGAAGTCCTGGTGCAACGAAATTCTGAGAACAACGTCATAAAGAATATTCCAGAGCAGTGGTCCTTGTGGTACACCACTCGTAATCCGTATCCGAGTAGCTTCGCCCGCTCACATAGCTCTGAAGCACTTTCCTAAGGCTCAGGCTCACATGAAATTTCTCAAGCCTTTTCTAGATGAACTCCCAAGCTGTGCTATTGAATGAGTTCCGTACGTCTAGGGTAATTACTCCTGGGATAGTTCGTGTGTGTTTAGATCCGTCAGTTGCTTTATGGTTCTCTTATCAAGTCCGCCAGCAGGTTCTCATATAGTTTCTCGAAGGTGTCCAACAGGCAGAGTGGTTTATATAACGCAGGCACTCCAGCCGGTTTCCTCTACTTTTTAAGTAACACAAGTCTAGCTTTATTTATGGGTGAACGTCAGATGAAATTTAGACCGCTTCCGGTGGGATCCCATCCGGTCCTGTACTTTTCTTCATTTTTAGCTTTCTCCATGCAATCTCTAGTTCTTACCTAGTGTATGGTAGAAATTTTTGTGGCTTTATGGACTTATAGTTCGCTCGCTCGTGAAGCGGAAAAAGCTCTTTTACTATGGTGGCGACAGTTTCTGCAGCAACCTTATTGTTATTACATATTCAACACCCGACTAGAGTGCGTTCAAGTCGATTTATCTGAAAATGTATCCTTTCATTTGCGCCATCGATTTGGTTTATGGTCGTTGGAACTGCTCCAAATTGATCCGGTTTTTATCGAAAAATTGTATTCAGCGATAAAGCTCGTTGTTGGCTGAATGGTGGATACATCAATAAACAAAATTGTCGTATTTGCAAAGCATCCTGAAAAATACACTGTTTTGGTGCGGTGGCAGGTGGTATCATGGGATGTTTTTCTTTAAAAATGTGGAAGAACAGCGTTAAAACATCAATGGTCAAAACTACAGAGCTGTTGTAGCCAACTTGTGGTTTAACAGGATGGTGCAACGTGTCACACGATTTATTGAAAATTAATTTTAATGGGAACATCATATCAAGAATGGAACCTGTGGATTGACCGCCAAGATTTTGCCATTTTATAACTTTTTATGAGAATATCTGAAGTCACTTGTTTATATCGATTCCTGGCATTAGAAGAGAACATAAAACCCGTAATTAACGGATTATCGGCCAAAATGCTCGAAGGAGTGCTGGAAAATTGTATCCTAAGAGTGGGCAACATTTAAAGAAATTATTTTAATGCGTTTTATATAATGAAATTCCGGAAGCTCTTATTGGAACACCCTTTAGTATAAAAACACACTTAATAAGATATAGATCATGATTTATTTTGCAAACAGGGCGTTAATTTTATATCGTCAATCAAATTTAATCGATTTTTGGTACGCGATGTCACAATTGTCGCGCCGAGTTGCGAGCTTTTTCAATAATTCATGAAATATGTTTTAATAAATTGACTTTCTATACCATCTGCTATTCAGTTGTATATACCCATTTCACTATAGTTCGTGTAATTTTTGCGTTAGTATTTTGGAGAGTCGCGTACCATCGAAATTTTTATTACTAAAATGCAAATTATTTCAAAATAACAGAACACGATATCTTGCTTATCAAAATGAGACGTATTTTGAATTAAATTATCATTTTCAAAATTTATATAAATAGAAATTATTTGAATGACTTTATATCTTATCTCCCAGAATGTCGATCAAAGAGTTTTCTTTTTTTCTATTTTTTCGCTATTGAGATTGCATTTAATAAAATTGCATGATTTTTCCATGAAAAAAAAAAACTAAATCAAAATACATACTTTTTTTATTGAATTACAAACGTTTGAAGTACGCTTACGATTAATCGAATTACAACAATAACAAAATTAAACTACTTTCTTTCGTCTGTACGCGATACGTATACCGCGCGATGATGCTTTTTTGGTTTTAATTTGATACAACCATGATACTTTCTATACAGCATTGGGTTGAATATAACCAATTAATTTTTTTTTAATAATAAAAATAATAATGAATTAAAAAGTTAATTAGAAATTGCCATGTTTCATGGTAAATTTAATATTTTTGTTTGTTTATTTATGAGTGCAGTAAGTCGATATGGATGGAGGACAAATGGTATATGGTTGGCGATGATTATATATGTAATTGACATAAAGGTTGTTAACTTTTTGCCTATATTTTAAGCTACAAAGTAATTAATTGGTTAAGAGGATTATGAATATATTCGCGTGCAACCTGAATGCGTGATATATCGTTTATATATTATGTAGGTATTTACATTTTGTACCTTCATTGTTCTTGCGTGAATGAATTTAAATTGTTTGTATTTTTAATTTAACAAATCAACATACTAATACGATGATTTTTAATAACTTATGTAAGTACCTATATGGGGCCAATTAAATTCTATATAGGGCCAATTAAATGGGTGGATCCATCTAGTGTTTGCAATTACAATTACTGGTCGAAATGGGCCACTTAACGCTTGAAAAAATTGATTATTTTCCTTCAAAGTGTTGAGTCTGCTACACAAACATGCCTTATTAACGTTTTCAGTTCGTTAATAAGGCTGTGAAACGTTTGGAAGAAAATGAACATTTCAAAAGTATTCTTTGCCGACGAAGCACTCTGTTGGATATGTTTTTGTTAAAATTAACGTAATCCAAAGATTTGATTCGGTTGATAAAATTGGGCACCAAGCCAAACGTGGAATTCATTTTAATGAAATTGTTGTCCATACTTTTTTTTATGCCAATCAAACTCTATTGGTCCATTGTAACATCCGCTCCCAGACGTACTCTCTCACTCCATCGAATGAAGGCTAAGATATCTGGTATCTCCAATGTCGCCAAGTTGATCTTCAAATAAGAATCGTGATCTAAAGCAGTGCAATCGATGCGGAGAGTATGAACGGCACGAGTACAACAAGTGCTCATAAGTTTTATCTTCTCCTTCCTGCAATGTTCGTAGTTTGTGTTGTTCCTAATTTCCATTTGGAGAGCGTCTATATTACAATTCAAGAAGGTCTGGGTTCATCAACGTGATAGTCGATATCTCCCTAGCCCAGTCGATAACCAGATCCCCAGATACTTTACTTCTGAAGAGAACGGGATGGTATGAGCTCCAATTTTGTGAAAATTAAGTCTTGTGGAAAAACCTATCTCAATTTTCCCAGAGTTGACTGATAGAGCTTAATCACAACAACTTTATTAATCGCTATTTGCATGTGACATAGTAAAATTCGTTGTCGTTTATTTGGGCTAGCAATAAGTTGACCATAAGACACCGAAAGAGCGGAAACATAACTCCAGCCTGAGGACATCTCTTTCGGACGGTCGTATACTATAGTAACTATAGTTCTATCACTGACGAAGTCAGCAATTCCTCTTGAATTGTAAGTAAGTATTCTAAGCATGGCACTAACAACTGTGATCTTGATGCCATGTCTTTCAGCTGCAAATATCATCGCACTAAAGAAAGCGTTATCATATACGCACTTCCATTGTCGAGAAACGCTCTCAAGGAAGATTGTTTATTTTTCAACCCTCCCAATGATTATATGTAGTGATGTTTCAACAGATTTATTATTTCTTTCTGGTAGGCGTGTTTTTGGTATTTCAGGCGCGAATCAATCGAGCCTGTATTTTTTTTACGAAAATAGGTCGACTACATTCTGCCTGGGAATATCTGGACTTTCCATCCTTCTAGATGAACACTTTTCTGACTTTTCAATCCTTCGTCCATATAGAACGGATGCTCCATATCTTTTATCATAACCTTTACCACCAAGTTTCAATCTCTGAAACTTGGTAATTGGTGTGGAAATTGCTATCCATCACTACATATATATTAGAATTCTCACTTTCGGGAAAATGAATTCTCATTAGGATCTCTAGGACTAGATTTCTATATTCGTGTGTTTCACCACATTTCTCTAGAGTTCCGATAGTACCTTCATATTACCATAGAGAACTATGTTGGGTTTAGCGGTCTCTCTAAGGTTATCCACTTTCTCGCAGAAAGCGATATGACAAAATTTCGATGTTTTTCATTTCGGATACAGTTATTGCATTCTCTTTGTGAAGATTTGTACACGTTCTAATATTTCGCCATACCGGTTTTTATGGCTATATTTAGAAGTT
The DNA here is from genome assembly GCA_963932295.1 of Tipula lateralis. Classification (NCBI taxonomy): domain Eukaryota; kingdom Metazoa; phylum Arthropoda; class Insecta; order Diptera; family Tipulidae; genus Tipula; species Tipula lateralis. The sequence goes on along the minus strand of OZ010736.1, from coordinate 141,471,974 downwards.
TTTTTGCTTGCTTCCTCAGTCTGCCCAGTTTCCTGGTCGACTATAGTATCCCACTTCTTTTATGATCACTTAGAGGACAGATCTTCTCATAAATGCACTGACTGGTGTCTTTTCAGGCTCATTCCTCCGCCTTTCATTACTGAAGGTAGAAGTGACTGGTTGAGATGGCTTCTTTAACTCCGAATCAGTTTTTCCCATGTTGGTTTCCTAAATTCTCTAATTTCAGGTTTATCGCTGGTTATATATAGAGAGGAACAAATTTAGCGATAGCCAAAGAGAGAAAGAGTAATGTCATCTAGGACGAGTTTCCCTCTTAATATCAATTACTTCCCGCCTTGAGGATGTCAAAAAAGTATATCTATTGCTTGCATTCAAGGTGACTAGGTCAGACACAGATATAGGTATGTCAAGAGGAAAATACCTCTGATGGATTAAATCAAAGCTGCTTCGGCATATGTGGCGTAACTTAACATCGCATCCGGCAATGGATATAATATCGTTACGGTTTGCTTATTCTATAGCTTGGATAAACTCTTGAAAGTAGGAGGATGAAGGCCATGGGAAATAAACAGAGATCACTTAACCTCACGTCTAATACTATGTTCCGTTACATGGATCCACGGTTCTAGTATATCAAGTAGACATGTTTAGATACTTAATGGCATATTCATAAGTCTTTGAATTAAATTCCAAACGTTAGATGGGCCATCCTTTATTTTAAAATTTAAATTGATTTGCAGCAATCAATTGATCACGACTAGCATGTGGATGAAACACATTGTGATTTTTTCAAAAGACCAGACAAGCTCACGACTTGACGTCAATGTTTTGCATAAATAATCGGAATAGAATAACTAATAACTTTTAATCGACGAACGTTTTTGGAATTTCAATCAATCGGTCATAAATATAATAACTATATTATCATATCGCATTCATTCGATGTTTTATCTAAAATCCTGTCCATCGGATAGACGGCGTCAAAATACCATTCATCATATTTCCGTTCTGATCAAACACAATACAATTATACATTTATATGATAAAAACCCAGATTAGCTTTAAATGAAATAATCCATATCGGTTTAAGCATCGATAATATTATTTTGAAACAGAAAATTCCATCACCCAGTTTGATGTTGGCTGTGTGTCCTCTTAAGGGTTATATAGTAATGTGCATTTAATTATTATTAAATGAATAATTCTATTGTTTTCAATACTATGCATATGACTCATTACTTGTAAATTACAAAATTATTCAATTAACCACTTACTAACTTTTGCTATACGAGTATGTAGTTATAAAAACAATGACAACAAATTTGTATTCCACAGGAAGCTTTCAAATGTACGGTATAGCGAGATTATATGTACTGTGCAAGTCAAGTGTACCAAAGTAAATATTTATTGTATATAGTAAGTTTTAACTGGAATAGAATCACGTGTGCGGAATTAGAATTACTTTGTAGTAAACTCATTGACCAAAGTTTATGTGTTATTGTGTTGTACAAAAGATAAATTGGCAGGTGGTTTGGTTCGAGAATTATATTTAATTAATTGGAAATGATTTAGTGTTAATCCGTATTGTTAGGTTTGCAAATGTTTGGCACAAACTATAGAAAATTAATTGACCGTGATGACAGGAAAAAGGCGATATGTTAATTAGAAATCATGGTAATGATTGCATCGGCATTATGATGGTATAGTTGCAAAATTAACGACTCCAAGCTTTCAATTCATGATACAATAATTTAAGCTTGGATAAAACTATACAATCTATTTATACTCAAACCTCAATATAAGGTCGGCCGATCTTCCATCTCAGTACTGTAGACTGGCATGGAACAGTGAAATGTACGAATGGTCTGATAAAATTGTTTTATAGCCGTATGCCCTCGATTTGGCGTTGGAAAATAAGCATTTACTCAAAATATGCTTAAGTCAACGTTGCAACTGAGCAAATTTTATTCTTAGCTAAAAAAATATCTAAAAATATTCTTTGACAATATGACTTGCATCCCTAAAAACATTATCCTCTCACATTATAAATTTTAGTTAAAAATCTACTTTTCTGGCGGAATGTAATTAAAATGTTATATCTATATACATACATGTATACGAATAGTTCGGGATACATAAAGTTTCTGGGTTTATAAAAATACATCCTGAACATTACAATATCGAGTCTAGCTGGCTATAAACCTATTTAGACAGCTTTCAACTAATTAAGAATTGTAATCCGAATCTTCCAACAAAACATAAACCATCAAGCAGAAGGAGAGAAGGGGTTGCGAAAGAGTTCATTATAGAGATCGACAAGGTATCCCTTGAGATTCGTAGATGGGTCGAACTCAACTAAAACAAAAAGGTTAAAAAACTACGAGGACCCAAAAAACAACAATGGTGAACCTTTGGGAACTAACACTTACTAAAGCTGTGACAATAGCAAACGTGTAAGTTCATTATTCTATCAGCCGACCTAAACCGATTTATACCAGCTGAACTTCAGAACATCTTGTTATTACCTGGCTGGAGTTTATATATTAAGGAGGTTTAAAGCTGCAACAGTTTATATATTAAGGAGGTTTAAAGACGCAATCATTGCAATAATTTCTTCTCAAAACATGTGAAAGGTTGATAGAAACACACATTCAAACGAAAGTGAATTTAGACGAAGTGATGATGTCTTCAGTGAATAGTGCAAAGAGAGGTTGGAAGACATTTCAAAGTTTGCGAGAGAAATCACTTAGCTCGAAAGAAAATTCTTTGTTAGCATTCGTCGACATTGAAGGGGCTTTAATCAACGTGAAAGTATACGCAATAATAAGAGACTAGGCTTTTGTAGAGATGGACTGCCCTACTAACAGATTAATCCATCATATCGTTGAAAGCAGTATTGTCAACTCCGAGCTAAAGCGGTCCATAAATAACAATAAAAGACACTGCACTAGCTTTTACAAGCCAAGTGAGATACCTGCAAACAGTCTTTGTCAGTAAACTGAATAGGAAACCGAACATTGCGAAAGTGTTAATATGGTGCCATGGGAATGTGGTTTAAAACCGAAGCTAACCGCCCAGGTGGCGCAGTGGTTAAAACTGCGGCAGTTGGAGCGAGAGGTACCGGGTTCGAATCCATGGGCCGACCCATCTTCCATGTCAGTACTATAGGCTGGCATGGAGCTATGTAATGTGCAGATAGTTAGGTAAATCGGACCTATAGCCGTACGTCTTCGATTTGACTGCAAAGCGTAAGGTAAGAACCGCGAAAGAGTTGGGAGTAGCTTGAGCCCCAAAACAGATGGCATAGAAATTAAAAATAAAAATAAATAAAAAAAGGAAGCTAATGAATTGCCAAATTATGAAAATTATTTTAGTCAAAGACATACTGCTTTTAGATCCGGAGAATTTAGTTAAGCAGTGGGTAGGTTTTATTAAGGTTACAAACCCCAATATCGATTTAAGTGTCATCCATCTTCTTTTGTACTTCTGTAATTTCTGGTTTGATAAAATTTTATTTAAAGGTAAAAGTTAGAGAAGCGTCTTTAGATCATAAGCAAATACATTGAGTTAGTTCTTGGTCAGCGCCTTTTCTTCTGGAGTAATGACTGTGTTGTTCCACCTGGTATAAGATATAAAGTGTTATGACGGTGGACGTATAAATTGTGTTTAATGTTAGGATGATATGTGATAACTCCATCTATTTTATTTGCATATAACTAAACGCCTTTTGACGATGTTCGTTCCTCAGTGTTCACAGGTTAATTAACGTTATAGTCAATTAAGATCTCTCCTGTGGTTTAAATTGGTCCAGTTTTCCAATAAAGCACTGTGCATCTGCAAACTAGGATATTATCCTTTATTAGCAACATGGGTCTGTTGGTGATCTGTACGAATTGCCACAGTACATATTTCAAGTCCGGTAGCATATGTTTGATGAGATGGATTGGATCTTTTCGATCAAAACGATCATTCAATGATATTATCATCAGATCGAAACCGGCCTAGCGAATTACAAAATAAAAGCAACAACAACTTAATATCAAATCTAAAATCATAAAACTGCACGATTTACAGATCATATTCACTTTCTTGTCTATCGTAAGGATAGAGAACTATGTTAGTCATATTCGTAAGTTATATATACGAATTTGCTATTACTCACAGATAAGCAGAATCACAAGAACTTGTAGGAAAAAAATGTGATGGAACTTGTTACAAAAACAACAAGAATAATAGATCCGGGAAAAAAGAACAAGTATTTCCAACAATAAGATACATACGGGATCCGAATTACTTAAGAACCACAGTTTGAGAGGATGATGTGAGCATACACTTATCAATTTTAATTTTTGTAGATCGTTTTGCTTCGACCATAAATTGCTAATACTCTCTTAGTGCCATCGAGTTATTTTAAGTGTTTCGTTATCGTTGGGATTATATTCGGTTGATATTTAATTGTTACTTGTAGTTAACTTCACGAATAATGAATGTTACTCCGTTTAGATGAGATAATGACATATGACGAGTATCTGGAATATGCATACGGAGATGTCTATAAACTTGATAAACATAATATTTTAGTGTCAGTATCGCAAGGGAATAACATTTACTGGAAATGCAAACTGTTATTTGGTAAATCATGGGGCCTGAAACCCAGACGCCGGTACTGTGGCAATACGCTTCGATGATCAGACCCATAATCTCGTTTGTCGCACTTATTTGCTGGTCTAGCACAATGAGCGGGATTCAAGAGAGACTTCTAAATCGTCTTCAAAGACTTGCTTGTCTGGGTGATGGCTGTGGGTCTGCTACCGCTTGATTTTTGAATCAAAAGATGTGTATGGCCAGTCCGTCTGCAAGGCAACGATAATCTTCCTAACCCTTCAGGGGTACTGTCAAATATGGAGAGAGATAGGCTGGCACACAATTGGCTGATAAATTGGCTCGTTTGGGTGCGGCTTCCTGCACTTTTGTAGGAGTTCCTAAACGAAAAATTGACTGTCACTTTGGTGATCTGCACCAAAACAGATGGGATAGCCTCATCTCTTGTCGACTATTCAAAATCTTCTTTGGATCAATAATTCTTTTAAACTATGATAAACGCACTTTAAGGATCTTACTGGACATTTTCACGGGGCATTTTCCCTGAATAATCAATCATATATGTTTCAAATGAAAACTACGAACATTGTGGGGGAGGAGAAGAAGAAACTGTTAAAATCTTCTTGTTCTCTTGTTCTTTATACTCTTCCTATAGACTGGACTGCTTTGGATCACAATTCCTATTTGAAAATCAACTGACGATCTTGAAGATACCAGATATTTTGGACTTCATTAGAAAAACAAACAGAATTCGGGACTGAGATTGTATGTCTGGGAAGAGTTATCACAATGGGCCAATCGAGCCCCCTGAGTGACTGGGGAAAAACAGGAATAAACTTAATTTCAAAATCAAACATCATGTCTTTCATCATAAAATGCTTTATGTTATCTCTCTCGTACTTGTAGTGATGTAACCGTTGCAGTTTTGAAATTGTCTTGGCGTTGTATTTTTTTATTAATAATAACACGTCTGGATATTCATAGTAGTGAGACCAATAAGTTCAAATTCAACTGTAGTCAACAATTTGTTTCTTAACAATTACTGGGCTTTTTGATTTTCCGGGAAGCTTTATGTCTCAAGTTCAATATATCAATCAATCGAGTTTCAAGTGTGCTATGTTCTAATTATAAAAACGATTTGGCGATTACTTTGTCGTTTGAATCAGTTATCATGATATCGAGGAAACTCTATTTGAAGGTCATGTGTGTATAGATGTCAAATCTAACAATGTTGTATATTTATCTGTAGTCAACCTGCCCAAAGAGTTTTTACGTCACTAGAATTGATACAGCCGTATATATCGGTATATAATGCGAATTGAAGTATATTATATACTTTAGTATCTCAACTCCTGTTTATTTACCTTTAAACATCTTACAGATAATTTATATTGGATCCAGATCACTGATTTCTAATTTATTTTCATTAAACAGAAAAATCATTAGACGGTAACAAACAAATTTGTTGTTTATACATACGAACCTCCAAATAATTTAGATGTTTTTGTTTGGTGACGGGCCACTTTGTAATTTATTTGTTATTTACACAAAACATTTATTGTGGTCGCCTGGCTTATTGTACAACGATATGATCGTGGTTGTAAAAACATTTCACAGCCCACGCCTAATTATATTCGCGTAAATTCCACTTGTACCTTGTTTATTTCCGATATATTTTTATAACCTCGAACATTTAATTACACATATTATATAAAAGACTATATATTTACAACACGTGCCATCCATCACTCAGTGTTGTTACCCGTTGACCGATTAAATACGCTGTTTTAATATAATTTCTTTTTCATTTCTTATTATTGTTATAATTTCGTATATTATTGTGTCTTAAAATTTTCTCAAGTTCAGCAAACAATACAGTGTGTGTGTTGTGTTGGTAGTTTTTGTGTTTCTCGTGTGTCTATTTAAAGTGATTTACGATTGGGAATATAATTTATCGTTTTAAAATAATATTTTGATTGCGGTTTCTTAATAGAATTTAAAAAGCTTTTTTTTTTGGGAAAATTTTCACTTATACACATGTATCGGAAAATGCAAACCTTTTAGTCGCGATATGTACACATACACACATAAATGTGCAGAAGAATGCGCCCAGAACATAATAATTGACCTTGCATAATATTTCTTAGCGAACCTTTAATCGATGAATCATTTTTATATACTTTTTATAAATTACTTCTATTTAGTTTTATAAATAAAAACATGTAAGAAAAGAAAACTAAAAATAAATTACCAAAACGAAAAGAGTTACATGTATGAGATTTATACATAACTGGATTCCTTATTAAGTGAAGATAGCATAGCTAAACAACATAAAATTCGTGGAGATTTTCGTATCGCTATATCGATGGACAATTTCAAGTTTTTACACATCTGAATTAAAAAACTCTCGTTGTTCATTTCGTTCTTCTTTTCTTAGACTTAATTTAACAAGAATATTTTTTTTTTCAACGTCTTGCAGATCTATCTATCTATATATATAAGATGCAAGAGAGTGTAATATATTATTTTGTTGCTAATCTAAAAATAGATTTCTAGATTTCTATATATGTATGTATGAGGATTGGTTGGATACATGTACATTGGAGAATGTATACAATTTATGGGTGTTTGCATTATATATTTAGCCAGTTCATGCATTATAGCATTCAATATACATAAACACTACAATACATATGATTAATTAATCAATTGTATATATAATTAAATTATTAATTATATTTGATTTAATGAATTGTTTATATATAAGTTGTGATTTTTTTGGATAATAATACCCCGAGTGTTTATCTAAAGACCATTCCACTGTTGGACGTGTAAATTACACGGGTTTTTACTTGTAAACTATTTGTAAAAAATGTAAAATATGATTTTATGTATAAAAAAAACTGACGCGCCATCTCTTATCAAATGTAATTGTAACTAAAACACCATCTGTTAAAAAAATTTCTTACTATTTACGAATAGAATTTGTGAAATAATTAAATGTGTACCGTTTCTTCGACTAAATACTGAATGTCACTATAATTTTTAATTTAGATTAAAATGACTTAAGTATTTCGTTAAAAACCGTTTTAACTGACTCGGGTGAAGGTGAATATATTCGCTTTTCAACTAATAACGTGGACCTGGAAACACATAGGTAAATTAATAATCAGCAAAGCGAACGTTGGTAAATTTTAAAACAGATAGCACTGCGAATGGTCTTCGGTTGTCTTCGGTTTTTACATGTATAATTTACGCTGTTTTTTTACATAATAGGTAAATGTAAAAAAAGATCCCAAAAGTATCCGGGAATAAGTATTGGGTTAGGACACAAAACGACTGTTTGAACTCTATTGAACCTTTAATTTTATTCCTAATTTCTTCGCGCCGCCTTATCTTCTTGGCAAACAACGTGTGATTTTTGACTGTAAAGATTCTTGTTTTAAATTTATTAAAATACTGTTATTTATTATTATTAAAATTGGCTGGAACCCTTTAAGATTCTGCAGTCAATGCCACAAAGGACCATGGTGGAAACCTTGGATTTCATCAATCCATGCTCTGCGACCTTAGCAAACTGGAATTGTTTGAACCAGGGCAGAGAGAGAGTAGATTTACAGGAATAGTCCTAGAGTTAAACAAAAGAGATCTCATGCGGTCGAAAGACGTACAACTGCTGATAAAGTGTAAGCTATCATCAACATCCTCCAAACATTCGTCGCATACGGCATCACTTGCAAGTCCCATGCATGAAGATTACTTTTTAAATGGCCATGGCCAGTAAGTAAAGACACCAAAATTCTGAAGCTGTTTTTTTTCAATGAAAGAACGTAATTGATCAGCTTCGAGTTAAGTCCCCTTACAAAATATTTCGCCATACGACAAGTAGGCGTGGCTAACAACGTCAACTTTAGTTTCGATGGGGTAACGGTTTTTATTGTTTTTTCACTATGTAAGAGGTAAAGGTACAGCTGGTTCAGGGACTACGAAACCAGGTTTAAACCAGGTTTAGCCAAGCTGTCTGCAACTTCGTTGCCGTCAATGTCAAAATGGGCAGAAACCTACATGATCGTTGCCCTATTGCTAGAACCTAGGATGTTCAATAATTTCTTACAATCGGCCACCAGTTTAAAGCTAGTTCGAGGATTGTTCAGTTAAGAACAGTTTTACTAGCCGTACAAAATAAAATCTCTTTGTCGTCGGTAACGAGATTAAAACCTGAAATAACGCTGTGAGTAATTAAGTAGAAATTAAAAACAGGCAGATGTTATTCAATAACCATGTCGATTTCTGAGCTCGTTTGAATTTATTAAGAATTAACCTATGGCCTGAAGTAGTGCCGAAAGCATTTTATGCCCCAATACGTTTCAAGCGAAACGCAGCGGACCAAACTAAACCTAAAATAAAGGAGTGTAACTGGAGTTTGGAGAGAATAAGCTCCATCGCTAGGAGCGGAGTAAAAAACATGGCTCCAGTTTCCAGTTATTTCCGTCCTTATGATATAAGGAATGAAGTTTATATTTAAACCTACCAATAGAAGAACTTGAAGTACATCCTGTAAATAGGTATTCCTGCTGCACTGAATTCATCTGAACATACTTTTCCATTCAGTAGCATTAAAATTCGGTTTTTGAATTCATCAACGTCAATGTTCCTGTGATATGAACAGGCTGTCCTAGTAAACAGCTCAGATTCGACTGATATTATGGCCTTTGAATTTTTGACGCAGTTCTACTATTGTAACGCCCGATGTGTGGCATGGCGCACCATCTTGCTGGAACCAAAGATCGTCCTAACCAATATCTTCAAGGAATGACCACAAAAAAGATGTTAATGACGGTAGTGGATTCCGTTGATCGTAACGGTTGTGCCGATCTCACCTTTGAAGAAATAGGATCCAATAGTGTCGTCAAGCCACATCAGTAACACGCCTGATGTAAGACCGACTGATGTTAATTTCCCATACACTAACACGAATTGATGTGCTCGGTCTTTGTCGTACATTTTCGACCATTCGGCGATATTTTATACGACACGACAATCACGGGTCCTGGTTATAGATTGTTGACTAGGTAGCCCGTATCACGTACTTTATGTACAAAATTGTTGATCTCGTTGGATGTGAGCGTCCTGTTTTAGCCAAATTTTGTACGATATTTTCTTGCAATTTTGAACCAATTGTCTTTGTTATAGAAGTAAATTTTGAACATTTCCCACTTTTGTAGAAGCGTTAAGTGGCTCATTTCGTAGAAATAATATACTGAGTTTCTGTCAAGAACCACCCAGGTGGCGCAGTGGTTAAAGCTGCGGCAGTTGGAGCGGGAGGTACCGGGTTCGAATCCGATTCGAGGCAGGATGCAAAATGGGTTTTTCACCTTCGATCGTTTGCGCGGTGCGATCGTTGGTGAAAAATAAACATAATCAGGATCCTCTGTCGTGTTTAGAATCCTTGGGCCGACCCATCTTCCATGTCAGTACTATAGGACTGACATGGAGCTATGCAATGCGCAGATGGCTCTACGGAAAGACTCGGACCTATAGCCGTATAGAGTGGTATCACAACGGATCAAATTGGTCTAAGTGTGCGATAGCAGCCACATCAACTTAACTTTTTTAACTTTTTTTCTGTCAAGAAAAAAAAGAATAAAGAAATAAAGAATTATATGTTTTACCGTCTTCAAAAATATTACCAGTCGTGGTGCCCCTTTATGCTACCGTCATACAAATAGTAACTATGTTTAAGATAAATGAACACATCACTTTTTTTAGTCAATTAAAGGTGAAATAAAAAATCGTGAGTTGTGTAAAAACCATGCATCTTCTATAACCAGGTTTTATAACAAGAATATGCAGCTTTTTAACCAATGTGTTTTCCTCTTGAGAGCTTTCTCAATCGTTTAAATTGAAATTGAGGCTTGTAGGATAATTGATACGATGTTGAGATAGCTGCAAACGTGACAAACAGCTGACGGGAGTTATATCAGAACTTCGAAATGGCATTGATTCACAGCTGAATCAACCAGCCGATGAAGACGTTTGTCTTTTTAAATGTATGGCATCTTATGTGATCTGTAAATTTTGGTTCGCTAGGCCGGTTTAGTTTTGATGACGTCATTGATTGGGTGTGTGATCGAAAAGAATAAATCAATTTCATCAGGCATCTGCGATCGATATTGTGTGAGTCTTAGTTCATTGTATTTGTGTGATGATTATTTTGTATTTTTGCTGTGAACGCTACAGGTTCATCTAGAGAGATATAAATGTACCATAATGGCGAATTAATGTAATGTGCAATTACGCAAAAATTGGATTGGTTTAATATCAATCGATACCCATTTGTAATACTCCTCATGTTATGTGCTCCAACGTTATGGTCGATGGTGATGGAAAAATCATCTTCAATATCTATTATCTACTCTGACGACTACCTTAATCATACTTTTAACCACTTGTCATCGATGTGTCTGGAATCTCATGCGGTTTTGACATTTTGTTATAAAAAGAGAGAAGTAGAGTAGTATCGTTGAATTTATTTTACGCATCACGACCAACGTTATACGATGTATGCCTATACAGTGTAAATAATTATAATTTGCAGTTTGATAAAAAGTGACTAAGTACAACTATTTTAAAATTAGAAAACAATAATATCATTCATCATATTAAATGTCATTAACACCATTTGCTTTATCATCTAGTAGGTAAATATATAGTTTGTTGATTAATTGAATGCTAATGACTGTAGACATTTTATAGGTATAGATTTGTAATTCGCTAGATGAGTATTTGTTTAACCAAACATTTCCTCCGTTTAACAACGTTAAACTATTCCATTAACATAATGTGTGGGCAAGGAGCAAACACCTACATACTTATGTATAGTGTATACTCATGTGCAATGTGTTAATACAATAACATAGCATATTTCTATACGTTGAAAAAGATTTTTCATTTCGGAGAATTTTATTCTTCTAATTTTCCAATTTATTTATTTATGTGTATGAACAAAATAATAATCAACATTATAAAGAGTTTTCCACTAAGAGGGCTCATTTTGACTAGTAGCTGTCAATTTTGCAGCTACCATCTTTTGACATTTGACAAGTTGAAACTACGCCATTACCGCCACTACAAAATCGTGAAAATCTTGTGGAAAGTTTTTGGTACAAGTTAGTGATGTGAAGAATCGAAAGCGTGTGTGTCCCCAAGAACAACTGAGAATATTCCTGCTGTAGCCCGTAGTGTTGAAGAAAATCCAAATTTGTCGATTTCTCGCGGATCTTTGGAATAAGACAATCCACAAACGATATTACTCCGTATTTTGCAAAACGACTTAGGGCTTAAGACTTTTAAAGTTCAGTTACAAGAACTCAAGCCGGTCGGTCATCTTAAACGTCGTATCTTCGCTGATTGGGTCCTTCAAATGCATCAAAATGATCCGGGTTTTCATCGAAAAATGATAATTACTGATAAGGCCCATTTTCATCTCGGAGACTACACGTTAATAATCAGAACTGTCGCATTTGGGGCTTAAAAAATCCAAGAATGATTGCTAAAAAATCTCTCCATCTTCAAAGTGTCACTGTTTGGTGCGGGTTATGGGCTAGCAGTGTACTAGATCCTTACTTTTATGAAAATGAGGCTGGGGCAACTGTTAAGGTGAATGGATTGCGCTAATGAGCTATGATTAATGATTTTGTATGGCCGGAATTGGATGATATTTTTGGAAAACAGCGCTACGTGCCACACAAGGAACGAATTAATCGCAATTCTGCAAGTTAAGTTTCCTGACTATGTTATTTCTCGAAAAGCTGATCTCAATTGGCCTGCAAACGAAGCAGTGACAGCCATTTGATTGATATCGTTTTCAAATGTTAAGGGTATACCTTTCTCTTTACGATGAAATAAACACTCATTGATTTCTTCTAAAAAACTCGTTTTTTTAAATATCAATATGAATTCTCTTATTGGAAAACCCTTTACATATTATAAAAACTAATAAAACTAACATTGAGAAGGCGAGTAAAATGAAACGAGGTCGTTAATTTGAAACTTACACCAAAAATAATAATCAGAATAATTTTGATGTTAGCGAATCGCAATGAGTGTGGTATTGGGTTAGGGTGGTGTGTATATTACCGAGGTGTTGACTTTCAACAATAGTTTTATAATGAAGTATATATTTCTACCTGTATCAATCGTTCTACTATATCTTTTGTAAATAAACCGACAAAACTAATCAAAACTCCCGGCACCGTCCATATAGATATTTTGTTATCACATAAATAAATTTTTCGTCTCGTCCCACGCTCTTTGATGGAGAATAAATATTTTTATGTACTATAAATACAACATAAATAAATATATATATATATATATATATATATATATATATATATATATATATATATATATATATATATATATACATACTTATGTATATAAGTAATAACTTAATTAAGTTGTATTTGCTCACAATTAAAATTTATGATTCGTACAACATTTATATGACAAATTGCATTACCTATGTCGATCGTATAATAGAGCAGCAATAAATTGTAAAGGTTAAGCATCAATTGCCTTATAAGTGTATACTCGTTTTTAATAAGCAAACAGTACTTATCCTTGTCAAAATAAGTATACAATTCGTATTTTCACTAAATAGACGAATTAATAATGTTTTGTATATAGAAAACTTTAAAGGTTAAAATAATTGTCATCCTATTCATCATATGATCAATCATATACGAAAGTTAATTAGATAAATTATCTAATAAAAATGTTATTTTTTTCTTATTCAATCTAGTAAATAATATTATTAGAGCAGTAAATTGGATGATTTGTTTACAATCAAAGAGGATATTACGAAGTTAGTTATTTGCAAATTTTTCTTGTGATTAAATTTGATCGACTTGGATCTCGACATATGATTTATATACTTGTATTGTCTAGTTGACAGCTTAGTTCACAATATTGATAGTAAAATTTTAGATTAAAAGTCTAAATGAGATTAACCTTTCAAATAGAACTATCATAAGCCTATATGATCATCAATGTCAGAATAATAATCTCAATGTAGTAATCTTGAGATCAATAGTAAATATTTTTAGTTCTATTACTTATCTGTATATTAAATAAGATTATTCTTGTTTTAAATATATGAAAAATATTTCCATTTGTCTTGATTATTACTGGGCTTCATGTAGCTAGCTGAGATGCGAACGACTCAAAAGTTTGATAGTTGAAACATGATATTCTATTCATATATTCTATGTGGACGGTCATAATATATCCAAGCAGTTCGAATGCACTTTACTGATGTCAAGGATGGCGTTGAATTGTACTTTCTGGGTAGTTTGATGAAAAATGCTGACAGGAAATTGCGTTCATAAGAAACATGGAAGACACTCGCTTATCTGGATTCTAATTATTTTTTTAGTAAAATGTTTTACATTTCAACTTCAGCACAAATGCTACATTTTACTATATAGAAATGTATCTCATTTACAGTCGTGTGCGAAATAATATTAGTGATCGAATAATTTCGCTATATTATGAAATTTTTAATTCATATATTAAATACTTTCGAACATAGATATGTTTTAAAATTATTTGTAGTTTAGAGAATCTAATAGTTGCTGGGTATAGCTCAGATTAGGTAAAATTTTGCACCGCTTATATTTTAATGGGATTTTGTGGTGTGCGAAATAATAGTAGTCTTTTTAAAACTTTAGCAAAAAATGTATAAGATTTATTAAACTTTGACACCTTTCAACGGGAATGGACAACCATGCAGATTTGGTTATTTCCCATAATTGCTTCGAGTTTCTTGGGTTGGAGTTAGAAATCTTTTTTTTTTTATATCGTCCCACAAATTCTCAATTGGATTGAGATCAGGTGATTGAACAGGCCACTCCATAACATTAATTTTATTTCGCAAGAACTATTCCTTCGCCTTTTTAGAGGTGTGTTTCGGCATGACCCATTTAAGCGGCATTTCGTACTCTGCATAAAGTAGCATAACGGTTTCCAGCATTTCAACATATTTATCCGCATTCATAATTTCCTTAATCCAATATATCGGACCAACGCCGACCAACGAAAAACAACCCTAAACCAATTTGCCCGTCTATGTTTAATGGTTTTTGACGTGTATTGCGGTTGGAATTCAGTCATCGGTGGTCTTAGGACATACTGAAGGATACTACCGCCAAAGAGAACCATTTTGGACTCGTCCGTAAATAAAATAGTACCCCATTATTTTTCAAGGGGCCAATTTTGATGATTTTTGGCATAAGTTATACGCGCGTTCAGATGTCGCTTATTTAAAAATAGCACCTTCGTAGGCCTCAACCTTTTTAAATTTGCTACTTAAAGACGTTTTCTAATTGTTGAGGTGTCTATATCTAAATTAAGATCTTGTTTGATTTTCGTTGAGGTATACAAAGGATTCCTTTTCGCACAAATCACGATGTCCCGATCAGTTCGAAGTTTTTCGTCTGGTTTTTCTTTGTTCTTAACAGCATTGGATATAACGGTAGGGGAATATCCCAACATTTGCTGGATAAATTTATATGTTTTTCCTTCTTTGATTAATTTTTTAATTAAATCTCTTCGCTCTTCGGAACAATGCTTTCCCCGGCCCATTGTTATTTAAATAATTATTTTTTTTATCAAATGTTTATAATTTTATTTATTTCCGAACCGTTATTCTTGATCACCTCTATTTTAAACAATAATCAACAAGAGACTGCTATTATTTTGAACATAAAAATTTAGACTGAAAATCGAACTATAATTTCACACACGACTGTATATGACTACCGCGAGCAAGTTTCCAGCGATTGATGTTTTGGACTCTTTTTTTTCTGCATATCATCCGAAAAGTTGAAAATGTAACGTTCATTATTGTCCCTGAACTCCTCTAATGTTGGCTTGTTGGCTTGAGCTAAGGATCATTTCTCTAGATCACGGTTCTCGAATATCCCTTCAATAGATCAATAAATTGATCAGCATATGCTACTATCTTGTTCAGATCACATATATCACTGATGTCATGTTCAGCCAATTCTGCGAAAAATAGTCTTCCATCGTAGCACGACAGCGAACTCCATTGTATTGGAGCGTCTTGAAGCACTTGTGGGTTTGTTGCTATCCATTAATGCATATTTTGCTTTTTGATAAAACAATTAAGTCAAACATATATTTCGTCAGGATATTTTTCAAACTAGCAGAGCCCAATTGGAGAAGATATAATTCATAAAATTTGCCACAATGTAGTTTGATAGATTCCGAATTCCTGTGAAGGAGGTGGAATTAATTGATTTAGTCTAATATATTTTCAGTACTTTGACCTGTGCGTTGTTTCACTTGCACAGAAATATTTAATATTGTATATTTTGATTCGAATTTATCCACTATAAACACGCACAGCTTGTCTGGACGATTATTAAGTGAGTGTTCTTTAAGTTGCGACCACCGACTTAGAATTACAGTTTTAATTTGTAATAATTGCCAAACGGCACTCGTTCGTAAGAAACATAAGAAACGTGCATAGAAACGATCATAACAAACGTTCATGGTTCGTTTCTATTAAAATACATAATCAATAGGTTCCTATTGAAAATCCCGATATATATGACGGTATAGATAAGAAACCAACCAAATGGCGCAGTAGTTGTGACAGTTGGACCGAATCGTATAGTTGTGATAGTTGGTTCGAATTCCAATAGGGGCAGAGTTAAAAGGAATTTTTATTACCTGAATGAGCCTGAACAGAGTTAATGTCGGACCCATCTTCCATGTCAGTGCTATATAGACTGGCATAGGGCTTTTCAATGTGCGGAGAGAGTTGGGAGTGCTTTGAGCCCCCAAAAAATATTACAAAGATAGAAAAAAACAAACAAACAGGCATATATGAGGAAGGTACTGTTGAGCACACATAAAGCTCTTGGATAGTAACATGATGGATTAACGCCTCGAATATTGATAACAGTTATGTCCGACCGTGGACTATACGTTAATAGCCGTATGATTTTATGAACGTGGACTATATGTTCTATTAGAATGTTCAGTTCACAAATGATGTAATTTAGTCACATATATAGTCAACCTAATCGTATATACCTAATTTCACCTAACAATTTTATCAATTCACTTGTATTTTCTGAAAAAAGCTTAATTGGTTGGACATAGCAACTTTGAAGTTTGTTAGAACCTAAATTCATGAGTGTAGACTTTCAAACCAAAACCATGAAAAATGAAGCTCGAACACATGAATAAATATTTATAATAAATGAAAAATTCGTTGAAAAACGTAATCGAAGTCAATTGTGGGTGGTATTTGGTATTTGTATCCGATCTGAATCCTAACCTAATAACGAATACTTATAGTGAAAGTTATTATAGTAAGTTTTGGAACGCTAAGCTCAAACTGTAACAATATCAATGTAAATGTAGAATTTCACCAAATATACTAAAAATTATACTGAGATATAGGCAAACTTTATCTCGCTTATTTGTTAAAATTATTTATTTTAATAAACCAGCAAACGGTAAGAGTGTCATAAATTATTAATCTTCTGCCATAGACTATTCGCCGGGCAGTTCAGAATTGTCTGTCATTAAAAGCACAGTATATCAGAATTTCATATAATTTATTATATTACCGCAGAGAAGACTTTCATAATGCTTTCAATATGTAAGGCCGATATATTGGATTAGAAGTAAAGGTCACTTTATTTTTCGACGTATATGCTCTTTTTAATTCGAAATACAGTTACCCCAACGTTTTTCCAATTTCATCAAAGTACGATTAAGTGTCCAGTTATTATTTAACCATTTGTGCCAAATCACATTCTTCCGGGATACTTCTACTAATAGGAAAAGCCACAACTGAATAGATTATGTGAATATGATGGAGTTTAGAAATTATCATTCGATTCATTTTTTGAACGATCTGTATGAATTATTTGTTACCAAACGCGAGACACATCTTCCTGACTGCTTTTTCATATGCAATTCTTCTTATATATGCTTATATATTTTTATATAAATGACCCAAAAGTATTATTTAGTATAAATAATTCAATTCGTGCTTAATGTTGGTTGAACTTTTCCACTCATATTTTCTAGCACTACTTAGTTCAACTTTATTCTTGTTATAATGATTTTACAAACGTTTGAAAAATAATTTAAAAAAAATTAAAATTTTTAGAGTTGTGGAATGTCATGCATTTTGACTGATATATCTTGTAATTGGTGTTAATTTATTGGCTTAGACAAAAGACCACGGGCCTACATAAAAAATAGTCCTGAGACGTCATATTGTACGATCTAGGCGGGCAATTCACTGACTAAAGCATTGAGATAAATTGCTCTCTGAATTTCATTATAAATCTTGGGCAAAAAAGTCAGAAATCACATCGAACGATAGCGACCGCCATTGATGATAACGTTCAATAGTTTCGTAAAATTCAATATTTTGTAAATGTTCTTCGGGTATTTGACTTAGATAGCTTTATTTAAAACACGTATCAGTTTATCTTTTTATTTATACTTTTAATTTGAGCTTTACAACAACTTTATAATTGAATGTCGAAGTTTACGTCTAAATTTCGTTATTATACAAAAGCATTTGTAAAAGTTTCATACGCAGGCTTAATGCAAAAGGCGACGTAAATGTACACTCCTTGACTCGCTTAAGAGTGCAGAATCCAAATGGAATATGGAGGTGGTTTGAAAACGCAGATTGAAACTTAACTCCTCTTTTTATCTGGTCTCCTCGATTTACCTTCAGCGTAATTGTTAGGAGGACTCGGTTACAAAACACTGAAAACCTAAATATTGAACGAAAAGAATTGATCAATTCAGACAATATTTTTTCAATAAATATTCCAACACAGCTCTGACAATCTCAACTTGCTTTTATCTGTAAACAGAAGTTTTTAATCCAAACTAAGAAAATATATATTTGGATCAATATGTTTTTATATTATGAAAAACAAATAAATATCATATTGATTTTATTTATTAAATAAGTACTGCACGTAGTTTGCTATCCATACAATAAATGAAAATAAAATATATACATTCTTCTATTTAATTTAACAAATGTGAAATATATTCAGCTGCGGCTTGTTTTTTTGGGATGTAGGTACAGATTATATTGAAATAATAAGATATGGATGAAATATTACGATACGATGGCTGACGTCAAAGTTTTTAGAAAGAAGAATTGCTTTTCAAAATATTCGTGTTTAAGATACTCGTATATATACTTTTGCATACACTGTAATCATTTACCGGAACACTTTTGCCAGTCCAGTGGTGATAGCTCAAAAATATGACTTTTGAACGCATCAGTCACTTCTTTAGGCGATTAAAATGGCATCTTACCTTTGATTGTTGGGAATAGAAAGAAGTCATTAGGTGCTGAGTCAATGGCTGCAGAGCGGATGATTCATCAATCTGATAGTTTGGGTTTTCAAATATTCGCTTGTTTGATGTGATGTGCTTACATTATCGTGATGCAAAATAATTCGCCGTTTTGGTATTTTTCTCTCAATTTGTTGAAAATTCCAAGTAAAAAAATGGTTGTATAGCAAGCTGATTTGACTGTCTTTTGATTTTCAAAAGCCGCTTGACTAGTTTTTGTAAAGAAACACGTTACCATTTGCTTCCCAACGCTCCGAATGCGCACAACTTTTGTTGATTTTCTTGGAATTCATGACTCATGGTTCGATGTAATTTGTGGGAGCTCGCATTACAGTGATGAAAAATGATTCGCTGTTTTGGGTTGTTTCTCTCAACTTTTTCAAAACTTTGGATTAAAAATTATCGTATACCAAGCTGAACTGTCGGTCTTTTGATTTTCAAGAGCTACAGTAGCCTCATGATCGGGTTTCGTGAAGAAACGCTACCATATGGTTCCCAACGATTCGAGCTCGTACTACTTTTGTTTGTTTTTCTTGGATTTGGAAAACGCAAATCGATTGCCCTTTTCTTTTCGGTTCATTTGAACATATCCACGACTCATCACCTATCACGATCTTGTATACTATTTAGGAAATTCGTTTATCGAATTTTCAACAAATGTGAAATCCTTTAAATACAAGATTTTAGCCTTAAATACAAGATTTTAGTCACATGACGATCCTCTCCAATCAGTTTTCTCACAACACCGATATTTTCTGGAACAACTGTTTTTTTGAACGATCTTCACTACTCCAAAGTATTTTGGTAAACGTCGTTCGACTTTTGATTCATTGTACCAATTATTGTGGTACACTGTGAAGCACTGTTGTTGAGTTAGCCCCTTGAAAATTCATCACGCGATAATTCCATTTTTTAAGTAAATCAAAAAAATGTTCCGATATGAACTGACAGATAAGTTCTGAAAAAGAGAATCTTCAAAAATATTACACTTTTTGATTGATATAGAGATTATCATCGGAAACACTATAGTATTACCATTTTCTAAAACTTTTACAGCAGCCCTCGTAACATTTATATTTGCTAACGTTGTTAAACAACATACAAAATTTATTATTAACCGATCTGAAAGTATAAATTTCCGCGCCAATTTTTCATCTCGAACACCATTCTGATAACCTTTGCCACCACCACCACCCTTACATGATAAATTATGCACGATAGCTAAACAAATTAAAAAAATAAAAGGCAGAATAGGTCACGATACATGATAAGCAAGCAGCATGATGAATCAGCGTTTAAACATTGTGCACAACCACCAATTAAAATCTCTTAATTTATAATAAAAGAAAAGAACAAATTCCCACACAAAAGACAGAACCAATCAATTTTATATTTTAACTGTTTAGAATTTGTGTCGCCAGCCAGGTTTTATATTTTATTTATTTACTTAATTAATTATGAAAATTTATATAAATTTTCGGTGCTATATAAAACACAATTTGTATTATATGTGTTATCAACAACTTTGTAAAAATAATTTTTTTTTGTCCAAAACCGAAAAATTTGAATATTAATTACCCAACCAATCACCACATACACATGTGATAAAAATTTGTTTGCGCGACCATTCAACTATTTCGCGAAATTTTTACGTCTTTTATATCCCTTTATAATATAAGTTGCTCTATAAAAATATTTTTTTTGTTTGTTTAGAATACAAAATTATTTAA
Organism: Tipula lateralis; assembly: GCA_963932295.1. Classification (NCBI taxonomy): domain Eukaryota; kingdom Metazoa; phylum Arthropoda; class Insecta; order Diptera; family Tipulidae; genus Tipula; species Tipula lateralis. Next base: position 141,451,206 of record OZ010736.1, on the reverse strand, counting down.
ATTGTTTAACACATGCTGTACCACTAGTGGGAATTTCTTATTTTGATATTCGTTTTTGAGCTAATCTGCCCGTATGTTGGGTTAATCGTATATGTATACATATTATATAAAATACGCGACTAGACTAACTACATAGTCGCGATGATAACATATAATCGTGTACACATTCCATGGGTCTCGATATACGAGTATATGTATAGATTCGGATACATATGTGTGATTGTACACCAAATAGTTTTGTTATTAGTCATTGTCATACTATATAAACTTGCCATGTACGTATGTCACTATGTGTTATTTTTGTTAGATATATCAAATAGCATGCCAGCTTTCACGTATTCCATCGGTCGTATATAGTGTGCGGATTTACAGTGTCAATATCCAATATATACGAGGGGAGTAACAAAAGTTCGCTTAAGTCGACCAAAAAAAAACAATTCTTCTCGTATTTACTCTTAATCTTCGATTTTTTTATCTTATGTACATAATCGCTTATCATGTTCAACATTAACCGTATCCATAATCATATTTTTAGAAATAACCATAACAAGGTGCTAGATTCGGGGAATATGGTGATAGTCGTATTTCTTCGTTGCCAGAGATGAGCTGACGTGTTGTCAGGATGTAAAAAAGCGCAAATCCACTTACTTCTGCTAATCAGTATTTAATATGTCATTTTGTGGTTACCGTCTGTTCCTTTTCCATGTGAATAGCAGCTACAAGTTTTGATCGGATGAAGTAAACCAACACCATTACTTTTGTTGCTGATTTTTATTGCTTAGCTTTTACGGGTGACTTTGCTTCTGTTAGGCACCATACTCTGCGCTGCAGTTTAGTTTCCGTTTCATTTGGTGACAATTGTACAAAAACAATGCCAACTGATTTCATTCCGGAATGAATGGTTTCATTCCAACTTTCAGTAGGTTTTGGAATAATTTCATTCCGCTAGTTGCAAGGTTTAAGTCCAGGGAATTTAATTTACTATATTTTTGAATATTTTTAAAAGTTTCCATGTCAACTGTTCATAAATTATATAAACTATTCCGTGTCGTTTTATTGAGCATTATTTTCATTCCTATTCCTATTCCAGTGACTAACAAAATACTGCTAATAAGTCAAAAAAAATTAAGTCAAACTAATTAAGAAAAAAAATAATATTTTGGCAAAAGTCGCTGGGGGCTGAATCTGGAGAATATGGTGGGTGGGTAAGCAATTCGAAGCCCAATTCATTGAATTTTGCCATCATTTTCATTGATCTATGAGACATTTGTCTTGGTGAAACAAAACTTTTTTTTTTAAATGCGGCCGTTTTTCTACAATTTCAGCCTTCAATCCAAAGGTACACAGTAATAGTCGCTGAATATTTTTCCGTTCGCATCCCAGAATACAGACGCCATCTCCTTATCGACCGACTGTTGCATCTTTGCTCGCTTTGTATTCGATTCATCGACTGCTGTCCACTCAGCTGACTGTCTTTTGGATTCTGCTGTGTAATTGTGAAGCCATGTCTAATCCATTGTCACATATCGTCGATAGAATTCCATTTTATTGCGGTTTAACAGCGCCACAAACTCCTCTGAAGCATCGATTCGTTGTTGTTTTTGGTCTATTGTGAGCTCACAGGGCACTCAATTTGCACAGAGCTTTCGCATACCCAAATGTTCGTGTTAAATGGTAAAACCACTACCATCTGATAGATTTACAATGCCAGCTTCTTCGTGCACCTTCAATTTGCGATCATCCATAACCTATATATTTTTTTCTGGAATAACAGCATCATTTGGGCGTCCACTGCGCTCTACAGTGCTGGTACGACCACATTTCAATTCAGCAATCCACTTCTCTTCCATTTTTCTCGATGGAGTAGAGTTCGACTAATGTTTATCAAGCCATTGTTTGGTTTCCATTGTATTTTTTTCATCAAAGTGCAATGCTTTATTCAAACTCGAAATTAACTTTTTTTTCAAAAACAAAAGTTGCTTCACACAAAATGCTATAACTCACGAATCAATAGTCACAATTTAAACAAGTATCGTTTTAAGGTTAGTACTAAATAAAAATCATATGGAAAAAATTCTAGTAACGCCATCTATGTGTCATCCTACGAACTTATTGAATGACTGTACTTATAGAACCAAGATTCGTCACCAGTAACTATTTTCCTAAAGACTGCCCATTTATTTTCGAATCTATTTAGGAAAAATCCACTCGTGTCTCTTTTTGGGCCTCATTCTTCATGTATCCTAGATGATTATTTAATATTCGCAATACAGCCATAAAATTCAATTCATAGTGGTAGATTTTTGTCGACCTTTTTGGGACTCGTCCTTTATAGAAAATGTCCCACCTGGAAAAGTTTGTATACGGTGCAATCGTTCCATATGCAATTTGGCATTAGTGGTTCAAATTGCGTTGGTGGTGGAAATTAGTTTGATGCATCCTCAACTATGTTGCGTTGTCTCGTCTCCATTTTGTGTCATCCTACGAACTTATTGAATGACTGTACTTATAGAACCAAGATTCGTCACCAGTAACTATTTTCCTAAAGACTGCCCATTTATTTTCGAATCTATTTAGGAAAAATCCACTCGTGTCTCTTTTTGGGCCTCATTCTTCATGTATCCTAGATGATTATTTAATATTCGCAATACAGCCATAAAATTCAATTCATAGTGGTAGATTTTTGTCGACCTTTTTGGGACTCGTCCTTTATAGAAAATGTCCCACCTGGAAAAGTTTGTATACGGTGCAATCGTTCCATATGCAATTTGGCATTAGTGGTTCAAATTGCGTTGGTGGTGGAAATTAGTTTGATGCATCCTCAACTATGTTGCGTTGTCTCGTCTCCATTTTAACCGATCGTTCTGAGTTTTTGAAAGAAGTCTTTGGAAGTACTAGTTTTAGTGCAAAGCATTTACTATTTTTGGTTTTTTAAAACAAATATTTAAGAGTTGATTATTAAGTGGACTTTTGTCACTCCCCTCGTACATATATTTATTTTTAAAGTTTATATTCCACTTTAAGTTTATCGTTATACATATATGTATTTATCTAATCAATTACTGTGAAGATATTATTAAGTAATAGTTTTTCTTGTGTAAATATTACTTAAGCTATTGAAATTGGTGTCTCTCTATCTCTGTTGAATTGCAGAAATAATTAGTAAAAAAAACGTTCTTGAATACGAAATAATTTTGAAGTCAACATTTTTCTTGTAGTATAACACTCGTACAAAGAAAAGTTGTATAAGTACTGCGCATCATCCTCCCCATAACTTATTTGAATTTTATTCAAATGAATATTTTAATTCCCCAAATGGGAATTTCTTACGTATTTGATTAAATATTGATTTATTAAAATTAAACATTTTAATTGATAATCTGTGGGAGTTTAAAATACACAATATCAAAGTTTAAGAATAATATGTTTGCAAAAATTTAAACCGAAATCTAAAATACGAGTACCTTACATACCCTTATCAAGTAATGGAAAATTTACTCGTACAAAACAATTCGCAACGTTAAATTTAAATATATTAGTGCAGTCATTAAATATTATAAAGTACAATTTCCGGATTAAAATACTTTAGTTTATATATTTATATGTGTATGGCTTCGCAATCGGCGCCATGTACATAAAACGTGATTGTCTAGAAGTCGCAAGAATTGTTACAAATTTATATTATATATGTTGATTATCGATTTATCATTTATTGGAATCAGAAATCAATAAAATGTATTAAACACTTTCAAATAAATATGCATTTACATGACATGTATATAATACATGTAGAATTAAAATATTTGAGCATTTGATCAGACGTTACACTTTCAGAATTTTAATTCAATTGATTTAATTTAATTTTGTATAAGGAGAATATTTCCCACGATTACTATTAAATTTCGACTAAAATTAATGAAGTTTATAGACTTTGGTTTTGTGGGGTCGAAGCACTTCCAAATCCCGGATGTATTACTATGAAAATAGGAAGGCCCAACAGGAGTTCGTCATTTAGTTGGACCCTAAAGGGTGCTTTTGGCTGGATTGCCAATTTTCACACACTTTTCTCGTTAATAACTCGCCGAATGTTGTGTTCTAAGTATTCAATCGTCTTTGGTTTTGGAACCACATATATGAGCAAGATTTATGCCAACCAATTAGAGTACAAAAAGGTAGAAATCAGTACTCTATATCATTAACTAAAACACTCTACCCATCATCGTTTTTTAAAGCAAGAATAACATCGAAAGAAAATCACTGTTTGCGCAGCAAGATCTTTCGATGTTATTCCAAACCCGATAATTCTGTTTCTTAACTTAACCCATTCAAAAAAGTGAATTTCACCGCTTAGTAAAATTATGTTTAGAAAATTAACATCAATGTCAATTTTTGTGTGCATATGCCATAGGGATTTTATTCCTCCGCAAGTAAAATGGAGAGACCCATCTCCAGTTGCTGAAAATGACGTCGAATTGATTTATTTTGGTCCTCACTATGCAACGTCTATCGCTTCATCGGTATGCACTGTACGATGTCTTTAAGAGTATAATGGCAAATTAAACTTATGACAAAGCAACTGTCAGTTGTCAAACAAAACAGTGTTGCCAACTTAAAAATGTGAACTTCTAACAAAAACACTCATTATGTGTATGTCATAATGTGCTGTCGAGTACCACGATCTAACAAATATATTGTCTTTGATCCTAAACACTACTTAAAACAATCAAATACTCACTTCAGCCTATCAAGGCTGTTTTGTGAAGCATGTCATCTTCTGGTACACATATAACTTTTGACGACAGATCTAATCATGTAGTATATTAAGTTGTTTTTCAAGGCAAACGGCCTAATTCTGCCCAATTTTAAGGTGTCACAGATATCATGATACCATTCTAGCAAAGTACAAATGCAATAATAAATACCAAATTATGTTGATTCCATTAGTGTGTAGACAGTCGATTGATATTCAAATTCCCAGGAGGAAAATTCTTATAAAATAATTTAAGACGTTTAAAGTAGTTAGCAAGAACTTTTAATTGAACCGATGATAAACTTTGTGATACTCTATAGGGTATCTTTCACTTGAATAAATTTCACTTCCAACTATTAACGAATTTGTGAATAGGGTTTTGAAAAACATGTTATTAAAAAAATATATAATATACTCTCAATCTGATTGATTTATTGGGCTGTAGGACAACGCGTTAGGCATAATTTCTGGAAAACGTGGGCATAGTCATACAGCCTTTTACATAAAACAATAAAAGTAAAGTTGAAAGGTATGTTAGTTAGGAAAGAACGACCAGGTCACAGACAAGTGGCAAATCGTTATTACACTACTGCAATCACAAGATAATCACTTCAAATCTTTCAAATTGCAATCACCAATTCGCAGTCTACATTCCGCAACCCCTATATGCACTCATCCGTTTTGATTAAAATTAAAACATTAATACAAAATTATGAAATTAATTTTTTAAGTTGATGTGGCCAGGAATCCTTATAATTAATTTCTTTTATTTCTTTTAATGCCAATCAAAATTAGAGTAAGACTACAATGGATAATCCCAAGACAATACATTATTAATCTACTAAACCCCAATTTTAATCTCTAATCTCTATGCAGAAAACATATGGCCGGACCCACCTCGTCCCGCAAAAGAGACATATATAACAATTCTTAATTCAAACAACGAAAACCACTCATATCAAATATATACATAAGGATCCACTCTCCAATCAGTTAAAGTCGATGGAATAGTAAGCTTAACTTACTTAATACCGCAAATCTCCCAATATATGTCTATTGTCTACCCATAAATGAATCTCGCTATCCAAACCTAAAACTTAACATTGTTATCTCCTTCTCCACCCAGATATCTTCCCCACTAGATAAAGGCTCCAAACCTCGCTATGGATCTCTCATTACTCCCGATAATAGTGTGGGAGAGAATATCAATGTTCGCCTTGCCACTGGCAATCGGGCTTTAGATCCTCTACGCCCACTTCTGATATCAAAAATCTTGCAAACACGGATAAGCTGAAACTATACACTGAACCAAATGTACCACTCAATATGACAAATTATAGTGACAAAAAAATTGATAAATATTTGTCAGTATTTTTATTGTTTTTTTTTGAAAAAATTATTTCCTTCCGATAGTTTATTTTCATTTCGAATTAGAATTTTACAGTTATATCTTCATTTATATTTTTAAACAAAAATACGATTTTAATTATTCTAAATGAATAAAATTGTTCCATTAAAATTGCCTTTTACAATATTTTATCACTATGATAAAAATGAATTCAATATGATAAATTTATCAGTTTTTCTTAAATTTATAAGTTTTTCCTAACTGATTAGTTTGCTATCAAAGTGAACATCAATCTAGATCAATTAGAAAATGATTATAGAGGGGGGGGGGGAATTCAAAATGAATCTTCCCTTTCTGGAGGAATGATTCAAATTAAGAAAGCTTTTTTCTTTTATAATATATTTTTAAGCATGTATTTTTATGTATTGAAATTAAATTCATAAATTGCTATAACATACTTATGTGCATATACTGAAACATATGAAGTTTTAACAGAATTATTAAATAAGAAATCTATTTCAATGAAAATATAAAATATTCCAATCGATAAATACACTTTTTTATTGTTAATATATTTGTTGAACTTTTTAGCTAGTGATAAGTTCGTAAATCTCATTGATAGGTATACGCAATTTTTCAATGTGAATGTAATTTTGGTCAGTTTGAACAATTATTTTTTTCAGTGTACAATGTTGATCAGACCCGTTGTAATGTATGGATATGATTCTTGGACCTTGACGGATGAGTAGGAAAGATTGTTTCTAACATTCGAGAGAAGAATCATTCGGGTGATATAAGGCCCAAAACGCAAGATTGATGGCACATACTGAGATCGTTTCAATTACGAGATCAAGAATTTGATGCAAATTCCCGATATCATGCATGAAATCAAAGGACACCGCTTTGATGGGGAGCCGCCTTTTGGTAGGCGAAGAGGTCGCAGTCGGCGACGATGACTCAACGCCGTAGAGAACGAGTTGGCATCTCCTAGTTGCTTGCAACAGTATGAAGAGCTGGCTCGTAGTCGAAACCGTAAGAGTCAGATTGTTGACACGGTACGGGCCAACAATGGCTTATAGAAGCCGTTAAAAAAAACAACAAAAAAGTATGTAATATGTAAAGTGTGAAAACAATTTTGTATTTAACACTTTCGCTGCCAATATTGTAATGACCATACTTTTTAAATTCCACCCAACCTTGTCAATGTTGTTGTATACATGCATATATTCGAAATTCTGTTTTCCTATAGTGTTGTTAAACATAGATACAATTACCACACAATCACGCCAGTGTTGTTATGGATATACATCCCAAATTTCGTCTCACTAAGCCAGTGTTCTTCTAGACATAGATTCCAAATTCTAGTTTTTTCTAGTTTATACACTGGCATAGTAATGGATAATCTAGAATGTATGTTGAGGACAATAATGACCCTATGAGAAAGATTTTAAAGACTATGTCCGGAAAAACATTAGCATGGTTGGATGGCATTTAGAATTATATGTCTACAACAACAATGGCATAGTAAGATGGTAGTTTTGATGTATGTCTATAACAACACTGGCAGAGGGAATCAAAATTTCGAATGTATGTCTAGAGAACAATGACATGGTTGGATGGAATCTAGAGTGTATACACATTGGTAAAATTTCTTATGTTAGTTAAACGTCATATCTGTCCGGAAAGAGAGGTGGATCTGTTTCTATAATTCAAAGATAGCTCTAAATTCCCCCATAATTTATGCAATATTGAAAAATTCACAATATCTAATTTGAAAGTGGTGAGTAAATAAGTGCATGGGAAATGCCAAGCGATAACAGTACATGTACAAATTTCAATAGAATTCAAGAATATAAAATTTAATTTTTAAACCAGCTGTTGCATGGCAACTAGTAAAGATAATTAGTTAGTGACTGTATTGATAAAGTCCATGTAGTTTCTTCAAGTAGGCAATAGCTGTTAAAATCAAATTAGTTCCTTATATACTTCTATCATATAATCAAACGAAGTTTTCCCTATAATAGAGAAATAATTACTAATACGTAATTTTAGACTTTCAGATATGTACATGGGGAAAATATAGTAATATTCACGAATACGGTTCCGATTTTTAAATTTTCAAGCTACAATTCTTTTCGATTAACTATATACATAAGTTCAAACTAAGTTTATTACTTCAAAATTAATCGATTATGTTATAGAATAATTAAGTTCCTAATTAATGTGGATTGTGATTAGAATCGTTAAGCAATTATCATTTATTGATTTCTTGAGATAGTTGCCAAACGAAGTCGCTTAGCAAACTTAGAGTTTAAACAATTCGATAATCTTCGAAAATAATATTTCAAAGTCTTGAGCTTCAAGATTATGATTATGAATTGCATATAATTTCTTATGAAATGAGTAATGCAAATTGAGATTTTGTTATTATGTTTCGATATTTTCGTTTGGCTTAAAACACAAATTAACCAGAATTTTGTGTTTAACCGATAACACAATTCTCTAGAAATTGTGGAACCAACGTAGTTCGACTAAAAAAAATCACATACTGTTCGTCGAATAATTATTTTGTTATTGTCTTATATATATGCATACACTTGAAACAATCGACTTTTGTGCGGTTCTAAGTAATTATAACGTTATATCTATGTTACAAGACGTGCTGGTCTAATTTACCAAAAATACTTTTTGTTGTAAACCTGTCTGACATAAATATCGAAAATAACTTCGAATATTACGATTTTGAATAATTTAAATTCGATCTATCTAATTAATTAATTAATTTAATTGAACGAAATTTTTTTGCCACACACACACACACGCTTGAAATACGTTAACACTTGATTAAATACACACACAACTATATAAAATAGTATTTTTATGGCGCCATAAATTATTGTCATATGATTGTGTTTTTTAAACTCTTCTTCTTTTGATTGTCATCTAAGATCTTTTTGTTATATTCTTAATTAAAAATAATTTAATTTGGTTGTTTTGTAATTTTGTTGTTGTTTCGGTTTCAATTGTGCGCGAAAATTTCACAAACTCGGCGAGTGTATAGACTAAAGAGCAAAAATATATTTCTTTATAATTAGAATTAGAAAATTTAATTTTAAATTTATAATTTATTTTGATTTTATATATAAATTTTTGCAATTTAAGATGTCTAAAGAATTTGTTGATATTTTTATATTTTTGTTATAAATAAAAAATAATTTATTTTTCAAATTAGATGGGTTATATATTTTGCGATATAGTGCGGGAAGTATATACAGGGTGACTGACACAGAGTGCTCAAATTTATACTAATGACAGTTCATTCCATTGTTTACAAGCGTACAAAAGCATTTTAGTGGGAAATATGCAGAAAAAAAGTTATCCGCACTGGAATTCAAGCGGACTAAAGGTCTTGAAATTCCATAAAACGCATGGTCTCACCGATGCTAAAAAAAACTTACGGTGGAAAGAGCAAAGGAATTGTTACGCTTGCACGAAAGTGGTGATTTGCCGCAGGACTCGGCGCCGAGTCATAAAGCGTTCATTTCCAATGGTCACCAAATTCACCGGTTGCAAATCCGCTAGATATAGCAAAATTTCGATGATCTCAAGCAAGTGCTTCGTCGGGAATGGGCCAAAATACCGCAATGCCTATTTCGTGCAATAGCTTTGTCGGCCGTTTGAAGTCGATAATCGCGGCTTATGGGGGTCAAATCGAAAACTGCATGCAATTCGAAAATTGAATATTTTGTGGCGTTAGTTTTGGTAACAATTCTTGTCAGTCACCCTGTATATTTATATGTTTAATTTATATTTAATATTGAATGATGTGTGTACATATATAATTAATTATCTAAGATCAAAACCGAAATGGAGTAGATTATATAGACAATTTTCTTTTTTATTATAAACAATTTTCTTTCTTTTTTTTTACAATTTATAGGTAGCTGGACAAGTATTTGTATTTGCAGTACCAATCAAAGAGTTGGATTCTCAGGTGGGGAGCATATAAATTAAAATATTTTTTTGTTTTAATTCCTTTGGGTAATAAATTAGTTACTGCACCCATTTATGTACATAACCAGCACAATAAATGTTTATCGATTCATAATACTATCTTATTTACACTTAATAGTAAATAATATTATTTAAGCTTATTTATATTATCACTTGATTGCAAATTTTGATTATTGGGTTTATAACATCTGACATAATTTGTATTAAGACTTTCGTAAACCGAAATTCTTGAAATATTTCTACATAACATTTTTATCATTCACTTAATTCATTATGTAAATTAATATATATTTAAATAATATTTGTTGGGGGTATTAGTAAATATTTTTAGTGATAAAAAGCCTCACAAGACACGCTTAAACAGTAAAATTATTTTGTAAGTTTTTATTATAGTAAAGGAATTTATTTTATTAAATATATGATAAACAGTTGTTAAATATTTTAAATTTTCTTATCAGCAAAACAATTTGACCACAAATATAATCATAAATGACATTTTATTTTTTTTACACTCACTCTGGCTGAGTTTTAGCTCGTGTATCGTTTTTCATATGAAATTTTGTGGTGAAGTGATTACATTTTTCGTAAAGTTCAGTATATTGGTCGATATGGTTAAATCAAAATTATGCAGTTATAGTTTTTTTTTGGGATTTTTAACATTTGCACCCATTTGACTTTATAATAATTGGTTAATCAACTTAATCAGAAGCTGATATGGTAAAGACATCATACACAAACTTCAGTGCGAAAATTTATCAACCGATATCAAACTAGATCCGGTATCAATATTAACCAGCCACTGACACTGTCCCTTCGATTCAACATTAAATTAGTGTTATTATAATTTGTATTTGTAATTTGTATTCAAAAGGGAAAGCAACAGAAAAAACCTTTAAAAAATGGAAAAACCTCTTAAATTTTATGCTGAATATATCAACATCATGCAGGGCAAATCAATATATTCGTAGCATCGATACAAAAAAGCTATATATTTTGAGAAATTTTATATTTTCGTTTCCAACATAATCTCCTTCAACATTGATGCATTTATTACGTCTTTCAAATAATTTATTTAAACCGTCGAAAAAAAAGTTTAGTTTTGGTCTTCAAAATAATCTTCAGTAGCGAACATACCTTCATCATTATTTGAAAATTTTCGGCCCCTTAATTGTTTTTTTAAATTTGGAAACAGAAAAAATCACTAGGAGCCAAATCTGGACTATAGGATGGGTGAGAGATTTCTTCAAAGTCGCATTCACGCAGAACAGTATGTGCAACATTAGCCTTATGAATAGGCGCGTTGTCGTACAGAAATAAAATCCTATCTGCCGCTTTTCCTGGATATAAAATGTATATAAAATTTCCGCATAATAGTAACATATAATCAATTAGCAAAATTTCTGCATCGCAGTAAATTGTTGCCCATAACCTTTCCAGCCGACTGTTATAAGTTTTAAACTTCTTAACGGGAGGTTCATCACGTTTTTTCCATTGCATAGATTCTTGTGTTAATTTCAGATTCTAATGATGAGTCCATGTTTAATATTTATGAAATTATCAGGATCATTTGCTTTCAGTTTCTTGAAGTTTCGACACGAATTTTTTTCTGTTTCGAGGTTAGCAAACGGAGAATCTTCAAGCTTTCTTTTGGTAAATGTTGGACCAAAAGAAATTTTTTCTCGATAATTCTGCAATATCCACGGTGGTCCTCTAATACGAAGTGCAAAATTAAGCCCAGAAATAAATTAATAAAAATAAAACAAAAGTTGTTTCTAGATGTTTCCTGTTTATGAAAAATCAATATGGTTTTCTCTTTCACTCCATAATTTCATACCAATACTACGAATATATTGATTAGTCCTCGTATTCCATTGTACAAGCTCATTACAAGAGAAGCAACATAGATCAGACAAAAATTTTACAACTAAGTTTAAACTACCTATATTGTCCCTCTAGCATTCCATAGTGAAATGTCTCTTACAAAAAATGAGGAATTTAAAAACCTACAAGAATTTCGAGCAGGGAGCAATCAAAATAATAACTTTTTAAATAGATAATTTGGTTCTTTAGTTTTGAGTAACTTCTCTGAAAAAAACGCAAAACCCGAAACTGATGAAAAAACATCTTTTTTAGAATAGTCATATTATCCTGAAACATACCATAAATAAGACATACATCACCATAGAGGAAATGCAAAAGGAGGTAGGACAAAAATATAATTTTTTTATACTGACCATCCGTAAACCCTATAAGTTCATACAATCAACAAAGTAAACCAAATATCTTCTTACTAACTTTAACTAAATGGTCACCCCATGTAAGAGTTTTGTTTAAAACTATTTGCAAATTATTAACAGTATTTGAAAATGGTAACCTCTTAAGATGAATGCAACGAAAACGAACTTTAGGTGGAATAGTGAATCTAACTTACTCTGGGAAAAACAACCCTTGGCTATACCCCAATTAATCTTGCTTTCATGGCAAGCTTGTTTTTAAATTAAATATGACTGACTATCCTCGAACCTTTTCCATGAGCGAAATTCATTTACCATAATTCTGATTGTATTTGTAATTTCCTGAGACATCCATTTAGGTTTAATAATGACCATTTTAACAGGAACACTACTATCGAAAGGAGTAATATTTGACTAGTAGAAGAATCTAGAACAAAATGTCATCCAAAAGAGTAGAGCTACAGATTAGTGCAAGATTATAGAATAATCGATATTGGAAACTTCTCTAAAACAATCTTTCAGAAACTTCCATGTTTCATGTTTTATTGTTATCGGTGAACAATAAAACATGGTCAGAGCAGAAGCGACACTGCTAGTGGTTGGACAAAAATAAGTTGGTTCACCAGTTCTATGTACCTAAACATAAGGACTGTGCAAAATATTCAAATAACTACAAGAGAACGAACTATCCCGTAAAATATCAAAGTTAAAGTGACCTTACATGAATATTTCACTGGCGGGTGAGATATTTTAATAGGAGTTCTACATCTAAGAGAGATATCTTGCTTGTTAAGGGTGGGTTGTACCAAAGTCCCAAATAAACAGCTATACGCTTATTTACAAAAATACAAAAAAAAATAAAACTTCTAAATCGGAAACCAACATTAGAGAAATAGTAGGAGGTATTTTATACGTCATGCGCTTGCCTATAACCATACACAGTCCGCTATAGCCAAATAGAGAAACCACCCTTTCTTCCCTAACTTAAGACAATTGTGTAATTAACAAATACACTGATCACAAATTAACAATGCTCAAATACGTTAAAATGGACATCCTCTTAATTGGAAGTCTGAAACATGTTTCACTTCCTCCCCGTCGATACTAATGGTAAGCAGATGGCGGCGATTACGGCCACTCGACTATCAGCCATACTAAGTGGAATGTTTTCCGACAGGACACTCGACGATAATTAGATCGCTATGGAAGGAACTGGCGAATCTAGACTACATTACACCGACTTTGTGCTTCGAGGAAAGTTACCGAACTTCCTGCCCCTCAAAAGAATGTTGGAGGAGCGAGTCGGTTGCGGAAACGGAAATATTGCAGTTCTTTACGGATGGCTTTAAGCTACACGGTAAAGAATGAACTGGATTCTTCTTAGATAAATTGGAAGAGGTGATAGCAATTAATAAAGTCCTGAATTGGTTGAGACATAATGTGATATCTTCGACTGATATCGCAATCTACATGGACAGTCAGGCGGCAATCAAGTCGCTGGACTCTGTTTCTTGGACGTCTATATAGTGGCGTTGGATTGCCACTTGTCTCTGAATGAGATGAGTGAGTTAACATTCAGATAGTCGGGGATCCGGCCATTCGGACGTCATAGCGAACTTCAAAGCGGACGTACTAGCGAGGAATGGTACAACTCTCCAACTGTTACCGGAAAGAGAGTAGGCCCATAAAGGCACTCAGACTGTAAAATAAGGTAGTGGCCTCAGCGAATGAAAGGTGAACGAACACCCTCTCACATAGTGTAGCAAGGCAAGTCTGGCCAAATCTGGACTTGAAACGCTCAAAGACACTTATCTCCATACGAAGACCTGAACTAAAATGATCATGGGGATACCCAGAGGACACTGTCTACTTGGAGAACATGCGAGGAGGCTAGGTATAGAAGCTAATGACGAGGAGGAGGAAGAGACGGCAGTCCACCTCCTATCCTCATGCCCGGATTTGGCACTCGAATCTGTGATCTCGAAAACTCTCAGGTGCGAGAAATATCACGCTACATAAGTAGTTCAAACTGGTTCTCATAAGGGTTATAGGAAGGTAAGAAGCTATGGTATCACAACGGACCTTCGCCGGTCTAAATGTGCTGTAGCATCCATTCAACCTAACCTAATAGGTAGAATATCTCGAAATAAATCTCGAAAAAATAGGTTTTGCTAAAACTTAAAACGACAACTTTTCACTGAACAAACTTTGTACTCCTAACACTTTCACTGTTGCCTCTTAACGTAGTACCTAACGTCACTCCCAAAATAGAGGCTATAGTAAGATAAGTTGGCCAATCAGTTCTGCACTCGGATAGAGGATCGTATATGAGTTTATTCACATAACCGATTGTAATCGGGTAAATCGCTTCATCCTGCTTTGTATCAGGGCACGAACACATAACCGTCCGAATTTCAACAGTTTTTGGAACGTGGAGTTTTATTGAGCGATAGAAAAGATATGTTTTATAAGTTTCGAACTAAATTTGAACGAGTTATTAATACTCAACTTAAATTATTATGACTTTTAAATTTGCTCATTAAATTAAATCGATAAGAGACCTAATCGACGAATTAATATTAAATGAAATGATGATGCTTAATTCCGAATAATAAATATTTTATAAAACAACAGCAAATGGAATCTTTTAAAAGAAACATGGAAAATATCATTAAATATTCAAAAAATTGTAAAAAGAAGTTATAAGAATATAATCATTATCACGTTGAAAATTGTATTAAATTATTAAAGCTCTTAGTGTGTATAAGGATATTGATATTTCCGCAGAGCTTTTTAAAGTAATTATATCTGATGTACTTGCAGTTATCGAAAAAGAATAAACGCCCGCACAAATTATCTCGAATGCCATCGCAACACACAGTAATAATCGCGATGCAAAAACAATTTGACCCATTTTTCCTAAAAATACATCATATTTCGTGCGGGGTTACCGCCATCTCAATATCTCGCATATTTACGCGAAACATGTGATGAATGATTTCGTATGTATTCATACAGATAATTGGATTTTAATATTTTTTCGCGCTCGTTTCATTGAACAAAAAAAAAAAGATTTTATTTATTATTTGATTGACATATCTCCCCGCACTCTCGCCATATCCACTAAGCGCAAAAGTATGTATACTGATGTGTTTTTTTTAAGCTAAAATATACAGCGACCTCGCGCAAAAATAAATAAGTTAACCGTCAAATTTTCGATTGTTCGGTCAAGGATGTATCGGGCTACGTATTAGAAACTTTATATTTCCTATTGATCAGGGAAATCGAATAGAATGTGCGCAGTATAGTGTCACCTTCACTATACGAGTACATCTAAGTACATATATTCCAAAAATAAGGCGAGCATGTATACGTATATGTAATGTAATGCAGATGGAGATAAATTTTTATGGCCTTCAAATATAATTTAAGCGAATTGATTTTTATAACGCGCGCGGCGAAAAGTGAAATTTGTTAACTTTGAATTTTAATTTTACTTTATTTTTATGTCTTGAGTTCATTGAACATCACGCGATCATACTAAAAATAAATCTTAAGAAAGTAGGAAAAGGTAATTTTAGAGAAACAATGATTCAATCATAAAAATATTAAATGCAACGATATTCACTATTAAGACGTGTAAAATTATTTAATATTTCACGCGGTGTCATATCAGATATCGGAGTTTCGATTTGATTGATTGGGTGTCTGATTCACTTTACTCCCTATAAACGTATTATGTGTGTGGTATGTACGAGTAAATTTACAATTGATGATTCGAATAATTTTGGATGATACAGAAATATTTTAATGTTTGTAAAAAATTATTGAACCGGAATTGATTGATTATATATAAAATGTATAATTTTTGGTTAAATTATTTTAACCTTTTGTTTAGGTGAGATTTATAATTAATATTAATTGTTATATTTTAATATCATTGTAGGTTGAAACTAATTATTCTATTTTTCACTTAAGAATTATTACGAAATTTTAATCAATTTTCATTGATAAAAACTGTCAATGTATAACCTCAATTTATGTTTACTCTATCTCCGATTAAAGAGCATATGACGTCAACCACTGGACCGTCTTACTCTATTTGTTACTTTTAGTTCCCCATGATTTGCCGTTCTTCTCCAAGTCATTGCTGGCCTTCCCACTTTTCTCTTCCTTTGCGGGTTCCACTCCAATGACATTCTTGTTATTTCACTGGACCTTTTCTTTAGTGTGTATCCTATCCATCGTCACTTTCTCTTCTTAATTTCGCGTTCTATATCGATTTGTCTCGTCTGCCGCAGAAGTTCTACATTTATGATGGTGCTCGGCCAGACGCGTTTGATTAGCCGTCTGAGACATTTATTGACAAATATCTGTAGTCTCTTGTGTGTGATTCAATATGTTTCACAGCCATACAGAAGTATTGAGTTTACACCGACATTGAACATTCGTAGCTTTGTATTTCGTGACAGGGAGTTCCAGATCTTATAAAGCATATTCTATATATTTCTTGCTTTTTGGTTTCGCTACAGCACAACCAACGTATACAAACTATCAACATCTTCGATGGTTAGTTGGTTGATGGTACTTGGTGGTGTACTATGTTTGTGCTCATTCTCATCGCTTTTGTTTTATTGATGTTAGTTTTGAGACCAAATTCTTGTGTCAGATCTGTTAACTTCTGGGCTTTCTGTTGCATGTCCGAGTATTTATGAGTTATGAGACACATATCGTCCGCGTAATCTAGGTCGTTCAGTTGGTTCATTGGATTCCACTGGATGCCATTTGAGGATGTACTGTCTAATTTGCGTATCATATTATCCAGCAGTACTGAGAAAAGTCGAATGTGCGTTCTAAGTCCACGAAGATTAGATATAGTGGTGAGTTCCATTCGTTTGATTGCGCGATGATGATACGAACTGAGTTGATGTTGTATGTACAGCTTTTTCCTTGTCTATTAGCTAGTTGACCGTTGGTGATATTCGTTCAAGAATCATCATTCCTAGAAATTTTTTGTTTCTGCCGTTACAGATGCGTTGGCTTTTATTAGTGCTACTGGAATATTACCCATATCGGCCGTTTTGTTACCCTATAGCTTCTGAATAGCAATTTTAAAATTCTGTTTTGTGGGTTGATTGCTTCGTTATAGTTGCCATCAGGAAACTTTTTTCTTCACTATTTGTACCCTTGTCTCTTTCCATCTATTTAGCTGTTGTCTTTAAGTGACTAAAAGAGTTCTTTATTGGTGGTAAGATGATAAATTTTCCGTTGATCCGTTTTACACAGATGGTCTGCGCGCGTATTTCTATTTGTTGCTGTTGTTTCCGTTGCCTCGAAAATGTCTTCAGTGTACTTTCTTCGATGACTTCTTGCCATCTTCCTTATTTGCTTAGCAATGCCTTCATATTTGTTTTGATTTTCTGCCGAGCCTACTGATTATCTTCGAGAATAGTAGCGTGGCAACTATAACATGAAGCGTGGTCGTAACGAAAAACCTGTTTTTCTTAATATAACGAATTGAACCATCCAGGGCATTTTCCAGGTCAAAACGTTTTTCCAAACGATAATATAAGGTTAATCAGGATAGTGTAAATATTCTCTGATTCTTCTTTAAATGGTGATTGCTTCAGGAGGCCAAAACTCCGATATATTTAGGCAAACACAAGGTTTGTCGTAACAGTTTTTAGAATCCGCTCATTCGAATTTGTCGGCGTAGCACCATCTATACCTTGGCTATAGTGTTTTTAATTGGTGCAATGAATTTAAACGCGTCCACTCAAATACAAGGCTCGTGAACGATGTCCAAAAGAGCACAACAGTTGTCAGAAAATATCAATGCTGTGAGAAAACTAATTGGAGAGGATCGCCATGTAACTTAACGTGTAATCGAGAAAAACAAGATTCGTGTCGATTGGTGCCGCCAAATGCTTAAAAACTCGTTGAAGGTATGTTGGAAGTACATAAAACGTATACAAAATTGTGACAGTTGATGAATCATCGATATGTACGTATGAGTCGAAAAGAAAAGTGTAACTGACTGGTTTAGTCTCCAATTCCAAGAAAGCTGATCATTTGTTTGACCGAAGTTTTTTAACAAATTGAGAGAACCTAAAACGGCGAATCATTTTGCATTGCTATAACGCAAACTCAAACACATCACATCAAACAAGCGAGTACCTTCTAAAAAATTTGATTTTTACCTTTCTCCATAATATGCGTTTGCTCGCAGTAATCATCAGTTATATAATTCAAATTATTTTCCATCAAAATTTTTGTTCATATATTTAGAATCAGTAAAGTAACACCTTTACTTTACTGATTCTAAATCAGTTTCTAAATTGTGCCCTGTGGGTGGGGGCAACCATGTTTCGTAAATATTTCGAACGAAACATGAGATCCATAGAATACCACCACAGTATCCAGAGCTTGTCGTAGGAGGCGACTAAATCTGGTTGGATCGCTGGGCTGACGACCCGCATCCGTAAAAAACAATAACAGTTAAAAATGTCAACAAAAACAAAAAAATCGGATACCGCCTAAATAACAATGACCCCCCGCTTAAGTACCCGGATACGAGATTGAGGATCAGCACGTGGAACGTGCAGTCACTAAGAAAACCTGGCGCGTTGGACGGCCTTATCACATGTATGAAGGAGTATCGGCTGGAACTCGTAGCGCTCCAAGAAACTCGATGGCCTAAAAGTGGAGTCCATGTGTCTCAAGGCTATACGTTGCTACACAGTGGAGATGACCTCGGAAATCTTGGAGTTGGCTTTCTCATTGGGCCGCAGGTAAAAAAGGCTGTGTTGGACTTCCAAGCAGTCGATAATCGAATGTGTAAGCTTCGCTTGCACATGAAATTAGCCAACCTGTCAATTGTATGTGTACATGCGCCCACTGATGTAAGCCAACCCCAAGATAAAGACTCATTTTACAATAATTTGGATAATCTGATGGGCTCTATACCTGAGCACGATATCAGATTGGTGATTGGTGACTTTAATGCTAGAGCTGGCAGAAATCAGACCGACTTATGTAACAACATAGGTCCGTACTCCCGACACGAAACTGCGACCGAAAATGGGGAAAGAATGATGTACTTTGCGATCGCACATGATCTTCAAGTGGCAAGTACATTCTTTCCCCACAAAAACATCCATTTGGAAACCTGGACACATCCACGTAAAACATCCCGAAGCCAAATTGACCATGTGTTGATTTCAAAAGACCGGGCTCGGGTTGTTCAAGACGTGAGATCGTATCGGTCGTCAACAAAATTCGTAGGCAGTGACCATTTTATGGTTGCTGCAAAGCTACGATGGAAATTTTCGTACAAGTCAAGGAGGACAGGAGAATATAAAACGCGATTCTCCTGTGAAGGTCTGATAAATGAAGAAACGCAACGAAAATATCAAGATCTTGTCAGCAATAGCATTTTACGATCCAACTACCAATCTGATGATGTGAACAGTGTCTGGGAAGTATTGAAAACCTCGGTTGTCGATGCTGCCCAGCACACTCTCGGTATAGTGAAAACTACGCCCAAAAATGATTGGTTTGATGAGGAGTGTCGTCTTGCTGTTGAGCAACGCAATATAGCCCACAATGAAGCGCAGACTCGGTTTACAATTGCAAGGAAAAACAAGGCAGTTCTTGCTAGGAGGACAGCTAAACGCATTTGTAGACAGAAGAAGCGCGAATGGTGGAAGGCCAAGGTCTTAAGAGTACAACAACTCAGCAATGAGCACAACTCGCGTGGTTTCTTTAAAGGAATCACCGAATTGCACCATACCTTAAGATCTCGGTCAACTGCCATTCGGGACCAGGATGGAAACCTCTGTGTTAACGTCGATGCGGTACTCGATACATGGTGTGAACATTTTTCTGATCTACTTAATGTTCCACATGTATCACAAGCTGTATTTGAATACTCTCGAATACAGACCGCGGAGATGTTCATTGAGGATCCATCCTATGAGGAATTCACAATGGCCATGCAGAGATTAAAGAAAAATCGTTCACCAGGGGTTGATTGCATTAATTCAGAGCTCTTGATATTCGGAGGGCTAACTTTGTGGAACTGTCTTTTCGACCTTGTTCGATTGGTATGGCGAAATGAAGTTATGCCTGATGAATGGAAAGTGGCCGCGTTATGCCCAATATTCAAAAAGGGTGATCGCATGAAATGCGAGAACTATCGCGGTATAGCTCTCCTTTGCACAGCATACAAGTTACTGTCATACATTATCTTGGGAAGAATTACTCCTTTGGCGGAGGAAATTGTCGGTGACTACCAAGGAGGATTCCGTCCAAATCGGTCAGTCACTGATCAAGTTTTTTCGCTACGGATGATTCTTTCCAAGTACTACGAAACATCTCGCGATGTACACCAGGTATTCCTAGATTTCAAGCAAGCCTATGACTCGATCAATCGAGAGAGGCTATGGTATGCGCTTGAATATTTAGGAATACCAAAAAAATATGTACATCTGTGTAAAATGACAGTAACGCAGTCACAATGCTGTGTTAAAGTTGAGAACAGGCTATCGAGAACTTTTGCAATCAATTCCGGTGTTCGACAAGGAGATGCGCTGTCCCCGATACTTTTTAATCTCATGTTAGAATACATCCTTCGTAAAAGTGAAACACCTCAGGACAATATCTTATTCCGACAATCCAATCAACTTCTTGCTTATGCAGATGATATCTGTGTGATTGGATTAAATGGCAACGGAGTGAAAGAGATACTTGATCCACTGGAACAGTTTTCAGCTTCTGTTGGTCTCAAAATCAACGAGTCAAAAACCAAATATCTGATCTCGGGTTTTAGAGACCAAGACGCAATTGATTTCAGTAGTGGAAACCACACGTTTGAAGGAGTGATGAGATTCAAGTATCTTGGATCTCTCATCACTCACGATAATAGTGTGGGCGAGGATATCAAGGTCCGCCTTGCCGCTGGCAATCGGGCTTTGTATCCTCTACGTCCACTGCTGAAATCAAAATATCTTGCAAATACGGATAAGCTGAAACTGTACAGAGTGTTGATCAGACCCGTTGTCATGTATGGATGTGAGAGTTGGACCTTGACGGATGAGTACGAAAGATGGCTTCTAACATTCGAGAGAAGAATCATGCGTGTGATATATGGTCCAAAACGCGACGTCGATGGCACTTACCGAGTTCTTTTCAATCACGAGATCAGGAATTTAATGCAAATTCCTGATATCGTGCATGAAATCAAAGGACAGCGAATACGCTGGCTCGGTCACGTTCTGCGTGCTGATCCGAAACGAATGATACAGCGATCTTTAAAGGGAGAACCGCCTTTCGGTAGGCGAAGAGGTCGCTGTCGGCGACGATGGCTCCACGGCGTAGAGAGCGATCTGGCATCTTCCAACTGCTTGCAACAGTATGAAGATCTGGCTCGTGATCGAAACCGTTGGAGTCAGATTGTTGACACGGTACGGGCCACTAATGGCCTGTAAAAACCGAAAAAAAAAAAAAAAAAAAAAAAAAAAAAAAAAAAAAAAAAAAAAAAAAAAAGTAACACCAATTCTTATCTTAAACAGGAAATAAATGTTCATATTTGGGCGTTTAAATCATAGTTTAATGTGTTAATATAGGGTTCCATATTATATTAGAACCACTTGGTTGACCGAGCGACTCACAATTGGCTCGTTCGGTTCCAATAATCCTTTGTTTCGATCATTTGGTCTCCGGTTTATATTTCGCAAACACCGAAGAACTGAAACTCAGTTTGATTTGTTTAAATATTCATAAGTCATTGTCCTCTGAAACCAATGGTAATCAGGTGAACTGATGTTAGAAAAGTATAGGGTGATTTCCCATTTGTATATTGCTATATATGACATTCTTTGTTCATTTATCCTACAGTCAGTCCTCAATTCAAATGCAACTTACAATAAATAACTCTCAGCTGATCTCTCCAATTCTAAATCAATTGATTCAAACCAAAGACATGTGGCTCTGCTGTCGAAGTTGAAGCATGTTCTTGCTAAAATGCGTTATTTCAAAATTGAAAAAGCTCCGTTGACTTCTGAACCATTTAAGTGGTATAATGCTTCTGAACCTTTACACATAATCCAGACTTTGTTTATTTCCTTATTTTCATAATCTAGGACTCCAATGCGTTTCTAACTTTAATCGACGTCTAGCACACTGTCATTGATTTGTCGAAACCATTTACGATAAGATGATTCACACTCATACAAACTTCACCATAGGCGTCCATTACCGCATACGATGGACTTCAGCCGCAGATTTCTTCAAAGTAAAACAAAATACTCAAGCAAGCATCCCACAAGTAAAGGTTGGATCAAAAGCTGATATTTTTTACAGAAATAAAATTAAATGATAAACTGCTAATCTGGCCGTATGACATTTTGCAAAACGGTGTTTCCAATAATCTTGAAGCTTTATTTAAAATAAAATGCTACTAGGCTTAAATTAGTACCGGCATACCATACCAGACAATTAATTTTGATTCTAAAGCCATAATGTAAAACCATTGTGAACAAGATTACCATCTATGAGCTAATAGAGGTACTCTGTATTGATATTTTTCTGAAAGTTGCTGACGAATTTGAAGAAGTTTAGAATGACGAATTAATAAGTGCAGCTATTTAAATCCATTGAACCTGGTCAATAATGAAAAGTTCTATTTTGGTAGATTAAGTAAACATAAAACGATGATCTTATCTGTCCACATTTCAATAATAATGAAACGATCTAGATATTTTATAAATAAACAACTTTTAAAAAATTGCGATAACTTAAAATTGTTGTTCGAAGGTTATCAAACATTAAGCCACTGTTTGCTTGGCTATTACTTACACAGAATTTAATTACAAAACTAAAACCGCACATTGTCGTATACTATGTCTATAGTGTGTGGTCTATCTATAAATAGTATGATGATATATTATTGATGGCTTATCTACAGGTAACATTTCTACTCGCCTTAAAAAATCAAAAAAAAAATCGCGTGCATAGTCACATAACAACCGCTACCGCTGGCATATATATTTGTATATGCGGTATGTGTCAACTATTTCATAAAAATTCTAGCGTTTAAAAGTTATTAAACTCTAATCAATCGTACCAAGCTATAGTTTATCAGAAATGATATGTTAATTATATGTTGGCGAATATTAAAGCAAACATTTTTCATTGTACATAAATATGTATACATATGTGATGTATATATGGTAGACAATAGGATTGATTTTCGTAATTGCGGATGACGAACATGAATCATATTATATAAATGAATAATTTTCTTCTTCTTGTCGTCGCGCTAATGGGTGTCGTTAGATTTAGGCGGGGATGTCTAGATTGGCACGAAAAACAAATAAAATTCTTGAAAAATAAAATTAACATTATGTTCATGCGACATGGAATAATTTAATTTGATTTTTTTTTTGTGAATTTAATTGGCTAATTATTTGGGCTTGAATTTCTAGCATGTGATTCATTCGTATTCCATGGAGTCTGTAATCCATACGTTAATAAATGCCTTTCAGTAAATTACTTATCAACCATCTTTACTCAATTTTAATCCCGTAATCAAAAATTATCACTTAAATTCAATTAATATATGATTTCTCTTGCCCTACGTAAAGATATCGGCCATTGCACACTGTTGCCTGCTTTAAGAATTATGGAAATGTCGGAGTTCTTCTTGAATTATAATAAATGTACTTGGATAGTCGTTCTCATTTTGTACTGGTAAATTCGAAACAATGCCAACGAATTCGAAACAATGTCAAGCAGCGTAATAAACAAGCTTTCTCCCATTCTTGATATTCCCAGCACATCCATAGTTACTTCCGATCGTTGCTTTTGAGATTTGGTATACAAATAAGTTTCCGCCATTGGACAAAAGATGTCGCCATCAGTAAGCTATGAAAGTGATCAACACTGTACAACTTCAGCTTGTCCGCATTTACAAGAAATTTTGATTTCAGAAGTGGACGTAGAGAACATAAAGCCACTCCTTCAAATGTGCGGTTTTCACCACTGAAATCATTTTGTGTCTTGGTCTAGAAGACCAGAGATCAGATATTTGGGTTTAAACTCGTTGATTTTGAGATCACCGGAAGCTGAATACTGGGTCTTTTGGATCATGTATCTCTTTCACTCGTTGCCATTTAATCCAATCACACAAATAAAAGTATCGAGGACAGCGCATCCCATTGTCGAACACCAGAACCAACTAACGATTTCTAATCAAGCCTGATTGACTGGGGTAAAATAGGCATATTGGTTATACAAATAAGTCCCCAACATTAGACAAAATTTGTCGCCACCAGTAAGCTATGGTTAATATTACCTGATGTAAAACGTATATTCTATGATTGTGGGGCATCTGTCAACAACATAACCTTAAAATATAAACGATTTTGTATCGTGATATCATACATTGTTTAGCTAGGCATTTCTATCATGTGATTCATTTGAATTCCATGGAGTCTGTAACCTTTACGTAAATAAATTTCTTCTGTCTTTATCAAAGTTATTTACTTATCTACTATCTTTACTCAATTTTAATCCCCCCAACCAAAAATTATCACTAAAATCCTATTTAATTTACGATTTCCATTGTCTTGGCATTTATTTGACTTGATCTATGGAATTAACATTTTGATTTACTTGCACGACTGCAATTTGATTTATATCGGCGTGTGTATATTATGTAAATATACTTTCACTAATTAGTATTTGGTATATATGTATACATGCCACGCCGAATATTATTAATCGATTAAATCCCAAAAATATATAACACGGTCATATGTATAATAAAAAAAAAGCTGCAAGGTAATGAAGAAAATCAATATGATTTTCCGTTTATAATAAACGCCATCAAATTGTGCTAATATTTTTATCATTTCTGACTCATTTTCATTATTTTCCCCATCGCATACATAAATTTATACTGCTGTTTCATTGATTTTCCAATATAATATAGGTAGAAGTCGTAATGCGTAGGCAATTGTTACCACCTAATTTAGACTCCATCAATATCTGAAATGTAGATTTATGATTGGGTCCAGCACCCCCCAATATATTGAAAAACTAAAAAAATTAAAAATTTTGATATCGCGTTTGTCGTAGCATCACTGTGCATGTAAAAAACCACGGTAAATATTTTTTTTATGATTCATCCGGAAAAGTGAACTAAAAAAAATTGTTAGAATTTTTAACAGGTTAGTCTCTTCCACCGGTCGCTAATAATCATTATTTCGTAATTTGCAATTACTAATTAGTAACAAATTTAATTTAGCAATATTCAAATCGTCATCATTCAGATACACCAAATAAATTATAATTGGAACCCACACCAAAATTAACTTTGTACGTATATGATAATTATAAAATGAAATGTGTTTTTCCCTATGTGTAGCCGAGAGAGATAGGATGGTTGGTTGCAAGGAAAATTGAAAATGCAAGCGCCATCAAAATAAAATCGTATCGTCTGTTCTATATACAATAGAAATGTTGGTTTTTTATGTTTGTATATTTTTTGGCAGAGTTAAAATTATAAATTGTTTTAATTTAAATTTAAATTGCGCGAGACATTAAAATTTTAATTACAATATGATGAAATTGTTACATCAACACGACGCGCCCCATACTCTTTTCCTCCAATAGTCAATTTTTATCACTTGCTAACTTTTTCCTCGATCGATACTACGAGGGAAGTAACAAAAGTTTGTTTAGTTGGCCAAAAAAGCTCGTCTTTTTTATCTTCTCTACATAATTCAGCATGAACCGCATCAATTATGTATCTCTTCGTTACTGTTACATACGTTTCCAGATGCTAGACCCGAGGCATATGGTGCTGATCGTATTGAATGCCAGAGTTCGCAATAAAGATACTCGTTATTTCAGCAGTGTGAGCTAGCGCGTTATAATGTTGTAAAAAGTAGCACCATAAATCCTCTTTCTTCCGGTTTTCCAACAAATTTTTGAAAAGTTTTGGTATGCAGCAGTCTTCGGTATACTATTTTACAGTTACCGTCTGATTTCTTTTTCCAGAGGAATAGATGATTATTTAATATGATAATTATTTTATATTCGCGATACAGCCATGATATTTAAGGCAACTTCATCAACAATAATTGCTTGTGTCAATCGTGGATGTCAACCTTTTTGTAGCTCATCCTCTACAGAAAAATGTCCCGTCTGGAATCTTCGGAACCAGTTGGGAATAGTCGTGTAGGGACGGTGCATTTTTTTCATATTCAATTTGGCATTAATTGAATATTTGTAGTGGCTTTAGCTGCGTTGGTGATGAAATTTCGTCGGGCACATCTTCAGTTATTTTGCACTTACTCGTATCCATTTTAACTGATCGTTCTGAATTTTGGAATAAAGTCTCATAAAATAATTGCAAAGAATTGGCTATTTTTGTTTTTTTTTCAAAAAACATTATTTAATAGTCGCCTACTAAGTGAACTTTTGTTACTTCCCTCGTACCATAGGCAATTTATATCTATAAATGGCAACTAATGGTAGTTGTTTGGAAAATATACAAAATGTATCACCAGATTCTAGACTATATTATGTGTATGAGTGGGTTGATGGGTGGTAGCATAAAACTATTCAGCATCCATGCACTTGATAAATCGATAATGTCATTTCTATGCATGATATATTTAGAAAAAATTATTATTTTATGTAGTAATGTAATTGGTTAGTTTATGTTAAAGTATAATGATCTAATTTTGTTTTTTTTTCTTACAGGTGAGTCAATAGTTTTGCATATATGATTTGTAATGCGTGAGTATAAAATATAGGTTATAAAATATAGAAGTTATTAACACCATAATTGCGGTAATTTATCGCTTGAATTTATTATATTGTGTATAGAAACACAAATTTTAAAGCATAATAATAACTAACTGCCATAAACGGAGTGTCTTTCAACTGTCTGTCTGTCTATTCAACCATATGTGTGTCAACTATAGTCATATAACGAAATAGTAAGGAAAATTTGACAAGAACAATCAATTGGTTGAAATAGTTATTCAACCAGGAGTTACAAAGAAGTCTTGGGTTCTTATTAATAGTTTATTAGAGCATTACGACCTAACGCATCTGCTATGCTATGTTCGAAAAACGACAACTTAAGGTCGCACTTAGCCCCAATTTTAAAACGACGAGACACGTGTGGAAGCCATTGAACAGCTTCAGCTCCAGTTTGCTGAGTACTAAAAGCTCTTTGATTCTATCAAAAAAAGATACGAATCATTTATTTAGATTGTTTTAGATCTGGAATGTTGACTCAATATGATGACTATTTTGAAACGATCCACTTTGCAATGTCCTCGCCAAACGGTTCTGGACCCATAAATAGCTGTGCTTTACAACATTTTCTTCAATCCCTGTATGCCCTAGTTCAAATATGAGTTACCTTATTCCTGGCTGCCAGTTGTTTTGAACTTAGTGCCCTTAAGACTATCTGACTTTCCGATAGAAAATTAATACAGCCTTTGAACAGAGCTTTAGTTTTGCTTAAAAATTGATCATCCATCTTTGATTTGCCCGGATATAAAACCATAAATCCCTGTTGGAATTAGAGTTCTGCTCGTCTCAACTCTCCTAAATCAGGGAATATCACATTGGTTTGGGGCGAGATACAAAAAAGATTTTCAGCATATATCGTTTCGTACGCTGATTCGTATATTAAGACACCTATATTCCCCTGTTTAAGTATTACGTAGAGATATCGACGATCTTTAAGAATCGTGATCCAAAGTACTACAGTCTATGGAAAGAGTATGTAGGAGAAGAACAAATGAAGTGCTCATTAGTTTCTTCTCCTCGTTTCGTTTAGAGATTTCTTTCCAACCCCACTGAATGTAGAACACCAAATAAGTGAGACAAACGAGATTATGGGCCTGATAGGCAAAATCTATAGCCAGTGATCGCGTCTGGGATTCAGACAAAATGATTTACCAAATGGCTGTTTGCATCTCCAGGAAATGGTACATGCTTTTTTGCATTGGTTTTCCAATTGTTTACCCAGGTAGTCTTCCGATCTAACCGGATCCCCAGATACTTAACTTTTAAGTGAGTGGGATAATATAAGCCCCAGGTTGACTGATATACCCTAATCACTACACCAGGCTACAACTATGTACATTAGTATATTTACAAACCAGTCTTTGGCATAACTCTGACAGTTAAATCCAATGTCGTTTAATTAGACTCAGTACCCATCTTTTGTCACACACCATAGATGTAGGAGATGCCACTCCGATAAAGCAACGACACTATTCTGTTTCACCAGCAGTGCAGGCCGAAATGTATAATGAATTGGATCGAATGCTTCACCTTGGAGTAATAAAGGAGAGTAACTCGGCATGGTGTTCGCCAATGAGCATGGTTAAAAAAACAGATGGTAAAGCAAGGCTTTGTTTGGATGCCAGAAAAGTTAATGTTTGCACTCGCAAAGATGCGTATCCATTACCACTTATAGATGGGCTACTAGGACGGCTCGATAAAACCCGTTTCATATCTGGAATAGACCTTAAAGATGCGTTTTGGCAAATCCCACTGGATCCTTCATCACGAGATAAAACTGCATTTGCCGTACCCGGACGACCCTTGTATCAGTTTGTAGTCATGCCGTTTGGGTTGTGCAATGCACCTCAAACCATGTGCAGACTGATGCATAGGGTTATCCCGTATCACCTCCATGAACCCATCTTTGTCTACCTTGATGATCTATTGGTAACTTCATCTTCCTTCAAAGAACACTTATTTCTATTACGGGATGTAGCTTTCCGTTTGAAAGCAGCTGGATTAACGATTAACATCGAGAAAAGTCAGTTCTGTATGAAGCAACTTAAGTGAGTTGACCACAAGAGCGGAGACAGAACTCCACCCTTTCGGTTAGTCAACACAGTTCTTCCACTGCATAAGTCTGCGATAATGCTTCTTGACCTTAGCATGGCAGTTGATACTTCATCGGTAAATATAATAGATGTCAATAATATTTACAAGTAAAGAGGACCTCCCCGGATCTGTTTAGGCTATAGTACTGACATGGAAGATGGATCGGCCCATGAATTATGCACTCCAATAGAGGGTCGTAGATGTGTTCATTAACATCACCGATCGTAATCGTATGGTGAAAAGTCTCTTTCGCATCCTGCCTCTATCGAGATTCGAACCCGGTTCCTCCCGCTCCAACTGCCACATCTTTAGCCACCTGGGCGGTAAATATTAGTTATTTTTGGTCGACTAATTTCTTATGCTATCCTAACTAACAGATTTATTATTTTGTGTAATAAGCCTTGAAACTTGACAAATGTAAATGCTTGTTTCCTTACTCTAATTTTCCAAGAAATGAATTTTTTTGGGGTAAATATTTTCTGAATTTTTGCCAATGCAAATGTCAATATCCTCATTTCATGGTTTTTCCTAATTAGCTTTTTCAAAATAGGTTAAGACATGAATCTTTATTATAATACAAATCAGATTATGGCTGAAGAAATGTTCTATTGACCAAGTAACCTCGAAAACTTCATTATGTCTGCATCAGCAACAAAAAAAAATAAATAAATAGCAAACACGTGTCGAATTTTGGGCGCCAAACTTGTCATCTGCATATGTCATCATTATCATTACAGACTAATTTTAACACTTTTCAATATTAATAATGTTTATATCTTGAAGAACAAACATCATCAAGACGTAAAACAATTGAGATCCATTAACAAATGTACATACATATATACGTGATTTGGTTCGTGTACACTAACTAATTTACAACGTTCACGCATAAATCTCGTCGGTATACAATGTGGCGCCAATGTGTTTACCCACCAAGTGACAAGTCAAATTGTAAATACACCCATGAATATAAGATAATCATTGTTTTTCTATTCTTATTTGAAATAACAAAAACTCTCGAAACGATTGACGTGATTTCACTCTTAAATCTGAACGGATTAAATTTTTGTTGTTTATTCGATTATTTTTTTGGCTCACAAATCTTAAGATATAAAATTAAATAAATTATTTAAATTAGAAAACTCAAATTATTATTTTTGGGGTTTCGATTTTAGCAGACAAAGATAAGATTTTCTTCTTAGAACATATGGCCCATATATCAAATCCCAAAAATAATTTACAAAACTTTTTATCATAAAAACATTGCGTTGAGATACCCACATCATATAGATCGGATTTTGATAGAATACGATATGAGTTTGGAGATTTGAATGAGAATTATACTTCCGTAGACAAAAAATAATTCCATCCTGCGTGTGTACTGTGTACCCACAAATGGAATAACATCTAAATTTTTATTTCTATATAATTTATAAAATTTATTATAACCCCAACCGCACTCAATTAAGCCCGATTAAGCTCGATTTAAACCAATCATAATCGTTTTAATTTTGGCGCATTTCTTATATTCGGTTTATATTATCGTCAATGTAAAGGCTATCAAAATAGACAAAATCAAGGTCTCCCCAAACAATATGTATATACGAGGGGAGTAACAAAAGTTCGCTTAGTTGGCCAGAAAAAAAAACAAATAAAATTCTTTTCGTATTTATTCTTAATATTAACATCTTCTTTTAACTTGACGACACTGCTCAATACCTGTCTTCTAGTAAGCACGACAAGCTCTGTGGATCAACATCAAACCATGGTCATTTATCCAAAACCTACTCCTTCTTATGATTTCACTGAGTTTCTTTTGTGGATCTTCTGTATCGCGGTGGTCATATGAACACTGCGCAATATACCAGCATTAGACACATTCCATAGATCAGGGCTAAGAATAAATCCTTGGGCGGCAACTCCTGTGATTTTATTTACTGCATTTACCTTCCGTGGTAAGAACACGAGTATCCTGACCAGAAGCTAACTGTGTAGAATTAAAAGCATTTTTTTTTTGACATCCAGCGTGGCAAGTTACACTATTTTACGGGGAAAATGGTATTCTTGTCATGTCCGAAAGAATGATCTACCACTTCTTTACCACCGCATCGGTGGTATCCAGCATGCAAAGAGGTATATATGCTGATGGGGAATTATTAGCATTTTTGCTTATATAGGAGAACGAGCAGTTGGGTCTTCCATGCCTGGGAAAACACCTTCCTCAACACACCGGTTGTACATGTTTAATAGAATTTCATGGTTTGATCTAGTTAGCACCTTTAATACTGCTATGGGAGTTCCATCTGGACCAAGAGCCTTTCTATTTCATAGAGATGCATATTGTATTTCTTCGACCGTAAACACAGGGACTTGCTTCGTTTTATCGTGATGAGAGGGTTCACAATCTGCCGCATTTTCACTGCGTCCATTACAGGACTAGGTCTTTTGTAGCTATAAGGTCCCATGGTCCTGTCTCCACATATTGCTTTAGAGTTTCCCATTAAGCGCGTTTGCTTTTATTTATCTCCTACTTAAGATTTTGTTTCGCCAATCTATAATCTTCCAGTTCCATTCTGGCCATGTACTTGCCTCTCGCTCTTGCTCTACTGTATCTCCGTTTAAGGTGTAGGTTTTCTTAGGCTCAGTATCGTATCAATAGACCACCAATAGACTGCAGTTTTCTTTCCGCTTAATGTCCTCTTTCTGGGCATCAGCGAATTGCATGGGTTCTTTATTAGTTTTACGGTGGTCTTCCACCAGTTTTAAGCTTATCAAGTTTAGCATTAACCGCATAAATTATATCCGCCTTACTGTTAAAGGCCTTTACTTATTCTAGATCCGAGGAATATGCTGTTGGTCGTATTTCTGCGATGCCATAGTTCGCCTCTTTCTTTTGCAACAAATTTTTGAAAATTGTTGGTAAGCAGTCTTCGGTATATTATTTTGCAGTTACCGTCCGACTCTTTTCCAGGGAAATAGCAGCTACAATTTTTGATCGGGTGAAGTAAATTGACATCATTACTTTTGTTGCTTAACTTTTACGGGTGAGTTCGCTCCTGTTGGGCTCCATACCATGGAATGCTGTTTGATTTTTGAATCGTACTTGTACTAAAATTCGTACCAGTACAAGTAACAACTTTGTTTAAGAGTCTAGACTGCTTTTTTTCAAATTATTTAGCAAAAATTTAGCTAAATGCACTCGCTTTTTTCGGCCCTCATTTAAAAACCGTGAAATCCATCGAGCAAATTTTTTCATGTATCCAATTCATCAGCAATAATTTCTTGTGTCAATTGTCAATCTTCGTCAACTTTGGACTTCACCAGAGCCACAGTAACGTCATCGAAGCTCATCTTCAACAGAAAAATGTCCCGTCTAGAATCTTCGGAACCACTTGAAAGATAGTCTGCAGAGACGGTGCCATCGTTCTATATTTGGCATTCATTGAATATTTAAAGCGGCTTTAGTTACTTTAGTGATGGAACTGCGTCTGATTCATCCTCTGCTAATTTATTATGGGTGTTTGACTGTGAAACTTCAAATAGAACAGAACACCATATACTTGTTCCACTCCCAATAATAAATGATCGAATGAAATCCAACGAGGGGCTCTATAGCTTGAACATCAGGGGATAGCTCAAAATGAAGCTATACAGTAAGTGTCAGTGTCAACAGAATGAGCAATAACCGAAAAGTTAGATATAAGAGTTCCTATATTGTACAAATATGAAATAAAACTTGACGTTCTTTAAAAACCCCGAAGTTAGACAGTGAACTGGAAACATCTACTTATAAATGTGATCCTGTTGCATCGAAAAGCATTCTTGATATTAAAACGAAGGGGTATAGGAATGGTTACATTATATTTATTTCAACCAAATCAGGAATTCCTCCATCGCCCTCATCTCATGTTTCTTTGTTAAGAGGTAGCCACCACACGCAAACTCCATACATGAGTTCTTGTTATCGAAGTGTAAGACAATGCACTAGTTCCAGTTTCAAGCCCGATTTCTTTCCAACCACGCTCCTCCAAGATTTTTCGGCTTCTAACTAAGCTTACTATCCTGGATAGCGCATTGACAATTATTTATTAAGGAAGTTCTTTTGAAGGCTTTTTTCTACTAGCTTTCTGAAAGGTTCCTTGTTCCGACAATCTTAGCTTGTCCCATGGTTCTAACTCTTCAACCTTCGTTGGAGGTGCTGGAGCTATTTCTGGTATTTTTGTTTGATTAGGCATCAACCTGTAGCGTAATCAAACAAGGTAATCAATAAATAATGACTGTCAGTGTAAAACTGAGTGAACTTATAAATTATAAAAGCACACAAAATGTTTTATCAAAATATCGGTTAGATATGGTCATCGAAAGCATTTGTCAACTTTATATTCTAAAATTCATGAGGAATCAATATGTGACATCTTTGATCACGAATAACATCGATAACGCGAATAATGTTGTTGGTTATACATAGCTAAAATATTGGCTCCTAAATTAGGTTAAAATTGCAGAAATGCTCTGAATGAATGTTTGTGGTGACACGTGAATTGAATTTAAATAAGTTCATGCGTCAATAGACAAATATACAATGACTAAAGATTTATATGAGGGTGTATTGTAATCATTATTGGGACATGTATACCGAAAGCTCCTACCTATTTTTTTATTTAGCGTATTACTTCTCTTTTTGTAATTTTCCTTCTTGTATATATCAAAACTACATAAAGTTAAACTAAAAGATTGTCAGGAACTCTTTATCGCAGTTCACAAATTTATCGTTCGAAGGTCGAAAATATTTGCTTTCGTCGAAATTTATAACAGTTCAGTCTAGTTTTTTCGATTTTCATTCCATACACTGAGATCGAAATGTTTTTGTAAGACGTTGCTTTCTGAACTATTAAAGCGAGTTTTTCAGATTTTTTTGTCATTTTAACGATATTTTCACTTGTTTATGGAAATGTCATCGTTATGTGGCATAATTTCATACCACGCAATATTGCACCGATAGTATGGTTGATCAAACTCGATATTCATACCTAAATAAAATCTCATGGAGACAATCGTCAATTAAAATCTTTTAGTATACTTGAATTACCTGCAGGCCTATTTGGGAATTCCATTCGTATTGCTATTCGATTCGAATCATCAATTCGATTCGAACATGAATTGGTATTTGGCAATACGATCGAAAAAAGAAATGTACACTGCCAAATAGTGAGAAGGGAAATTTTGTACTAATGGTCAAACCTATCCTAAAATTAATCATACTGTTGAATTTTGACATTTAAAAAGTATATTTCTGTTATTATATTTTGATTCGATTTATTATATAAAGATGTTGGTGAAATTGGGTTGATTTGTACACTAAACAGAGTATGGGTATCAACAAATGAAAAAGTGCCAGTTATTCCATTTACTGCGTTTCTTAAATGTTTCTCTCGTGTGACAGTTCCATGTTATCTTCTTTTACGTTTTATTTAATATTATATTTGAAATTGGTGCACGCTTTCTGAAGTTAATAGGTGGTTCATGGCTATTGAGTTGATTGTCAATTTCGCTACATGATACCCCTTTGAAATCGGAATGTACCATGTCAAACTAACGCAGGGTTGTATTTTTGAATGTTCTAAAATTTATAAGTATATACAATATCGTAAATCCTATCGGCACTTTATATGACCTCCACTTCTCCTGCTTTAAAGCATTGGTCACCCAACAACCACTAAGGTCCTGGAAACCTACTCTAAATCGTGGTTGGATGAACATCGTGGATCTATAAAATTTCCCCGTACTAACTACTAAGGTGCTGGATCGCAAAAAGCTGGTGCGGCTCATTACAGTCCCCCAATATACATTTTGTGTTCATTTCTTGCAACAATTTCCTTGATTTCGTTCGACGTCATTGCCGAATACATCCTGATATGTATATGTCGAGTGTCTTTGTCGCTGTCTTTTGTTTCCTCTTCCACTGATAGCTTAGAGTTGGTTTATTTGTTAACCACCAGCATCACTCTCACTTTGTTTTGTTTCTTTGATACCATTTTCTTCTCACGAGAAGTACGATTACTTATGACGGATCACAGCATTATCGTTAGAAGGGTATGTTGTAAAATCCGAAAGTCACTTAATTCGGAGTGATCATACTAGAAATTTAGCATGCTCTTAGCCACGCAGACATGAGCGTATGCAGTGTTATCTTAACTGGAATAACAAGAAATATCATTGTACGTTGCATTGGTATTTTAAAATCAATTTTCCGATGTATTCATGGAGCCCGACAATTACATTATTCGTCAAAAAAGGCTTCCCAAATAATTTATGTCTGCGCAACTCTGCTCAACATTTGCTTACACTTCAGAGTTGGATTCGACGACACTTTGGTAGAAAATGGAATTGATGAAATGCAAAATGAAGGGGAAGGGACAAACGGAAATGACGAGGTCATGTTAGCGCGACGAATAAGAAACAACGTACTAAACGCCATAACATAATCTTTTTATAAATAAATAAAAAATTGGTTATAAATAAAATATTCTTATTAAATTCATTTGTGTTGTCATATAGTTAGTTCTTTATCTTAAAATTATCTTATTAAATAAAATTTGATTAATATAATTCAAAAGAATACATTATCGTACTTACAACTAATAATGTTCGATCACAATGTTATTTCTTAATTGTGACTATCACAATTTTTGTTTATTACTCGTACTATCACAATAGTTATAAAGTTAGGTACTTAAAAAATGTTCAAGTTTTTTTTTAATTTCAAATTTTCAAGTTTAAATTTTCGCTTCTCTAGTCGCTCTTTAGCTTCCATGGCCAATTTGGTTTTATTAAACTCTAATGCAATTTCCAAGAATCTAATTTCCTTCTCTTTCAACAAAATCTTTTTCTTATAAATTTCATATTTTTTTCCTTCATTCTTAATGTTCGTTTCATTTCATGTTCTCCCCTCGTTTCTCTAATCGAAGCTAAACTGGTGGTTACTGTATAATGAAATTTTTTTTTGCTGCAATATTTGCTTTTCTATTAACTCATATTGAGATTTAGATTGAACCGATCTCCTATTTCCTCTATTATTTTCTAGTGGTAGCTCAATTTTAAAATTTTGTTACTTCTTTGTACGGCTTCGTCAACAAAACTAACAATGAACAAAAATTCGTTCATGAACGTAAAATTTATGGTCGAAAACGAATTTCCCGATAAGGGTAATTTTCATTCGTTGCTACGTTTCCTTGATTATACGTTTTCGTTTGCTTTATTATACGTTTACGGATTCACAAATACCAATCATTCGAAAACGTCGTTCGTTTCTTCGAATTCGAATTCACAAATAGGCCTACTGGGCATTTATTATTTGAATTATCTGGGTTGCCTAAACATAAACATAATTATAAACTAATTTCGTATAACATAAAAGTACTATCTGCACTAGAGCTTCGGAAATGATCAACGTACGACTAGTAATGTGGCCTTGATAATGATATTGCTTAGTCGGTTATTTACCCAAGTAGCAAACATGCTTTAAACCTTAAAATATTATCTAATGGGCTAGATAGAATGTTTAAGCTCATATTTCTCTGGTGTTCTGGATGCACCGATCTTTCTGAATTTTTAAAAGAAATCTCATAAAACAATTGCAAAGGATTTGGTATTTTTGCCTATACTAAGCGAACTTTTGCTACTCCCCTCGTATTGTCAACCGCGACGTCGTTGACGTTATGCGCGCGCGTACTTTATTATAAAGCAAGGTTAGAACACATTAATATACATTAAAACAAATAATGCGACGATTTTAATTTATAAAAATAGAAATTAATTATTGATAATAGTTTATTTTATTAATACATTAACGATAAATTTTAATCGGCTTTGTATTCAATATATTTTCCCATCGCGCAATTAACTTTGTAGTATACACTACGTATCCAATTTATATATTTACATATACTTTGTAGTGTACAAACCTAAAGCGTATATCGCGACAGACGGTATGATCGTGACGCAACGAACATTTCTATACGTACAAAGCATTAAATCTTGTGATAACAACAAATTTCTTGTCATTCAGCCAAAAAACCATAAATAATTGGCCCGCTGTGTACATTTTGGTATGAGTGAACCTTCGCGGTTTATTATGAGTGAACCATCGTGTGTCCATATCTCAAACAATCATTACTGAAATAGTTTTCTTATATATTGCGCATAATTTGACTATAAGTTTTATGTGTTTGCTCATTTAAAATTTAATTTCTCATTCGGCTAGTTGTGGCAGAATTCGGCCCCTCTTTATCTCATGATCATACGAATATTGCCATAATGTAAATAAATTTATAGTAATTGGCAATGTGTTTCGATTCTAATAATTGAAATGGGTTATTTTTGAAATTTTATTATAATTTTGTCGGTGAGTGAGACGGGACTGTATGTACAGTATACATACTAACTCGTCTAATGTAAACATTTAATAAAATGTTTGCGACCTACGTCACTTCTAAAGTTATTTCCACGTGATGTCAAACATGCGCGTTTATTTTTCGTTCCAAATTATTTTCGCTGTGTGTTTATTTTTTTCGTATATGTTTTCAGTTTTTCCATCGAGATAAGTTTCGTTTTTTATTGCCATTCGAACAACAAGTGGGTTGGTGTTTATTAATTTTGATACGGTGGCTGGTTCGTATATAGACGATGTATATGATACAGTTGAGCCTTGATATTATTCAAAATTAATCGATCTGATAATAATCTATCAGTTGCTTCGACCAGATAATCGTGCTTCGACGATACGTCGTGGGGCTTTAACATAAATTAAATGATCAATCAATCTTAATCCGGAAAATGTGGAAAAATTTTAGCTATTGGGATAATTTAGAGATATGAAGAATCGAAACCGTCTGTGTTGCTCAAGAACCACTGAGAATATTGCCGATGTAGCCCGTAGAGTTGAATAAAACCTAGGTTTGTCGATTCCTCGTCGATCTTTAGAATTATAGACATTCCACATACCACATTACACCGTATTTTGCATAAAGGCTAAAGTCTTAACGCTTTTAAAGATCAGCTAACACAAGACTTCATGCCGGTCGATCACCATAAACGTCGTATTTTCACATTTTCAATGATCCGGCTTTTCTTCGAAAAATCATCTCGGAGGCTACGTTAGTAAGCATAATAGTTGCATTGGGTCTCAGAAAATCCAAGAATGGTTATTTAAAAGTCTCTCATCCTCAACGTGTCACTGCGTTTGATGCGGTATTTGGGCTGGTGGTACTTTTTCAAAAAATAGGCTGGGTCAACTGTTAAGGTGAATGGATTGCGCTACTGAGCTATGATTAATGATTTTTTATAGCCGGAACAGAAAAATTTTATTTTCAGTAAGACGGCACCACACCAAGCAATGACCGTATTGTTTCTAGAAGAGGTGGTAACAATTATCTGTTTTGTTTGGGACCACGTGAAAGTTAAGGTATATGCCAATCCTTCACAGTCGATTCAAGACCATAAAGATATAATTCGTTAAGTCATCGACGACATACAGCCGCAAATGTGTGAATTTGTCATGGAAAATTTAATGAATAGGATATGGTGCTGCAAGCGTAGCCTGGCCATTTGATTGATATTGTTGTCAAATGATAATAGAAACCCGCTTTATAATAGGAAATCAAATGGGATCATTATATATAATAAAATATCAGATAATGAAGTACAGCTTAAACCCTAAATCATGCCGGAAACAAGTTAGCAAGCTTAAAATTAACCATATGACGGAACTTTTGCACATTCTCATCAATAACTAAAACTGATTCGAATTTAAACCCCACAATTCAAACGTGAGACAATTCTCATCATATCGACCAATGAAGCCATAAACCTATAATTTCTTAGCTGTTAGATAATATGTGGCTAAAAACTGAAACCAGTACTAGAAGAACAGTATATAATACCACACTAACCATAAAGTTTCAAAATTAAGATAGGCCCGTGACCTATTTACATTGAATGTAAATACCATCAAACTCACCTTTTCTTCACTATTACACATTGTTCTGCAGTCGTCTTGGATACTGCACAAATTCCTCATAAAGATAAGAACAATAAACTTTTACCAAACAGTGGCTGCTCTAGATGTTATCTGCTTATATTTTATTGGCTCCACGTTAGGAGCAACGGGCGTCCACTTACTCTACCATCTGAACCAATTAGGGCATATTGTTTTCAGCTCTTACCATGTTTTACCATGTTAGTTCTTTCACTTCGGCTAGAGCCAATTTTTCCCAGGTCATTGGTCGTTGTCCACGTTTCCTCGTTCCTTGTGGACTCTATTTCAATGATATTCTTGTTACGTCTTCGGGGTCTTAGTGTGTTACCGAGCCATCTCCATTACCGCTTTCAGATTTCAGTTGTAATATCTGTTTAGTTTGTTTACCGCAGATGCTTTTGATTTTTGATCTTATCTGGCCAATATCATTTTATTCTTCTCAGACATTTACTTACAAACACCTGGGATGTTTGGTTGAGATTATATTTCAATTGATTAAGTCAAATTTACGTTCGAAGTCTACGAAGTGAAGGTACAACGTAATAGACCATTCGTATGACTGTACTATGATGATACGTGTAGTGTTGTTATGATTAAACCCAGCTTGTGCCATTCTTAGTTGGTGATTGATGCCATTCTTGGTTGATCGATGGGATATTTGTTTAAGGATTATCATTACTAATACTTTTATTGGATGGGATGTGAGATACCTCTCTAGTTCTTGCACTATCTTGGTCACCTTTCTTTGGGTTTGTTATTCCATAGTTCAAATAGTAGTGGTGTAAAAATTCCTGCAGTTATATGTGCGTTGCCTTTGATTCAGCTGGTATATTACTATACCAAGGCCTTATTATTTTTCAGCTTCTTGGTAGTTCTAACTTCCCACTCCGTTGGTGGATATGTGTTGATAGTTTCCAACTAGAAGTTCATTATCCGGGTCCCTCAAAGTATATTGTAGACCTTGTAGGTGGGTGAGTATAGTTCAACGAATAATTTAACGCCTAAGTTCTTCAATGTATCTGCCTGTATCATCTGGACTCAGTTTAATACAAACTATTTTGATTGAGTGCATTTCATTATATCCTTAAATGGTTCTAATCTTATTTTGTTCACTGACATTCTTTTCGCATTGATTTTCTTTGTACATATATTGGTATTGCAAGGGCAAATCTCGTTTTCCATTTTGCTTTGATTCTCCTCCTTTTCCCTGTAAGTCTTGATACATTGCAAAGGCGTGGTGGATTAATGGTTTCTATTCATTTATTAGTAGCTTCGCCGCCGCCAATTTTTTTATTTTGAATTGTATAATATTAATAGCTTAATTGGCAGCAACATTTTTCAAAATCAATATTACACTTATACTGAACCACTAATGGCTTGTGTAATTGAACTTAATCATTTTTGAACTTAATTTCTTTTATGTTCGTATATCATAAATGCGTGCTTCAAGCATTGGTTCGATTCGAAGGTGACAAAATAATTTATGGCTTTGAGTCCTAACCGACTCTTGCCGCGTCGTAACTGAGATCTTTATACGAGCCATTTTAACGATTGGTGCACATTGTAGTGACCACCTACACCACCCAACCGAATGTTTTTACACTTTTTTTACACTTTTATGTCATCCGGTACGCGTTAATTTTTGGTCAACGGCGAGAATCGAACTCGAGACTGTGATTTTATTTTTATTTTAGTTTGGGCCACTTCAAACCAATTCTGATGTTTTCAATATTGCAGATTTGGTGTTTCTGTATATTGCATCTTCAATGATTCATTTGGTGCTGGTGCTTCTATAATGGCAGTACGATCCATTTCTATTCCTTGCAATTATTGTTTTGTATTTTTTAACGTGTTTTACAGGTTGTGCTAACAATCTGACTCCATCGTTTCGTTCACGAGCCAACTTTAATAACTGTCAAAAGGTGCTCTCCCTTTAAAGATTCGCATCATCAGAATTAATTCCAAAATTTCTCGATAGCCTATTCTCGACTTTGGCACAGCATTATCTACGTATTTGTATCATATCTGCGTGTTATATTCTCTCTCTCTAATGATCGGTTCATAGGCTTTCTTGTAATCTAGGATACGTCATGTACAGTCGAGATGTTTCATATTAGTTGGAAAGAACTATCCGTATCGAAAAAACTTAATCAGTGACTGATCCCTCCATTAGAGGAGCATTTTTTTCAATATATTGTACCGTATACTGTGCAACGAACAACTTAATCGCGATTGTTTACGCATTACAAAATATTGAGCGTAACCTGACCCCTGTTGATCGAAACCTAAAGGTGTGCAGTCCATAGTAACTCCTTCATAGAATCATAGTAATTGACTTTTAGGGCATTCCAATCGATACTTTTTCATAACGTAATACGTATCCGAGATGTCTACGAAGCCCATAAGGGGCTTCAAAATTGCCCAATGCAACGAGATACCTACTTGTGTTTATTGTGCCAATTAACCTCTGTAGACAGTTCCAAATCATTAAGTTACTGACGGATAAGTTTTTTGTCTACATTTTATATTTATTATATATTCCACATTATCATAT
The DNA here is from genome assembly GCA_963932295.1 of Tipula lateralis. NCBI lineage: Eukaryota > Metazoa > Arthropoda > Insecta > Diptera > Tipulidae > Tipula > Tipula lateralis. The sequence continues at coordinate 141,409,341 of OZ010736.1, read as the reverse complement.
TACAAAAACCCATTTATTGCAATTTTAAGTTTACAATTTTCCTAAATGTTTTTGTTTATTTATGTTATTATTAAAAAAGTTTCTTATCACATGTAAAGCACTCCAGGGTAAAACTTATAAATAAAAACGGAGAATTCATTATCATATTGCCATATGTATGCGATATGATGATGTGGTTGCGACGTTACGTATATGCAAAATGAAACCGAACTAATAAACAAAAATGTTATTGCATTTGTGTTTACTTTGGGCAGAGGCTCCCAAGCTAATATTAAATGTGGCCCATTTCATAGCTCGATCAAACTTACACTCACGATGTGTATGCCAACTTCCTCAAGTAGGGTTATCCTAAATTATAATAGTTTGGAAAGATCGCGGAATCTTAAAGTATCAGAAACAACACTAGTTTGGGTAGTACTGATAATTTTAAAACACGATACGCAAATTGTATTTACGTTAGCAAAATGAGCGAATGTACATATATACTCGTCTGTAAATTGTTTTCACATATATGTAGGTCAGTTGTATAATAATATCGGATTTATATTTAAAATTGTTTTATTTTACAGGTGGAACAAAGAGATGTTCCTGGAATCGATGGTTCACATTTGGCTATGGACACCGAAGAAGGTGTCGAAGTTGTATGGAACGAGGTTCAATTTTCCGAAAGAAAAAATTTCAAATCGCAAGAAGAAAAAATACAGCAAGTATTCGACAATTTGACACAGTTGGAACATCCAAATATAGTAAAATTTCATCGGTATTGGACCGATACACATAACGATAAGCCTAGGGTAATTTTTATAACCGAATACATGTCCTCGGGTTCATTAAAACAGTTCCTAAAACGAACTAAGAGGAATGTTAAAAAATTGCCACTCGAAGCATGGAAACGGTGGTGTAAACAAATTTTATCAGCACTTAGTTATTTGCATTCCTGTTCGCCGCCAATTATACACGGCAACCTAACCTGTGATACAATATTTATTCAACACAACGGTCTAGTTAAGATCGGTAGTGTAGCTCCTGATGCCATTCATCATCATGTAAAAACGTGTAGGGAAAATATGAAAAATATGCACTTTATAGCTCCGGAATATGGTTGTAAGTAGACAATGATTGTGATATCGACTAGAATACATTCTAATTTTATATTTTGTATTTCAGCTTCACTAACGCATGCCATCGATATATATTCGTTTGGTATGTGTGCACTTGAAATGGCCGCATTAGAAATACAAGGTAATGGTGATTCAGGCACTCTAGTCACAGACGAACATGTTAGTCGAACAATTGATAGTCTCGAAGATGAGCAACAAAAAGACTTCATTTTTAAGTGCCTGAATAAGGATCCTAAAGAACGACCTAGTGCCAGAGAATTATTATTTCATCCCCTCCTATTTGAAGTACATTCTTTAAAATTGATAGCAGCACACTGTTTAATTAATTCAGCACGTAAGTACCAATCGTACGAATAATAAACAACAACACTCGTATACAGCAGCATTTGTCTTCTTGTGTGCGTCTTCCGATTGATCTTTAATTTATGTACATTATTCTCAATGTGCGTCACTATAATTTTTGGTGAGGAAAAGTTGGAAAATTTTTTTTCATCCACAACTACATGTTTTATTTTTAAAGTTGTTGTTTTAAATAGAACATTTTATAATGAATTAAAAATTAGAATTAATTGATGTTTTGTGTAAATCGATCGGTACAAGTGGGAGTTAGAATCTCAAGTGGTTCTAAATATAATCAGTAGGCGCGTCTTATGACACCAAATACAGATTTCTGAAATGGGTCGAGGCACATGTATACGGCATGTTGGATTCATTTTCAAACCACCGACTGTATACAGTTTTGACTAAATTATCTAAACTATTGATTGATTGATATTTCCGTTCCTTTTTGTTTTTTGCAAATCCCGTTTTATTTCTTTGATTGCAAATATCAAAAGTAAATACAGAAATCAAATATAAATATTTCTAATCCAAGGCTGTATACAAAATGTCAAGATCATACTCATATTTTTTGTCATCGTGCTAAATTCATTTCTTTTTTCTTGTATTTTGCAGCAAATTTTTCCGAAACAATTATAGACGAAATGATGCAAAGACTGTACAAACCAGATATAGTTTTAGCTGATATTCAACGAAATGATGGTGGCCGTATCGAATTTAAATTATTTGATGTTCCTTCAGCCGAAAAATTAGAAAAATTTGTCGAAGACGTAAAGTAAGGCAATACTGATGATGAATAACCAATATAATTCTAGTAATTTGATTCTAATTTATGTTTTTATTTTTAGATATGGCATTTATCCTTTAACAGCTTTTACTGCTAAGCAACCCCCGCCACCTCGTCCACGAGCCATATCACCGGAAACAGCCGAATCTCCTAAACCTATAACGCCAGAGCCATTAGATATTGAAACTAGAAAAATTGTGAATATGATGTGCAGTGTGAAACCGAGAGAAGATAGTTTGAATGATTTATCGGTAATATACTCGAAGGGAGTTTTTTCCCTTTTTTACACAATCAATAAATTTTTTTAATTTCATTAATCAGATGACAATACTACTTAGGATGGATGATAAAATGAATAGGCAATTAACGTGTCAAGTATCACAAGACGATTCTGCTTTACATTTATCTGAAGAATTAGTTAATTTAGGTTTTATAAATGAGGTAAGTCGATATATTATAAATACTCAGTTAATTGTAAGTATTATTGTTATGAGAATTGTACTAAAAAATGTGTTATTTTATTTCGCGGTTTTTGAATTAGGTTAAGTGGTAAATCGATTTTAACATAATGCAGTAATTTTACGGGTTGAAATATTTCATTTGATACTCTTGCTGATATTACGACTCGTATCTTTAAAAATTCTTAACTGTTCTAAAAAGTATAAGATATTTTCGTTTCTCAAGAATTCATACACAGTGGAAATGACCACCTTTACAAACTTGGAGTGAAAGTTCTCATAGAACAACAGCAAATACAGGTTGTATTGAACTTTTAGGCAATCGATAATCGAAGTGTAAACTCGGCTTGCATATGAAATAAGCCAACATTTCAGTCTGTACATGTGCCCAGTGATTGAGCTAATTACTAAATAAAAACCAATTTTCCAATAGCTTAGATTATCTGAGATCACTTTAATGCTATCAATCGCTAATGATCTCACTGTAACAAGCATATTTTTAATCCTAAAGAATATTGACTTATTGGCTGGCCAAGACATAAATTCGTTATGTGAACACTGTGTGAGAAGGCGATTGTTGAGCTGATCCGTAACTAGTGATTATTTTACGAGCCACAGATTTAGCAAACAATCTCTATTAGGTTGAGCCATCTTGCTGTGTTGGGAGCTATAGCTTTTATCCCTCCCCATGATTTTCCAATGTTTTTCGCTTCAACTGAAATTATTTTCAGCTATGTCTTCGCCGGTCTTCCTACTTTTTTCCTCCTTGCGGATTCCAATTTAATATAACATCCTCGTCTTGGTGATTTTCTCAGACTATGACTAATCCATATCCTAATCAACTTTTGTCTCTTTATTTCGGTCATTTCAGTATTCGTTGAACATACTTGTTTACGAACACCTGTAGTTTCATTCTGGTTTTTCTGTGTTTCCATGTCTCACGCCCATACAGTAGTACTGATTTCATACACAAGCTGAGTCTCATCGTTTTGGTTTTGCTGTTGTTGAAGACCATTTTCGTTAGCTAGAGCTGATAGCTGTTGTATTTTCTGCTGCATATCTGAAGGTTTGTGTTTTAATCAGACATATGGCATCTGCGTAGTCCAGATCATTAAGTTTACCATTAGGAGACGTTCAATGCGAATTACTTTATCCAATCCGATGAGGAACAGCATTGGTGAGAGCAAGCATCCTTGACTTATTCCTCGAGTGTTATAGCATTTTTCACTTTGTTTACTTTTATATTAAACTTAGTTTCCAACGTCTCAATACATGCCTTGCATGGTTTAATCTATTTCTTTGGAATGCACATTTCACGCGTTTCAAATATTGCGTTCCTGTTTATCTCTTTAACTGTGATTCATCTGTTGTAAAACTTAACCAGTTTCATCCCTTTTATGTAATAGGCACTGGTGTAGTGCTCGCATATTTTGGATTGCAGGTACCTCTTCAGTATCCTTGAGAATGGTTTCTGCATATTTCCTTCGATCATTCCTTGCCATCTTCTTTGCTTGACCTACTGTTTCTACGTATCTGCTTAATTTAACGGCGTTTCTTAATCTTTGATCGCTGAGTCTCGTTTTTCTGATATTTTGTAGTGATGTGAGGAATTTCTTGTGAAGTGGAATAAGTCACACATAAAGAAATTTAAAATATGAATTGCAATAGTGAAAAAGAAAGCTGCGAGTACTCTTATGGATCTTGAGTCATTATGCATGCTAATCCGTAGCGATCTAAAACAGAAAAGTTTAGTGGAATGTTGTTGAGCTGGTTCGCGGACGCAACTGGTAGTACCTGATCCAGCAGAGCTCTAGATGAAACCACATACTTCTTGGTATGGCTGCATATGAGATAAATGTTTGTTTTTTATTTGTATGGATTTATTAGACGGAATAATGCTGTATAAGTTAGCAAACAATTTGCAGCAGAAAATAAATTTTTTTTAGTCACCACCAGGGGCAATACACCTACAGAATTTTTCGGTACATATTTTAATTTTCTTCAATATTTAAAACAAAATTATAAAAGGTTTCACATAAAATCTTGAAAAAGTTTCCATAAGCTACCAATTTTCAACATAGTTACAAATTTTCTTCTATAGTTTTTTTAATTGTGAGCTATCCATAGATCTCCCTGTTACCATTGCCATTATGATCTAATATGTTGCTTTTCAATTCTAAACATTTAGTTATTCTATTGAATCAGAGATTTCGCTCACATTCGTAACACCACCTTCCGACCAAACATTTTCGTCCCGAACAGGATCCAATTCTATCCCTCTATAAATAACTATACTTTCCTCGAAGACCCCTTTGAATTCGGTAGATTAGTGCGTTAATCCTTGTAATCATCTTATATGGTCCTGCCCAACAGTACTGATGATAAATTCTGACTGCTATTTATTAGGTCTTCTATTATTCCCTCGCATCTTATACCAAAGTTTCCTCTATTGCCTAGTAGTTTTAACTCTTTTACTGGCTGCTGTTCTTGGCTAAGTTTCACAAGTCTCATACTCTCCGTAATAATCGTTTCTTCCGATTCACCGCAAACTTCTTGCGCATGTCTCAATATAATAGTTTGGACGTTTGGTTCTCCGCTATTCAATTGCAGTTGTAGTTTAAAATGTCCACAATTTAATGTAGCTCGCCCAATATCCAACATGATTTCGTTTTTTTTAGTCCACACCAAAAATCACTTCATCGACATTATGTGCCACCAATACTTTATTACAAAAGTCCTTGTTACCGATTTGTGTGGCTACTTCCTTCTTTCTCTTGATTTATGCACTTTTACCGGTTGCTGTTTGTAGTTTGAACGAAGTTCATTGTTTACTAAATCACTTCTCACATAGACTCTTCCGTTGATTTCTCCAGTTAACGGTAAGCCATCACCACCTGATGTAAACCGTGGATTGGGGATGAATCATGCTGGATGTGGTTGTTGAAATTAGCTTTATTTCTTTACCGATGTCCTCGTTTATTGTTTGCAATCTTACATGACGTTCCTTTTTTTATTATCCCTTGTCATCTTCCCTTTCCTTCCAATGCAAAGATGATTGTATCAATGCTCGCTTACGTTTGATTTCCCAGCAATATCTCCAGAAATATGACTAAGTTTGTCACATACCCAGCAGTTGTTGATTTTATCCTTTTCAGCCCGAAAATTTATTGGTAGCCAATAAATTACTGGTTTGTCGTATTTTCTTGAAGTATAATTTTCTGGTTCTAATCCGACTCGTCGTATTTTTACCTCTGGTGCTATCATCTTATAATCGATCGTCCCGCTCGTTTATGCACATTGCACAGACGATGGTTTCACCGAATGTTTTTTTCGAAGCTAACACTACCGCTTATCTTGTTTCTACATCACGAATGCCATCAGTAAATGTATCAATTTTAATTTTTTCTGTGTATTCGGGAACCATATTGTAATGTATGAGGTGCACAAATCGATCTATGTCTGCAGCAAACTCCTGTAATGTTTCTTCGATTCTTTGAGATCGATCCTGTATTTCTTTTGCTTGTGATCAGCAGAACCATATTTTTGTTCTAAGGCAAGCATGATTTTATCCCCGCGTTTGGTTTCTAGAACAATCTGTAACATATATGCTTCGCCACCTTCTGACGCCACTTTAAGAGCTTCTAACTAAGTTTTCATTGCACCAATTATTTCTTAATGCTGCCGTTTCAAATTATAATTTGAAAATGTTAAACGACATTGTTTCGTCGAATGTTGGAGGCTTTAATTTAATTCCACTGACTAATTTTATAATTTGAGTTGTACCACCATTATTTTTAATATACATAACCTCCATTACTCGCTGACGTCATTATGACAGCATGCAATTGTTGTAACGGTTATATCATCAGCTGACCTTGCCCACTTCAGTCCAAGATCATGTAAAGTGACGTCATTAGCTGAGAGTGACCTACTTTCGGCACTTGAGTCCGTGACCTAGATCCACTTGAGTCGACCTACTTTTTGTGATCTAGTTCCACTTGGGTCGATCTACTTTCTGTGACTTAAATCTACTTGAGACGACACATCAAAATGGTGATGATATAAATTCAAAATGGCGACTGTCTCGGTCAAATCAAAATTTTAGCGATATAAATTCAAAATGGCTACTTTCACGGTCTAAACAAAATGGCAGCTATACAAATTCAAAATGGCGAATGTCACGGTTAAATCAAAATGGCATCTATACAAATTCAAAATGGCGGCGGTCACGGTTAAATCAAAAAGGGTGGCGAAACAAATTCAAAATGGCGACTTTCACCGTCAAATCAAAATGGCGGCTGCTAATATCGAATAGATTCCTCTATCAGTGAATAGTGGTATTTAACGTTTAAGAAATACTAAAAGGTTTAATGTACCATTAAACCTTTTAGTACTACTAAAACTTTTAACCACTATTGCACGCAACATGTTGCGATCTTTCTTTTGTTCGTTCATCATAGTTTCTTGTCCGGTTCTCATTTCGGTTTTGAAATGTTCTTGGCCGGTTAGCAGTTTTCGTTCTAGATCATTTATCATTTGTTCCTGATTAACCATAATTTGTTTCATGGCTGCCATTAACTGCCTCATATCGAAATTTGCAGGTGTTAGGGTATATTCATTTGAAGTTGATTGAGCAATAGTTTTTGCCGGTATTTGCTGTCCCTTCTATGGTATCATCTGCATTTGTTTCCCCAATATTACAATCGTATAGGTCTGGATCAACATTTTCTTCCAACAAAGCTTGTTGTAGCCTCCTTTCTAGTTCAGTTTTACTACCTGTTGTAGGAAAACCTCGTACGCTTAGCTTGTTTTTCAGCTTCGTCGCTTTTAATACTAGTAGCTTTATGCCGCTTTATTCACAATCGCATCGCTGTCACCAATTGTTATAATTTTACCTAGTTGGGATACATAACTGGATCACTGGATTGTGAATAAAAACCCATTGCTACACTTCTATTATTTCACTGTAACTTTTTTATCTTATCGCTGTTTTAAGTATAAACTGAAACTTTACACTTTCTGTTCGTGTATTTATACTCAATTGACCTGCTTCTAGGTCATAGTAAATGTTTCCATTTGTTTATTATTTCACGTGTATACTGCATTCATACTGCTTTTCAATTGCAAACATTTAGTTATTCTATTGAATTAGAGATGCCGTCCGTGTCCGTTACAGCAGTGCCCCTTGTGGTGACTAGAAAAAACTTGTTTTCTGCTGCTATTTTACAATCGAATTTTTTTAAATACGAACTAATAATTACTATTTTATTATTTTCAATATTTTCCAATTATAGACCGATAGAGAAAAAATAGCAGCATTAATAGAGGATACATTACGAAATAATAGTTTTAATAAGCAACATCAATTACATGGGACAACAATTCTGCCATCATCGTCAGAAGCGCATCATTTACCGGTACCCGTCCATTCGGCCAGTTAGTAATCATTTTAATATTAAACCAATTATTATTATTAATTATTATTACTATTATGATTAATTAATTAATTTTTTTAATTCAAAGAAAAATGAGATATTTAATTAAACCAAAGTCAATAGTTTTGTTTTTTATTATTATAATTATTATTATTATTTTTTATTAATTACGTGTCTAATTAATAAATTAAATAATTTTATTTTTTGATGAAATTTATATTATATATTAATTAAAGTGAAATGAGAAAATTTTGCAAGAAAATAGAAAAGATTTTGTTTTTAAAACTTTTATTTTTTATTTATTTATTATTACCCGTTCGAAAGAGAACCGCATAAAAACTAAATTTAATTAATTATATATATTATTATTATTATTTTTTTTTTTTTGATAAATAAATATTAATTAATTTTTTTATTATTATTTATATATTTAATTTATTTATTAATGCGCGTGCGAGCTATTTTTTAATTTTGTTGTGGACAAAACCTAATATAATAGAGACCAATTACAATTAAATAATGACGGATGAAAATCGTTTATAATTTTTTTATTTATCTTTTTTTTTTGGGGGGGAAATTTAGTTAATTTTTTAGTGTGAATATAATATATTATCTATTTCGAATATAACTTCTCTCGCTTCGAGAAAGGCCGGCCTCGCTCTCCATATTATAAAAGTGAGTTAAAATAAATTTTTAAATCTTAAATTAATCATTCAGCTTCAGCACCATAATTATTATCATGCATTTTACTAGTTAATAACGATTTTCATATTTAGATAGAATCGCTTTTCATTTAGAGTTAGTCTGCTACCCCAAAAAATATTAATTAAGACATAGTCTAGTTGATAAATAGATAAATCTATATAGACATACTCAGTAACAGTATTTGACTCAATATACACACACACATATATAATTATTAAACAAAAAGAAAAGAATATGATTTGTATTTTCATCCAAGAAAATATTATTAAAATTTATATTTTTATTCTTTCTAAATAATTTATTTATTTTTATATAATTGCATTTATAATTTTTATGTAATTTTCTTTCGAAGACAAAAAAAAACGTTATAAAAAAATATTTTCTATTGTCTTAAAAAATTTTCTCGTTGTGAGCAGAAAGGAAAATTAGTTTTTCTTTTTATTTTATTTATTTATTTGTTTGTTTTTTTATTTTATTTTATTTTGGTTTTTGTGAATTTCCTTGTAGATTGACTTGTTGTGTTTTATATGTAATTTATGTATTTATTTTGTTGTCGTTTTGTAATACCAAACCTATTTAGCATTTTTGATTTTTTTGTGATATTTCAATGATCTCAAAATGATCAAAAATTTAAATCAATATTTAGTTTGTAACTTTTGAACAAAATTTTATCTTCGAATCGGCCATTATTGCGTTAGAAAAAACTATAAAAATTTCAGGTATTGAACGTGGTTGGACCGTAGCTGATAGTGATTCAACTGTTGATCGCCCTTCGACCGATTGTATTTTGTCGTCTATATTCCCAGTAACGGCGATGTCACCGGAAATCATAACAACATCAACAGCAACGACAACAATTGATTGTGGCAGTGGAATTTGTGGTACACTATCGCGCAACGAAGATGGTGATTTTAATCGTTCTAATGTATTAAATGCGGATTTAATGCATGCGGCTGTTAAAAAATTGGCAACAACATTAACCGATCGTTTACAAATGTCAACAGCCGATCATAATAATTGTGACGAATTGAATTCAATTGATAATACAATGAATAATAATATAAATATTGATGTAAGATTGGGCGGGGCAGCAACAACAACAACAACATCGTCGGCGTCCTCTGGAACACCAGCACCAACAACAAATGCAACAACGACACCACTAAAAAGAGGAACTATCGAGTGATTTAGAAGTTATATAAAATTTTCTGTTATCAAACAAACCAATAAAATTAGTCGATTTTCTAACAAATAATTAATAATAAAAACAAAACTATTATTGATAAATAAAACAAATAATTTTTATTCAACACACAAAACTCCTCCTTGTCTACATTTTTAAATGAATAGTCTAGATATATTTCTCTTAATTTATTGCTTATTTATATTATATATATATATATATATATATATATATATATATATATATATATATATATAAAGGGTGCCCCAAAATTAGTTTTTAGTTTGTAGATTGTAATTTTTCATTGAATCATACAGTACACAAAATAGAGTTATTTATAGAATACACATCGGGTAAATGGCCTCCACGGCCTATACGCATTTTTTGGTTATACGTTTGTTGACATAGACCTGAGACTTGTAACAACCCCATTAGAAGAAATTTAATGGTGTTAAAGCACACGAACCCATAAACAATTCTGATCATTGAAATTAGAAAGAACAACACCAGTAAATGTCTCCTCCAGTTATTCTTCGAACTCAAAAACACAGTAGTTTTGCCGATTAGAAAACCATCAAGGAGAAAATGTGCTTCATCGCTAAAGATGATTTTGTACGATAAATCATCATCCACTTGTTGATCGCTAATAATCAATTTCATGAACTCTCTACACTATTTATTGTTATTAGGCTTGAGTTGTTGTGTTTATTGAATTTTGTAAGCATGTAAAAATAGATCTTGTCAACGATACTGAATTGATGTTCCTGGGTTTAACTTCCACTCTGTACTTCAATATTGCCATTTGAACCAGTATGTTTAGCGTCTCCAATTGATCCAGTCTCCCTTAATTTTTCAATTAATCTTCACAGTTGACGATTTTAAAACACTTTTGATCATATTTTGTATACATTTTTGAACTGCGGCCGCCAAACTTTCATTATTTTTAAAATAGTGTTCAGAATGAAAACACGTTGTTCTATAGTACAACGCTCTATTTTTACTAACCCTTAACTATTTGCTCTGCTGACAAATTTTTGGGTCCGTTAATTTTGGGGCATCCTTTATATTTATATATATATATATATATATATATATATATATATATATATATATATATATATATATATATATATATATATATATATATATATATATATATATATGTATATGTATATATATATATATATATATATATACGATTGAATAAGGTATATATATATATATATATATATATATATATATATATATATATATATATATATATATATATATATATATATATATATATATATATATATATATATATATATATATATATATATATATATATATATACGATTGGTAAGGTAGTTCCGACTGTATTCAGTTGAAATCAGATAAATAATTATTTAACAAAATCCAAAGTAATTTAGGCTAGTTTAGAAATGCATCAAGAATGGGCAAAATAAACAATGCTTCTTTCATGTTATACTGGAAATTAGAAATCAGCTCAGATATAAAATAAAATATAAATCTTTTTGTTCTAGTGAAATGGAACTTTTGTATACCTTCATTAGGGGAAATAGTTTTAATTAGGTATTTGTATTTTAATCCAGGACAGTATGCATACATATATAAATATGAATAAATTCCAATTTAAAACTAAGTAATTTGATCGGCACTAGTTCTAAGGTACATAATTTTCACATTCCTTGATTTCAAAATTTAGTCTCCCTATCGCTTTCAGTCGTTTCAATTTAGTAATATTACTATACCTCCTTTGTAACTATCAAGCCAGAAACGCATTAATTTCCTTTAGACATGTTTTAGAACAATAGATTATATTTTGTATATTAAAACAAAATTATTGCTTTTTAGGACCTCCTTTATAAAGAGTAGTAGTAGTAACTTGTAAATAGTGTAGTATCAGTTATACTTTGTAATATTTAAATATCTTAGTTATAATCGCTTTGTAAGTCCAAGCTATCCAAATATGGAAACAACTTCTAATATTCAATACAAGATCAAGTTTCTCGATTGACTACACGATTGGGCCTTTCCTAATAAAAATATTGACATACTACCTTTTGTTATTCTATAGGTCAGTCGAATGATGGCCACTATTATTCTTATGCAAGTAATGTGTTGAGGCTTAAAATTGTGGATGCGTAATCATCGTTCTAATACGCAACCCCAAACGTATAGTGTGTTAAATTATTCTGTAGTTATTTATTTTAAACCCAATCGAACTATATACATATTGAGGTAATGGGCGAAACAGAAAACAATAACAAATTCTAATCGATCACATTCTAGCATATCGGGGCAGCCACAACCGAAATTAATTTTAATAGTTTTTTTTAATAGACCGCCGATAATGGTTGATTTATATCGAGCTCGATCAACGTATATCGCACACGCTCATTTGCTTTTATCTACTGCACCAAATATTTAGATCTAAATTTCCAAAATTTTTTGCATTTATTTTTTAATTCCAGATTGTTTGAAGACATCATGCACCCATAATTGGATGGTGTGCGCTGCCCATCGTATTATTTGGACACCAACAAATATTACCGGCAATACAAAATCTTGCTCGTCAACCACGTCATAATTTGGAGTTACCAATTAACCATTGCCATAACCATTGTTTATATGGTTTTGGTTATTGCAATTTATAGTTGTAGTAGAAACAAATTTAGTTTAATATTAAAAGAAACCTATATTGTGTATTTGTATCGCTCGTTAATTAAGCTTTTATATAGAACTGCCAATTAATATAAGTATACAATAATTATTTTTAACGTGTTAGTCCCGAACCAACCCCCCCTTGTTGTTTTCTGTTTTTAATCGCTGTGGGAAGATAAATTTACTTGTATCACTCGTCCCAATACGAATCTCATTTAAAAATGTAGACGCGTGACCTACTAGGCGAGGTCAACCTTGCATAATACAAAAAGTCCCGAAACTATATTTTTTATAGTCAACTTAAACCATTTTAAATATTATTTGCTGCAAAAATAATTTGACGGTTACTAAGCGCGCGCTGTGAGCACAATTTTTTATTTTTATTATAATTTTAATTAAAATAAATTACATATAAAAATTAATAAATCCAAAAACTAAATAATTTTTTTTTAAACTCTTATTATTTTTTTCATTTATTTATTTATTATGATTATTTTATTTTAATTGTTTTTTTTTATTTAATTAATTAAATGATTTAGTAAATAAATTAAATAACAAAATGACGTCACAAAATAAAAAAACGTTCAGAGACAAAAATATATATATTTTTTTAATTTATTTAAAAAATATTATTAATTATAACTATATAAATGTATAATATATTAAATTATGCATAATTAAAATAGTTTTTGTTTTGTGACAAATAAATAATTATGTTATAGCATTAAATAAACAAAAAATTAATTATTAAGTAAATGAAAAAAAAGAAAGAAAAATTATGTGATTTAAAATTAAAATTAATGAGTTTAATGAAAAAAAGGTAAATATATAAATAAATAAATAATTATGATAATTATAATATAAAATTAATTATAGGCTTGTGCACTGTTCATAAATGATATAAATTATACATTCAATAAATAATTTATATATATTATTATTATTATAAATAAAATAATTATAATTAAATAAGTTTTTAACGAAAAGAAAAATCTTAGTCAAGAAGAAAACAAAAAAAAACTTTTTTTTTAATTAATTTGAATTAAATTTAATTTGAACTAAACTGCCCTTAGACGATGGTTTCGTGTATTAGTCAGGTATGTATATGATTTTTAATGAATCCATAATTTACGGTTTACAATTGGAATAAGAGACTATGCCGTTTTTGCTAGGATGAAAGCTAAACGTATTTGTAGACAAAATAAGCGCGAATGGTGGAAGGCTAAGATCTTAAGAGTACAACAACTCAACAATGAGCGCAATTCGCGTGGTTTCTTTAAAGGAATCAACGAATTGTACCATACCTTAGGATCTCGAGGATCTCGATCAACTGTCTTTCGGGACCAGCGAATCTATTATGAAATAAATCCGAGTCGGATTTTTCTGATTCTACACGGATTTGTCGGATTTCTATGTAAACTAATTTATCAATTAAGTAATTATTATACTAGTAATTATTTTATCAATTATTATTAATTTTTTTAAAATTTACGTAAAATTACGATTAATCGAAAGAGAATATAACTAACTAGCAGTCTGATTTTGTCTTGTGCACTCGGAAAAAATTCGATTTGGCTTTTTAGTTTCGTAATAGCACGGATTTATCCGTTAATGGAAAAATCCGACTCCGATTTATTTCATAATAGACCAGGATGGAAACCTCTGTGTTAACGTCGATGCGGTACTCGATACACGTTTCTGGCCTTCTTAATATTAATGTAATTCTTGATAATGTCAGTGATTATCTAGTAAATGTTCTGAATTTTCAAGCGGTGTAGCATCTTATGGGACGAGAACGATCGGTTCGTCCCTATTCGTTTGGTCCGTTGATTTCAGTGTTCAGAGAACCACTAATTCTAAATGCCTTGTTTTTTAGGCACTTTGGTCGATTGGTGTGATCCAGCAAGATCCTCAGCTCCTCGTTGTCATACTGCTGCAGTCGCAGTACATGACTTCTTGCAAATTTAAGTAGTTCATCGCTGACGTATTCCATGTTAAGGTCTCGATGGATGTTGTTATTTCTAATATACCATGAAGCATTCACAATACTAGGTAGTACTTTGTTTTTAAATGTTTGTATGATCTTAACTGTAGTTTTCTTTGCACGGCTGCAAAGTTGAATGCCATATGTCCAGATAGGTTTAAGGATTTGTTTATATAACAGTAGTTTCAACTCAGAGTTTCTTCCAATAAGCCAATGCATTTTTCTGAATTTAAAAATCAATTCTTGTCTTTTATTTTTAACATGCGCCGCTTTCCACCTGAGCTCAGTGTCTAGTATCATGCCAAGGTATTTCGCATTGTCAGAGTACGGAATTTGTTGAGAATTCAACCTAATCGGAATTTATTCTACTTGTGAAGTTGTTCTTGTTTGTGAAGTTAATGTGTGTTGATTTTTAATCGTTTAGCGTTATTCTCCAAGTTTTTGCCTAAGTGTTCACTGTATTAAAAGCATTGTGCAGATTCCATGTTGACTCGACAATACTTGTATCAGTGGTCATAAATGCATTGTCATCAGCAAATGTCCCTATTCTGGCTTCTACTACATTTGGGAAATCAATTGTATACAGCAGGTATAACACAGGGCGAAGCACACTACCTTGTGGGACTCCTGCCAATATTTTCTTCAGTTTTGAGTACTCTTCTTCCTGGTTTACCCGGAAGTAACGGTTATTTATGTAAGACTCTAGCAATTCAAAATATTGTTTTGATAGATCTCGTTGAAGCTTATATTCCAGACCGGAACAATCTTCCGAAAATTTTTGATGTGGTTGTAAATAAAGAGACTGGCCTGTATGATTTTGTTTTTTCTTTTAAAGGTTTATTAGACTACTTTCTTCTATCTCGGAACATGACTTTGTCTAAGACATGTGCTCTGAGTTCTCGTAGTGCTCTGATTATTTTCGCTGTTATCAGGTCGTATTTATTTTGCTTATCGGTGTTAAACATTCATTCTCTGCCTGCCCAATTGTTGGTTTGAAGGTAATTTATCTGTGTTTGGCAAACAGATCAGCTTTTTGTTTATCGCTTCGAGTCCGGATTCCAATTTTTATGGTGGCAGTTGCAGTTAAGGTCTTCAGACCTTTAGTGGCCTTCCACAACGAATAATCGTTTCAGATTAACCTGTCAGGTCCTTAGAAAGACTCATTCTTGATCTTTTTTATAAGCAGTTTAAGTTTGTTGCACAAATTGTTTAGGATTGTTTTCTCTTCAGGGGCCCTAGTTCTCTGCCAGGTTGTTTTTCGTTAACCAAGGCTCTTACTTCAACTGGGTAGCTTATACTTTTCTGTAATATACCTTGCTGTGTGGAGGTACATTCCCATGCCGCTTTCTGTATACTTTCAATGAGATTTTCCAGATGTCTTTCTATCATATAAGCGTTCTAGATTATGGCACCTGTAGATTGATGCTTTGTTCGACTAGCTGTCAATCGGTATTTTTTTTTTGTTTAAAAATTTTTTTATTTTGGTTCATCGATGTATAATATTTTCCAATGTTCCTAGTCTTTGTTCTTGTTGTTTGTGTAGCTCACCCAGAGACTCGAGGCTTTGATCTTGCGCCGCCAGATGAGAATTTATAGTGGTTAATGTACCATATGTATCACAAGCTGTATTTGAATACCTTCAAATACAAACCGCAGATATGTGCATTGAGGTTCCATCCTATGAGAAATTCACAATGGCCATGTAGAGATTAAACAAAAATTGTTCACCAGGAGTTGATTGCATTAATTCAGAACTCTTGATATTCGGAGAGCTAACTTTGTGGAAATGTTTTTGTGGAACGCGATATAGCTCTCCTCTGCACAGCATATAGGTTTCTGTCATTTTCTTGGGAAGAACTACTCCTCTGGCGGAGGACATTATCGGTGACTACCAAGGAGGATTCCGTCAAAATCGGGCAGTCACTCACCAAGTTTCTCCGCTACGGATGATTTTCCAAGTACTACGAACCATCTCGCGATGTACACCAGGTGTTCCTATATTTCAAGGAAGCCTATGACTTGATCAATCGAGAGAGGCTATGGTTTGCGCTTGAATATTTAGGAATACCAAATACGTACATCTGTGTTAAATGACAGAAACGGAGTCACAATGCTGTGTTATAATTGAGAACAGACCATCAATAACTTTTGCCATTACTCCTGGCGTTCGACAATGAGATGCACTGTCCCCGTTACTTTTGGATTACTTTTAAACAAATTTTGGAATACATCCTTCTTATAAGTGAAATACCTCAAGCCAATATGTTATTCCGACAATCCGCAGATGATATCGGTGGGGCAACAGAATGAAAGAGATCTATTGGAACAGTTCCCAGCTTCCGTTGGTCTCAAAATCAATGAGTCCGAAACCAAATATCTAATCTCTAGTTTTAGAGACCAAGATGCAATTGATTTAAGTAGTGGTGACCACACGTTTGAAGGCATTATGAGAATCAAGTACCTTAGATCTACTATTCTAAAGATGGCTTATAACGCAAAATAAGAAATTTAATACGAATTCCTGATATCGTGCATGAAATCGAAGGAGAGCGAGTACGCTGGCTCGAACCGAATGACACTGCGATGTTTGAAGGGAGAGCCGCCTTTCGGTAGGCGGATAGGTCGCTGTCGGCGACGATGACTTTACGGCGTAGAAAGCGATCTGGCATCTTCTGGTTGCTTGCAACAGTATGAAGAGCTGGCTCGTGATCGAAACCGATGGAGTCAGATTGTTGACACGATACGGGCCAACAATGGCCAGTAAACGCCGTTAAAAAAATCTTGTTGAATGATGAATTGGCTGATGATTGGATGTTAAGGTACGCTTAGGGAATAGACATAGCTGTTGTGTGATTGGTAGTTACGCGAGGTCACAATCTAAATAAGATTTGGGTTTATTATTTATATTGCTCTCAATTGCATATTATTCAGACAAAATACTTACCATAACCATTTTGGTCTTTCTCGTAACAGGTTTTGATTCACCGACACGAAGTGTTACCAAACCAAAAGGCCACAGAATTTTTATTATTTGATGAGAAATCTATCGGAGATTCATCCGGTGAATTTGGTGGCCATTGGGCTGCTTAAATGAACCGCGAATAATTGTTTCTCAGCCAATCCCGATTGACGCGCGCTCGAGTCCTGTATAAATATCCAGGCTCTGCAGTCGAAATGTTTTTGTGTCCAAAACTGCAACGTTCCCTCTACCACATGATCCCGATAAATTTGAGCATTTATGTTGATGCCACGGTCCAAATTTTCAGTGGAACGACCGGGCAAGTAAACCGGGCTTCTTCACATATTGCTCAATAAGGAACGGTGAATCATCGGAGAAAACTTAACTCGGCAAATCGCTACTTTCGTGCAAGCGTAATTCCTTTGCGCTTTACACTCTATTTTTTTTAACCATCGGTAAGACCATGCGTTTTATGTAATTTCGAGGCCTTTAGTCCGAGATGATCTTTCAATATGTGGTGCATCCGTTCGGCCATTTTCTCCCGCCCGAGATGATCTTCCAATATGTGGTACATCCGTTCGGCCTTTTTCTGCCGCTACGATGCAGATTCCGAGCCAATTTGGCCTTCACATTCCGAATTATATTCGGCGCTGTTGCAGTGCGTTTGGGTCCACCATCATGGCGTTTTGCAATACTGTCAGTATCGTTATAACGATTTATGGTGCGATACACAAACATATATTCACATGCAGATGTTTTAACTGGTTAACAATCTGCGCCGGTGGTTTCCAGCTAAATATAGAGCAATCATAATATCACTGCGTTGTCCAGAAACAAGAGTCAACAAACTATTAATGTTCGAACCACTTCGAAACAACAGGTCTATCTAAAGTACTTTCGATTGTCTAGCACAAATTAATACCAGCACTAAGATAAATGTTGGTACTTTTCAGAGTCATTGCTTTTCTTATGTTTTCCTTTATCATCATGTGTCGGAAAAGCCTATCGTTTACTTAATATATTATATGTTGATGTAATAAATTTGGGACGCAGCTGTATAATGTATACTGTGACAATGGACGAAATGACTTGATACGTAATCTGTTCAGCAAAATAGTTCATTCAACGGTGCATTACTTGATGGTTTCTATAAATCGAGTCTTTGACCCTAATGTCCCATGACTTTTTCGTAATATGTTAATATATTATTTTTGTGCTCATTAGAATATTTTATGAACTTCCACCATTATAAAGCTATACTGCAAAAGCTTAATTGTTCAATCCAATGAATAACTATTTGGGTTTATTTCAGTTCGCGTAATCCCAAGTGTCCCATTTTCCAACTAGTGAAACTAGACTTGGTGTTAAATAATAATCAGTGTCTTTCATATTGGTTGATCTAATCCAGATCGGTTAAGTAATTCAATAGCTGTTGATGGAGAGAGCCAGATCAATCAGAATACCAACTTTTTGTAAAATGTTGAAGTCTCGCCTGTCAGACAATAAATAATTTTTGATAGAATGATACTACAAATAGGTTCTTGTATTGGAGGTATAAATAAATTTAGAAGTGCTTCACAACCAGGCCATAATGAGTCATCGACTTGAACAAAAATAGTCAGAAGAATCAATCTCTGGTGAATATGGAGGGTGGAGTGGAAACTCCATCTTGAAAGATCACTTTGTCATATGTCTTTTGGATTATTGCGAGCGAGATCCCCTTGAGCTTCTTTGGATTAATTGTATCAATTTTTTGTTCATAACGTTCTCCAGTGATGGTTTAGTTAGGTCACAATATAGATCACTTCCAACTGATCCAACCAGGTCCCATGAATATTCTATTTTGACATTGAAATTGATGCTTGACTCTACTCTACGATTTCCTGTATCTCTTTCGGTTATCGTAGCAGATATACTTTTCGTTCCCCGTCACATATTTTATGCATAAACCCACAGTTGTTCTAGCACGTAAAAAAGCAGAGTTCGGCGTCTCTTGGTTTGTGTTTATACGGAATTAAATTATTTTGTTTTGCACCATACCTATAGTCTTGTGACGGTTTGTAATCGCTTGTTGAATCACTCCTAAAGTTTTAGCGAGCTTCTCTTGAGTTTGGCTCAATAACATGCAGTATGCTAGGAACATATACAGTTTTGTGCTTTAAACCATTTGAAAGGATACCTTTCCATTCACTCAATATATAAATAAACTCTTTAAAGATGAACTCACTCAGAAGGAGAAGCAGCACCGTCAGTAAAGAGGTGTCGGTTAATTCAAGGTACAACCACAGTATGCTGCTCTTCATGTCATATTTAGTTTCGAACAAATACACCTCATAGCTAGAAGAAAGGAGAAACATTCGTTTGTCCCACGATTTTGCTGCTTAACTAAACATACCATACGTCATTCGCCTCTTAAAAAATCAGTTAACGTGAAGCTGAAAATTATATTTAAGCATTTCTCTCGATTAGCCTATAACTTTACTAGTTGTTCGGATGAACATTGTTGGTCAACCACAATGATGTTAAATGCAGTAAGTGGCCTGAAGGATGCCCATGTAACGTTTGCAATTTCATTCGTGGCCAATTGATATCTCCATTACGGCTGATGTAAAGCTAGTTGCGCCTTCTGGTTCAAATCAAATGTCGTGTGTCCTTTTGAATTCCGGATAGTAAAAGCTCGTTTATCAAACTCTCTCGTTGTGGTTGCATTAACATCTCCATGTTCGGTAAAATTGCTCATTTTCTTCCACAGCTCAATTAGCGAACCGAAAACATTACTGATGGTCACTTTACTTAAGCTGGTACACAAATTGTCTTTGTACACCTTCATACTGAGGTCTTTATATAAAATTCTTATAACAGAATTGCCTAAAATTTTTATTTATCGAGCACGATGGCGAGTTGAAGTTGATTTATGCTCAGTCACATTCTGAGCAACAGCTGCAATGGTTTCAACCTTACGCGCTGTTAATGTTGAGTTATCCATTACCAATCCAGTTTCACAAATCCACTTCACAAGTTGAACAAAACACTTTTAGCTAAATTTTGATGATTTATAATCTGCTGAAGCTCCTTAGTTGTGGACATTTACTTTGTGGCTTTAAATTATTTTAAGCAACGTACAGTTTATGATGACCTTTTATCACGATGTACCTAATCGATAGTTTTATGTAATTAGTTTGTAAAATCGTTGGTAATTTATTAATTTAATTAATGAATTTAAAAACAAATATTAAATATGTAGTCCAATCAGATTTGTGTATAACATAATTATGGATACTTTCCATAAAACTCTAAAATCAAATGATCGAACAGTAAATTATTTGTATAGTTACGTATATATATCAAAGCATTCTAAATTAATCCAGAGGGCTTTGATATATATATAATTATATTAATTAATAAATTATAATAAATATTAATAATTAAATAAAATAAAGCTTAGAAATCGATTTTAGTACGTAAATACTGGAACAATAGAGAATCCAATTGTATATAAGAAATGTTGAAACAGGCAGGTTGGGGAGAGGAGCGGAATTTTGGCTATGTGAGCTTTTATTGATATATTATGCCGTTCAAAAGTTTAAGCTATAATCTACAAGACAGATAATAGTCAGCTTGCATTGTCATAATTAAATTAATTCCACTTTTAAGAATATCCTCCAACTCTCTTCTAAACACTTCCAAATATCAAAATAATATTTAAGATTTTGTATATCAAAAAATTAAGAAAATTTCAAAACATTAAAGTTGTAACGGGTTTTTAATTTGTCTTAAAATTATCGCTATTAAATTATACATTTAAATCAATAATTAAACCACGAGTTTGTTATTAATAAAATATAGAATTAAAATTTAATTTTAAAAATATTTAATAAGATTTAAGGAATAAGATTATAATTTTTATTTGTTGACTGGAACTGATTTGCTGTATGATAATGAATATTTTTTTTAAGATGATTAAATAAAAAGGAAATACTTAAAATTGTTTTGTTTTTATACCAGAGATAAGATAAGAAGCAAATGGGAATGGTCGTAAAATATTATAAATGTCCAGCACTAGTTCAACCCTTAACATCGTACCTAAATTATTTCCTGGGAAGGAAAAATCTACAAATTCACTGTTTATGTACCAGTTCTTTTTTGACCATCTTGGTTTAATTTGACAGATATTCTCTTTAATATACGCCTGGAGCTGGAATTACCGGTGCTGCTGGTAGACCAGATTTACCCACTTATTGTTCAAGTATTTAAAGTGTTTCATTATAATTACAGAGCCTCAGATTAGGTTATGTCTTATGTTGTTGTTTTATTCATCCTTCAAGAAGCTTCTGGCTAAAAGGCCAAAACTGACAAAAAACATACTTTGTTAATGATATTGTTACGATTCTTCTCGTTTCATATCCGGACTATTAAAACAATTCGTCACTACTACACTTTAACCAATTCACTGGTTAAAAATATGACTTGACGATCCGTCATTTAGCACTGCTCATATACAATCAATCGTGAGAATCAATCTTGGATAGATTCTCGAACTTTCCATTCTTGTGCTCGCAACAGTCAAGTGTAGTGGTTTCAATTGACCCGTTACGTATCTAATGATGTTGGTTCATTCATTGTATCACTAACTTTCTCAAGCTGAAAGCGACTGTCATTACTGCTTCAGGCTCCCTCCCAAAATAAATTCAAACATAAAAATAAATACATGGTCCTCGGTTGATTTCGAATCAGCTTCGAGTTCGTGTTACAATATAAAAGTTCAGCCAAGTAGTCATTCGATTGTAGCTTCATGGTTAAAAGAGTTTCTCAATACGCCGAGGTTTGAATCTGTAAAAGAATTCGTTGGCCTGACCACATACAATCTGCACCAATACGTTAAAATGGTTCGTAAGGTCTCAGATCAGATGCGGTAAGGGCTGTTTACTGCCTCTTAGCCATAGATTATTATAAGTAGTCATTCAAGTTCAATTCACCATTTATCCCTTTCCTCAAAGTGGAAGCCAATCTTGTGCCTGCCCAATGAGTGATTTGTTCTGTATGCTGATGCCAAACATGAACAGAGACAATGAATCACTGTCTCCGCCACATTAATGATATAAAAAATTAACTGGTATGATTAAGCGTTTGTAAGCAAATTATACAATATAACTTATAAATTTTATTATTTTCAGAAAGTGTGGAAACTGTAGCTACACCAGATGAAAACTGTTGACCCTGAAAACCAAAACAAGTAAAATTGTACGTTGGGTTACGGTATTTTATTCGTATATTGATTTATTTTAATTTTTCGTCTTTCTATCAAAAACATCACTTCGCTTGAACTGGAGCTAACAAATCTTAAGTCACAGAAATAAAATAAAACACTGGGGGCTAAGAATGACAAATACATTACAAAAACTTTACTCGCCTGAGAAGGGAATGATATTGAAAAACCTATTGCTTTACATGCTTCTGGACTGCGAGTCTAGCGGTTCCTAAGACAGAACCACTACCAGTTCATTACCTGGCGAATCAATTCTGCGAGAGTGGGCTGGTTAACTAAAAGTCAAACCAAGGTTTGCTTGGTATAATTTTTGAACTTTTCGAAAACGTCGACTTAACCCAAAAGAAGGTATTCGTGGTCGTAGCAGATGAAATGAAGGTTATCGTAGTCTTTTTCGAATATAATAATTAAAACGACACTATTCTATCGTAAGTTATAATTGCAAAACTTGAGTCTGTAGGATACCATGTAGCAGCCCTAGTGACTTATATGGATGATGGTAACAGAGGTCTGTGGATGAACTTAAATAAATAAAACCGTATACTTTATAAATCCGGCCAATACCAAAACAGTTTTCGTTTTTGCAGATGTTCCACATCTAAGAAAACTATTTGGCAATCGTTATCTAGATTCTGGTTTTATTATTGAAGGAACAAACGTAACCAAGCAACCACTTGTCCAACTACACCAAAAGACATCTGTTTATGAACTTAATAGTGCTCTAAAATCAACACCTTACAGTAAAAACCCAGGTCACCAAACAGTTAAGTTGGCTACTCATCTATTCTCAAACATATTATCATAAGCTATATCATGGATGGGAATGGGAACATTGGGATTATGTCCGGATGATAATTGAAATAAATGCGCCCAAATTATTATAAAATGTATATGAACTATTGACTTTCAACATGGAATTCAAGTCAGTAGTAGCGTACGTGCTTTTCTGTTTGAAGTTCTTTAAACCGATTATGGTATAAGAAACATTCTAACTTACCGTTTAAACCAACACGTATTCAAATTGTTATTTGGAACTGATGGGCTCCATTAACATCTAACGCCTCTTGAATATATCCCTCGTTTGCGATATCTTCTAACCAGAAATAAAACAATTGTATCGCAATCAGCAACTATTGATCACATCGAAGAACGTGACGAGAATGTATTCTGGGTTCAATCTCCACTTATTGTGGACTAGTTATTATAAAAATAACATTCATTTGTAAAAATGTTGAAACTTCGAAAATAATTAAACAGTGCTGACCGTTAGATGGCAACTGTGTGAATTAAGAATTTGGAAAATAAATAATGACGTACTTTGTTACGTCGAATGTGGTATACCGTATAATAAACTTGACAAAACAATAATTAAAGTAAATAAACAACTTTCGAATGTCAAGACGAGCGCCACAACTGTTTTCGGATGTTAGACATCGTTACCAGAAACTTCTTGTATACTTTAAACGTCAATTTTTTTGTAATGTAAAGATGTTAATATTGAAGAAACTCTATCTTCAATAGAAACGATCAAAGGGACAAGTACGATTTGATAGAACTTGAAAGTGTTGGTGTGGAGCATTTAACCGGATTTATTGTCCATGAATCAAAGAACTCCACATTATTGGTACTTAGAATTACATAACAACTTGATTGTTCAATACTTTATCATTATGTAAACAATATGAAGAGAACATCTGTCAGTCATACCTAATTTTAGTTTATCCACATCAACTCCAACAAAAGTATGTAACGGTTTTAGTAAATAGTTGTATTGTGTTTCCGCATTTACTCAAATGTATTGTGACGAATCACAGATGTCACCAGTGATAACTAAAAAGAGTTATAACTTACAGCAGTAGGGGTTACCCTGTAACCAAATGTTTACACATACGAACAAAATAAAAATAAATAATGAAATAGGCGGAGCGAAGTGTAGAGATGCAAAATAATGGAGACATTTGAGTTACGAAACAGTTCAATTTTGAATTTCGAAGTGTTAATATCAGGAAGTGATAAAAAGTTAAAGTAAAGTGTTTAAATAATAGTAGTGATAATTATTGTGTAAAATAAATATTTGTGAATTTTTTGTGTAATTTTGGTGGGAAATAAATTTATTTGAAATTTAAAGTTTGCGAGTTTATATTCACAATCCAGTGATCGAACCGGATAAATAATTTGAATAACCACTCGGCGAAATCGTAACAGTATTATAAGTTAATTGTTTCTGTGAGTCGAAACTGTCGACACAAATGTTGTACTAAATATGAGTTAAATTAATACCACCTAGCGTCGAATAGTGGAACCAATGAATTATTTAGAGTTTGTTATGTAGAGTTCACACCTTTTAATGTACAGTTAACGCCTTTTTAAGATTAGTCGAGAAATAAATAGAGATCGAAACGGATAGCATCAAGAGAGCATTATATATTTTTATCTGGGAAACGAAGCGTGGATCAACGAGAGCACTTTCAGAAGTGGGATATTTATTCGCGTTGATTGAATAATAAAATAAGTTTGGTGACTGTTTTGTTGTGGTGTATGGTATATTGAATTTTGGTGAAGTCAAATAATTAAATTGTAAAATTAACTTTCGCCATTACAACACGGAATTAACGCAACCTTAAATTTTTGTGCGCACAACACATACCAAAATAATAAATTGTACAAATATGCCGCCTAAAACAAATCCAACTTCATAGAATAATAATGATGACATAAGTGAAAAGCGTGTACCCGAATGGAAAAAATATGTTGATTTCAAACAAATTTTACCAGAATTTGATCCAGTTGATGACATATTAACAATCAATGAGTGGATAACCAAAGTTCAAAAGTATGGTAAAGTATACGAAATAGATGAAAATGGCATACGCCATTATGCTTTATTAAAGTATACCTTTAAGCCAAAATGAAATTTGGATCAAAATGTGTCTTTGGTTTGCATGGAAAATTTGATCTGATCTAAATCAGTTGGAGTCATGAAACACGGCTATTATTACAAAAAGCTTGCTCTTTGTAATAAAGCAAACATGGTTCAGAGTGAAGTTATAGAGCGAATCGTAGACGGAATACCAGATCATAGATTCAGAAATTTTTTGGGGTCTTTACGAAAATATGAAAATCCTCCACAATTGATTCTGGATCTAAAAGAGGCGAGTTACATATTTGACAGTAGTACATATGGTGGTAATGGGGCATCGAGTAGTGACAGACCTCATATAAAATATAAAATTCGACCTTTACAAATAGAACTTTCAATAATCAGAACTAAGCAAGTAGACGAAATGAGGGAAATTATACAGACTCACATAATTTTAAACAATAATCCAGTAACACTATTCTTCAAAACAATCAAAACAACAGTTCGCAAGATTTCCGACCAGGTACATCTGGTCCATCAAAAATTAAATGCTTTAATTGTTTTAAAGAACGCCATTTTATGAGGGCTTGTCCCGATAAAAATACTGGTGAATTTAAGCAAACTAACCGGCTAAGAGGGCGGATGCGTTCAACCCATAGGAATCACTACATTAAATATTGGCATTGATGGTGTCAATGCCCGGACACGAGTTTACATAGTCGATCCGGAACATCACTGTAAATCCAAAGTGCTGAAAATCAACAATTAAGTGATGTCGAAGCAGAAAAGCAATATAAAACCGATCTTAAGGTATCAAAGTCATGCGTCGTACCAAATGGATACGTGGGCCATATGCATGTTTCAACAGATTTCAAAAGCCAGATTTTGCACATCGATTCATAAATTAGAGGAAACGGAAGAATCATACCAAATTGCATTGTTACCACCAATAATGATAACACAGCGGTGGTGCCAGTTGTTAATTTTACTGGAAATAAAATTCATTGGGAAGAAGGAGAACTGTTGACAAGAGCAGAGGTATGTGAGGAAAATTCGTTTATGAATAATGATACTTGTAAATTTTAGTAATTGATTTCAGGGGGTTAAATAAGGAAACCGTAAAGGATCACTAGCTTAGATTTATTTTCAGGATACTATTAGGTAGAAATGACAGAAGAAAGCAAGGCATAAAACGGCGTTTGTAACCCCTGACGGACAGTATCAATTCCTTCGAATGCCTTTCGGACTATGTAATGTTCCGTCAGTATTTCAGCGTCTAATTAACAAAATATTAGGAAATTTACGTTTTTCAGTTGCGATGGCATATTTCGACGATTTACTCATATCTACCGAAACGAAAGAAGAAAGTCTAAATAATCCTTGAACAGTTTTAGATATTATTAGAAAGAGTGTATTGATTAGATAAAATTATTATTTTCCTGGTATGAGAGCAGAAGTCGATAAATACGTTAAACGTTGTATCAATTGTTTATTTTATAAAGTACCGGTTGGCAAACAAGCTGGTCTATTACATCCGATAGACAACGGCTCAGTTCCTTTTGATACGATCCATGTCGATCATTTAGAACCTTTTAATGTTACAAAGGAAAAGCAAAAGTACGTATTCAGCTACATAGACTGTTTCTCTAAATATGTCTGGTTAAAACCAGTTAAAACTGTGGAAGCTAGAGAAACAGCAAATGCTTTATAGGGAAAATATTTAAAAAGTTGTGTGGGTCATACAACATAATACATTCGCCGAGTGGTTATTCTAATAATTTATCCGGTTCGATCACTGGATTGTGAATATTTAACTCACAAAGATTAAATTTCAATTAAATTTCATTCCCACCAAAATTACACAAATAATTCACAAATATTTATTTTAACTATTATTTTACACAATATTTATCACTACTTTTATTTTAACACTTTACTTTCACTTTTTATCACTTCCCGATATTAACACTTCGAAATTCAAAATAGAACTATGTTTCGTAAGTCAAATGTCTACACGTATTTATACGACGCAAATACTTGTAGAAATTTCCATTATTTTGCATCTCTACACTTCGCGAATGTTCTTTTCGACGTATTTTGTTCGCTCCGCCTATTTCATTATTTATTCTTATTTTGTTCGTATGTGTAAACATGTGGTTATGGGATAACCCCTACTGCTCTTTATATTTTTATAACTCTTTTTAGTTATCACTAGTGACATCTGTGATTCGTCACAATACTTATTATTAACATTGCTTCTCAAACCGCAAGAGCGAATGGACAGATAGAAGCTATCAATAGGTAAATTTTATTAGGATTAAAAACGATGACTACCAACATAAATTGTGATGATTGGGATTTGGGATAAGGTTTTGTTACAGGGCAGTGGTCCTATAACAATTCAGTTCATAGTGTGGCAAAACAAACTTCAGCTAATGTTATATATAGGTATATACCAACTGGGCCACATGATAATCCTTTAACAGATGAAATTAATCGCATCAATGAAGAAGCCGGAAACACGCTAGTATTTAGCTTGAATGAGATTTCAGACTTTAACCTCAGAGATCAAGAAAGGGAAGGTGAAAAATTTATTGTAGGTGATTTGGTGATGGTACGATGCCTACCAGTAGCGACAGGGGCTAGTCTTGAATAAGAACCCTCTTATTGGAGACCGTATCAGACTCATAAAGTTTTAGATCGAGACAGGTTCATTGTAAAGGATATTGATGACGAGCTACTACTTAGTGGATGTATTGCAATCGATAGGATGAAAAAGGTTGATTTTGAGTATGAGATGGTTGATCCGAAACGGTAAACATTTAAAACAAAATTTATTTAACGAAGCAATCAAATATTAGATTTTTGTATAATTTATGTATTATTGTTTTATTAAGTAGTTGAATTCATTGTATTAGTATATCGATACTTTACTGTTTTGTTCATTTTCATATAAACGTATGTTAAATTATTAAGCTTATAATTATAAGTTAAATTTAAGTTTGAATGGTTAAAGCTCAATTTCCGTTATTAAGAGTATTTTAAATAATGAAAACCAATAAATAGCTCTCGAAGTTTTGCTTCACATTGACGAGGACGTCAATTAAATAGCGTGGCCGAACTGTTGTACTAAATTTGAATAAAATTAATACCACCTAGCGTTGAATAGAAGAACCAATGAATTATGTAGAGTTCACGCCTTTTAATGTACAGTTAACGCCCTTTTAAAATTAATCGAGTAATAAATAGAGATCGAAACGGATAGCATTTAAAGAGCATTATTTTTTTTTATCTTAGAAACGCAAACTGGACCAACGAGAACAGACTATACACACATTTACAATATAATATATTTAGGTTATGTTTTCGTCATACCAAACATTTTTTTGTGTTCCAATCGCCTATAGAAAAGACATAAACCGAACTACTATAGGTTCAATGGCTGGCACTAGCGATTTGATTCGAAAACGATTGACGTTTCCGATTATTATTCGAATTCTCGATTATTTTCCTTTCTTATGACGACAACAGTCACCAGAATAGAGCAACTGAGCGATCAGTTTAAATTTAGAAAAAAAACCTTTAGTAGTATAGGTAATATGATGGAGAGAGAGAAGAAACGAGAAACAAAATAAAAGAAATCATTTGATTGTGATGCGAGACAGTCGAATTTTTGGAGTTGAATCAAAACGATCACAGAAAAGAAATAATTAAGAAAATCAAAAGTGTTTGTTGAATTTAAATCTAAAAATAGCTTAATAAATTAATTCTAATATAATAATAATTAATACCTTATTATAATCAAAACAGTTATTTAAATAAAGAGTAAATAAAATATAAACTAATAAAATAAATAATTCTAATAATAAAATATAAACTAATTAAATAAATAATAAAGGAAAAATATAAATAATGGTGATGTCATTAATGGCAGTGCTACATTAATGACACTACACTAACTAGTAACTGGTTACTAGCAGTTTTTATTTTGATTATTGATGAAAGCGCTTCGAGTGAGCTAAAGTGGAAGTTGGTAAACTTGTGAATTACACCGATAAATCAACTCATAGTTTGAGGTCTGTGTTCGTGAGGTGAGGAGTTTTGATACAAAGCGTTATTGCCGTAGTAGAACAACGATACTGGCGTTAAATGAGATACATTTGAAGCATTAAGTTATCGTCAACCAATTACGTGAAGTAAGCATGCTACTTTTATTTAATTTAATTTTTTTCTGAATCATTCTTGCTTATGCAATGCACACATACATATATATTTTTCGATTGTAATAGTTTATTATTTTTATATCAGTGTTTGTAACTGTATAACTGTACATCCGCGTAAATAATTATTTTGATCATCACCATGGTGAAATGTTTTCAATTTTTATCAGTAGGATACATTTGAAAAGTGTGTGCTTAAATAAAGCGGTCCCGATGAAGAAATGTTGTTAACGATGTAATATGACCTTGGGTTTGATATGTATTGAATTGGAGCGGGAAGTACCGGGTTCGAATCCCGATAGGGGCAGGATGCAAAAGGGATTTTTCACCATACGGTTACGATCGGTGGTGTGAATGAACACATCTATGACCCCCTGTTGGAGTGCAGAATTCATGGGCCGACCCATCTTCCATGTTGATACTATAGGCTGGAATGGAGCTATGCAATGTGCATATCGTTCTACGTAAATCGGACTTATAGCCATACGTCCTCGATTTGGCTGTAATGGCGTAAGGTAGAACGTAAATAAGCGAACTGCGAAAGAGTTGGGAGTGTCTCGAGCCCCAAAACAGATTAAAAAACAAAAAACAAAAAAAGTTATGTATTGAAAGATTTCGAAAGTTTTCTTTTTTATTTTATATTAGTTTAGAGCACACTTCACCATACTTTGCAACATGGCTGATGGTAAAAGTGGTTAAATTTAAATAATTTTAAGTTGGCACCCACCTTAACAACCGGAACAAGTCATGCGGCTACAAGTCGTTAAATTGCAAGTTCAGTTCGTTTGTCCGGGATGCAGTAATCTTTGAGTATTTCTACGAAGTAGTTTTTCATCTATAGTATTTCAAACTCTCAAGTCTTTTTGAAATGCTAATCTTAGTTCTAATCGACCTCTCTACACTTGCCTTTTACAATATCAGCTCTACAGTCAAACCAATTCTTGCTAGGACTTCTGGCCCACAATTTCCAAAAACGTCCAAGAGGATCTTGAAATGTACCAATTTTCGTAGAGATTAGCGCGGTAACTCATTGCTAGCGCTGAAAGTTAAACCGATTCTAGTGAATTTATTTTTTCTTGAGTATCAGCATATAGATAGCGATATCTAGGGTGACCACATTATTTCCCAACCAACTCAGAACCTCCTCAATTACTTTCACTTCATTTTGATACACGCTACAATAATTAGCAGTTCAAATAAACTTAGTATTCTCTAGCTCCTGTGGGTGGGGGCATCCATGTTTCGTAAATATTTCGAACTAAACATGAGACCCATAGAATACCACCACAGTATCCAGAGCTTGTCGTATGAGGCGACTAAATCTGGTTGCATCGCGGATCTGACGACCCGCATCCGTAAAAATCAATTATTGTTAAAAAAGTCAACAAACTAAAAAAAATCGGATACCGCCAAACCAACGATGACCTCGCTAATGTATCCGGATACGAGATTGCGTATCGGCATGTGGAACGTGCAGTCACTTTGAAAACCTGACGCGCTTATCACATGTGTGAAAGAGTATCGGCTGGAAATGATGAGCTAAAAGTGGAGGTCATGTGTCCTAGGGTTATATGTTGCTACAGAGTGGAGATGACCTCGGGATTCTTGCAGTTACATTTCTCATTGGGCCACAGGTAAAAAGGCTGTGCGAACTTCCAGGCAGTCGATAATCGAATGTGTAAGCTTCGCTTGCATATGAGATTAGCCAACCTGTCAATTGTCTTTTACGATCTAATTACCAATCTTATGAAGTGAACAATGTCTGGGAAATATTAAAAACCTCGGTTGAGCAACAAAATTTAGACAGAAGACGCGCGAATGGTGGAAGGCTAAGGTCTTAAGAATACAACAATTCAGCAACGAGCACAATTCGCGTGGTTTGTTTTAAAGGAATCCTAGAACTGCACCATACCTTAAGATATTGGTCAACTGCCATTCGGGGCCAGGATGGAAACATCTGTGTTAACGTCGATGCGGTACTCGATACCAGGGTTGAACATATTTTTCACCTACGTTATGTTCCACATGTGTATGTTCTACAGCTGTATTTTAATACCCTCAAAATACAGACCACAGAGATGTTCATTGGGGATCCATCCTATGAGGTATTCATCACGGCCATGCAGAGATTAAAGAAAAATCGTTCACCAGGAGTTGATTGCATTAATTCTTGATATTCGGAGGGCTAACTTTGTGGAAAGTGGCCGCGTTATGCCCAATATTCAAGAAGGGTGATCGTTTGAAATGCGAGAATTATCGTGGTATAGCTCTCCTTTGCACAGCATACAAGTTACTGGCATACTTAATCTTAGAAAGAATTACTTAGGAAATTATCGGTGACTACTAAGGAAGATTTCGTCTAAATCTGTCAGTCACTGATCAAGTTTTTCCCTACGAATGATTCTTTCCAAGTACTATGAAACATCTCGCGATGTAAACCAGGTAGTCCTAGATTTCAAGCAAGCCTATGACTCGATCAATGGAGAGAGACTATATAGTATGAGCTTCAATATTTAGAAATATCAAACAAATACGTACATTTGTGTCAAATGACAGTAACACAGTCACAATGCTGTGTTAATGTTGAGAACAGACTATCGAGAACTTTTACTATTACTTCCGGTGTTCCATTCTGATTCGAATAACACAAGTATTTTATTTTAATTAAAAAGTGCAGTGTTTAAGATTTAAAAAATTGCAGTGCTAATCAAAAACTTAATTGCATATCATTTTAAAATTGTAGTGGCGTACATTATAAAGTGATAATGACATAAATTTTAGGTATGAAAAAAACGACAAATGAATGGTCCTATGGTGGAAGAAGTAATGCACTTGTTAGAACACCATCAACATCTCTATCGCCGGAAATCACCACAATGCAATGTGAATTACTGAAGTCAACTACTAAAGCCACCTCCAGTGCTCAAATAGATATTATAATCAACGCACAGTTCCCCGAAATACAGCACCCAAAATGTATCAATTCTAAAGGCCTTATCCAGCAAACAACAGATGGTGTGAAGTTGCAGTTGAACTAAAAAAATGAGAGATAAATCACGCAAATCAGATACAATAAGAAATATACAACCTGTAAAAAAAATCACGGAACTAACACCGCCAATTCCTAACATGCAAAGTGAACGAGTAATCGAAAACGTTACTTATGCACAGATAGTCCAGCAGACAGAGCAGAAACAGTCTAAAATGGAGCTCGTTCTACAGGATTTACTGAAAAACATAGAGAACATCAACGAAAGACTTACTACGCAGCAACGAGGTCTGCAGAAAACACTAGAAGAAATGAAATCACAAACTAGTTTCAATAAAAGAGTAGACGGAACCCTTGATCGAGTGATTGACAATATAAATTATATAAAATCAAATTATAAACAAAAGGAATGAATAAAACATTACGCATTGTAACCTGGAATGCAAATGGGCTATTGCACCACATACAGGAACTAGATATATTCTTAAACATGCATAATATAGATATTTTGTCTTATATCAGAAACCCACTTCACCAAAACTTCATTCTGTAAAATAAAAGAATATAACTGCTACCATGCATTACATCCAGAGAACAACGCTAGAGGTGGATCAGCTATCCTCATAAAAGATCATATAAAACATAAAACCTGCAGTATCTCAGCAATATATTGCCCCCCAAGATACAATCTCAAACAAATAGATTTTACTGACCTATTCAAAACACTAGGAAGCGTCTTTTTAATTGGAGGTGATTATAACGCGAAAAATACTTATTGGGGATCACGGCTAACGACTGTTAAAGGAAAAGAACTGTTCGCAGCAGACAAACAGCTAAAAGGCAGTGCACCCAACCTATTGGCCTACGGATATCGGCAAGACTCCAGATCTTATAGACTTCTTTATTACAAGAGAGATTTCAGATAATTATATCCATATAGAGAACAGTGAAAGCCTTTCATCAGATCATTCACCAGGTATTATGATACTTAGCCAAACAATCATTATGAAAGAGAGCAATGCGAAACTAACAAACTATAAACCAATTGGGACTTCTTCCAAACACAGTTAACATAAAGAATAAGTCTGCAGAACCCAATACAGGGACCAGTCCAAATTAGAAGACGAACTAGATAAGCTCACTAATAATATCCAAAGTGCTGCGTGGGAAAGTACTCCAAATTATAAAGGCCCAAACTCCAGATTCCTCCAATTAAAAATAAAAAAACTTGGGCTCGAAAGGCTAAACAAAAAGCAGATTTGTTTGCCAATCACCTTGAAGAAACATTTCAGTCTTATCTCAAATAACCGCTCAGGTGGCGCAGTGGTTAAAACTGCGGCAGTTGCAGCGGGAGGTACCCCGATTCGGGGCAAGATGCAAAATGGGTTTTTCACCTTCGATCGTTTGGGCGGTGCGATCGGTGGTGTAAAATGAACATATCTGGATCCCCTGTCGTGTTTAGAATCCATGGGCCGACCCATCTTCCATGTCAGTACTATAAGCTGACATGGAGCTATGCAATGCGCAGATGTTTCGTCTATTACCTATAGCCGTAATAAAGTGGTATCACAACGGACCGTCCCCGGTCTAAGTGTGCGATAGCAGCCACAACAACCTAACCTAACCTACCCCAAACAAACAGAAGTGGAAAATATTACTTCAATATTTTCCACTTCTGTTTGTATTATTACTTCAAAACAGGATGAAATAAAAATTACACATGTAACATTGGGAAATCAAGAATAATCTGAATGCACATAAGGCTCCAAGGTATGATTTTATAACGGGTCAGATAGGAAAAGCGTTACCAGAGAAAGCATTGACGAAACTAGTGCAAATAATTAATGCAGCATTTCGACTAAGACATGTACCAAGACAATGGAAAGTTGCAGAAGTAATTATGATACTTAAGCCGAACAAACCTCCGAATGATAAAGCTTCATATAGGGCAATTTCTTTCCTACCAACATTATCGAAACTATTTGAAAAGGTTCCTCTTAAAAGATTAAAACCAATCATAGAATAAAGGAATCTCATCTCCACACATCAATCTAAACTGATTAGGGAAAAACATTCTACGATAGAACAAGTACATCGAATTAATGATGTAATCGAGAAATCACTTGAAAACAAACAAATATGCTCAACTGTATTCCTTGATGTAGCGCAAGCATTCGACAAAATATGGCACCAGGGGCTAGAATTCAAACTTCACCGAGATCTTCCGGAGCAATTTTTTCAAATTTTAAAATCATACATATCAGAGAGGCACTTCCGAGTAAGATATGAGAATGAATACTCTCAATTAAAAAAAATAACAGCAGGAGTACCACAAGAGAGTGTTCTTGGACCAATTCTTTATCTCCTATATACAAGAGATATACCAATTACTGAAGCAACATTGGCCACTTTCGCCGATGACACGGCAATACTTGCAACAGCAAATAACATCAATGACTCCACTAGTAAATTACAGAGGGCTACTAACCTGATATGTAATTGGAAAAAGAAATGGCAAATTAAATTAAATGAAGCAAAATCAATTCAAGTGAACTTTACAAATCTAAAAGTTAATCATTTACCAATTATGATATACTTGATAGCAGTACCGCATGCAAACACTGCTAAATATCTCGGCATGACTTTAAATGCTAAACTTAGATGGAAGGAACACATAAAAAAGAAAAGAGATTAACTAAACATGAAATTAAAAAAAAATGTATTGGCTCTTAGGGAGACAATCTGAACTGACGATCCACAACAAACTTCTGTTATACAAACAAATTCTAAAACCTGTATGGACATATGGTAGCCAACTCTGGTGTTGTGTCAAAAAGTCAAATATTAAAATCATACAAACAGCTCAAAATAAGATTCTGCGATGCATCGTTAATGCACCGTGGTACATTCGAAACGACAACCTCCATCGAGATGTAAAAATCGAGCTTGTCGTGGATGAAATTAATTATCATGCAACAAAACTTCTACAACGTCTGCACCTGCATGAAAATCTGGACATACACTGTATGCTGACTATCACTCCAACAAGAAGACTGCAAAGAGCCAAACCGCTGGACTTATCGCGACCGCGAGGTTAGTAGACCTACTGTGGCGAAAAATCTAATGAAGAGTTAGACGAAACTAGGGATAATCATGTGATTACTCCGACTAATGAAATACGTGTTATGCAATATAAATTACCAAATGGGTACAAAACTCAGTCGTAATATAAAATATAATAATAAAAAAATAATAAAAATCTTCGAGATTAGAATAACGATTTGAAGATGAAAATAGTTCCTCCGTAGACGGTAACAAATTATTTTTTCATGAGTACTCCTTTACTGAAATTTTCTCCATTTGTCTAGTTCTGATATTTTTTTTTATTCTCAATGACAACTTTCTTAAAACGTTCAACGTTTCCGGTTCACACTGTACATATTCGTATCCCCTCACCCTTATATTATCTATTCTAATGTCACATTATTTTTTCTTCAAAATTGTAGGACTACCAACCAGCCAACTGTACATTCCCGGATAGGCAACAAGTTATCCGAAAAACACTTCGCGCAAGGAAGCTGTGTAAAACCTGACTTCTGACTGTGTTGACAATTTCGATGATCAGTATTATTTCGAAATCAGTCTAAGACACGGGAGTGTTATCACCGTGACAATTTATTATCATCAACGATAGTTAAGTCATATTTACACTATATAGAATAGAAGTAAGAAGTGCAATAACGTCAGATATTGTCACTAGGCAAAATGCCGACCTTAGCAGGAATCGATACAACAAAAGTGTATCACGAATTTGGTTTTGATTGTGATCAAGTGAAGGGTTTAAAAGTGCAACAATACTTTATCCATAATGATGTGGCTGACTGGTTCGAAGAGGTAGGTTGTTGAATAATCTTGTTTCAAGTGTCCTTACTTACCTATCTGTCTCTTCATATGCTTTTAGATACTAGCGAATAGGTTTCGGGAATACAACTTCATTAAAATAATTTATGAACGGTTGTATCACTTTGATATAAATCACGTGAAGTGTGTTGAAATTTATTATGGTGTACATCATTTCGAAAGTTTTAAAAAGTTTATATCTGCAATGGACCAGTTAATTGAAGAGGCACAATACAAAATGCCGTGGAAAGGTAAAACGATATATTATGTTCGTGACGACGGACGACGATCGGTAAGTTCATTTGGTTTGAAATACATAAATATAAACTGTAAACATATTTTATCTCGCGAGTATTGATGATTTCGTTGATACATCGATAGTAAGTATTATAAACGCACCAATTAAAGTTTATCTGAAATGAAAGCCTAACTTTCTAGCCAATCTTCAAGATATTGTTGTTTGAGAAAGTTCAAGTCTAAATGTCATTCTCATTCATCTGGAGAAGGTTATTCCCGCTTGAGCTAAAGTCAGCTCTTGAACGCAATAATTGTTGTTACTTGATTGATCTTGGTACTCCTAAAAATTTTAACTGATTTTTGCCTGTGGTTGAGATTGGTTGTATCCTCCACCATTCGAATTCTTTTTTTACAAGATAAGGATGACATATCCACTATCTTATGTGAATCTTATGTGAACTGCATATGTTTTCTGAACAATTTATGCATCGCTTTGGTGAATTGTTTTGAGGCAGAGGTGAGATCTGTTGTCTATATCTGTTTAAGAACTGATTTTAGAAATTCAACATGGGGTTTCTAGTTGGGTAGACTAGAAGTGTGATTGTTTTGTGCTATCGGTAGTTTAGTGCCGATTTACCACGTGATAGTAACCGGGTGGTTCTTTTCTAAGTAGCATACTTTTCTATCCTTAACTTATATAAAAGTTTACAAAAAGCCTGGTGTTACCTTGGAATGCGGACTAGCACTTGATCCTAGAGTCCAATCAATCAATCAAACAACTAACCAGTTACTTGATTGGAAGTTTAGATCATTTTAACCATTGTTATTCCTAGTTTATTTTTTATGGTTTCTGGAAGTTTTCCTGTTAAAAACTTTTCTTCTTGTAAAATCCATAGTTAGATGGTAGAGCTTCAAATTTAATCCGTTTAATCCCATTTAGGCCCAGTGGTTGGGGGCACCCATGTTTCGTAAATATGTCGAACGAAACATGAAACCCATAGAATACCACCACAGTATCCAGAGCTTGTCGTAGGAGGCGACTAAATCTAATTGAATCGCTGGGCTAACGACCCGCATCCGTAAAAAAATATCACTGTTAAAAAAGTCAACAAGAAAAACAAAATCGGATACCGCCAAAACAAGAATGACAACAAGAAAACCTGGCGCGTTGGACGGCCTTATCACATATATGAAGAAGTATCGGGTGGAACTCGTAGCGCTCCAAGAAACTCGATGGCCTAAAAGTGGAGTCCATGTGTCCCAAGGCTATACATTGCTACACAGTGGAGATGACCTCGAAAATCTTGGAGTTGGCTTTCTCATTGGGCCACAGGTAAAAAAGGCTGTGTTGGACTTCCAGGCAGTCGATAATCGAATGTGTAAGCTTCGCTTGCACATGAGATTAGCCAACCTGTCAATTGTTTGTGTACATGCGCCCACTGATGTAAGCCAATCCCAAAATAAAGACTCATTTTACAATAATTTGGATAATCTGATAGGCTCTATACCTGAGCACGATGTCAGATTGGTGATTGGTGACTTTAATGCTAGTGGTAGAAATCAGACCGACTTATGTAACAACATAGGTCCGTACTCCCGACACGAAACTGCGACCGATAATGGGGAAAGAATGATGTACTTTGCGATCGCTCATGATCTCAAAGTGGCAAGTACATTCTTTCCTCATAAAAACATCTACTTAGAAACATGGACACATCCACGGAAAACATCCCGAAGCCAAATTGACCATGTGTTGATTTCAAAAGACCGGTCTCGGGTTGTCCAAGACGTGAGATCTTATCGGTCGTGAACAAAATTCGTAGGCAGTGACCATTTTATGTTTGCTGCAAAGCTACGATGGAAATTTTCGTACAAGTCAGGGAAGTCAGGAGAATATACAACGCGATTCTCCTGTGAAGGTCTGATAAATGAAGAAACGCAACGAAAATATCAAGATCTTGTCAGCAATAGCATTATGCAATCCAATTACCAATCTGATGATGTGAACAGTGTCTGGGAAGTACTGAAAACCTCGGTTGTCGATGCTGCCCAGCATATTCTCGGTATAGTGAAAACGAAGCCCAAAAATAATTGGTTTGATGAGGAGTGTCGTCTTGCTGTTGAGCAACGAAATATAGCGTTTAATGAAGCGCAGACTCGGTTTACAATCGCAAGGAAAAACAAAGCAGTTCTTGCTAGGAGGACAGCTAAAAGAATTTGTAGACTGAAGAAGCGAGAATGGTGGGAGGCCAAGGTCTTAAGAGTACAACAACTCAGCAATGAGCACAATTCGCGTGGTTTCTTTAAAGGAATCGCCGAATTGCACCATACCTTAAGATCTCGGTCAACTGCCATTCGGGACCAGGATGGAAACCTCTGTGTTAACGTCGATGCGGTACTCGATGCGTGGCTTGAACATTTTTCTGATTTACTTAATGTTCCACATGTATCACAAGCTGTGTTTGAATACCCTCAAATACAGACCGCGGAGATGTTCATTGAGGATCCATCTTATGAGGAATTCACAATGGCCATGCAGAGATTAAAGAAAAATCGTTCACCAGGGGTTGATTGCATTAATTCAGAGGCTCTTGATATTCGGAGGGCTAACTTTTCGGAACTGTCTTTTCGACCTTGTTTGTTTGGTATAGCGAAATGAAGTTATGCCCGACGAATGGAAAGTGGCCGCATTATGCCCAATTTTCAAGAAGGGTGATCGCTTGAAGTGCGAGAATTATCGCGGTATAGCTCTCCTTTGCACAGCATATAAGTTACTGTCATACATTATCTTGGGAAGAATTACTCCTCTAGCGGAGGAAATTGTCGGTGACTACCAAGGAGGATTCCGTCCAAATCGGTCAGTCACTGATCAAGTTTTTTCGCTGCGGATGATTCTTTCCAAGTACTACAAAACATCTCGCGATGTACACCAGGTGTTCCTTGATTTCAAGCAAGCCTATGACTCGATCAACCGAGAGAGGCTATGGTATGCGCTTTAATATTTTGGAATATCAAACAAATATGTACATCTGTGTAAAATGACAGTAACGGAGTAACAATGCTGTGTCAAAGTTGAGAACAGGCTATCGAGAATTTTTGCAATTACTTCTGGTGTTCGGCAAGGAGATGCGCTGTCCCCGATACTTTTTAATCTCATGTTGGAATACATCCTCCGTAGAAGTGAAACACTTCAAAACAATATCTTATTCCGACAATCCAATCAATTTTTTGTATGTGCAGATGATATCTGTGTGATTGGTTTAAATGGCAACGGCGATGAACGAAATACTTGATCCACTGAAACAGTTTTTAGCTTCCGTTGGTCTCAAAATCAATGAGTCCAAAACCAAATATATAATCTCTGATTTTCAAGACCAAAACGCAAGTGATTTCAGTAGTGGTAACCACACGTTTGAAGGATTAATGAGATTCAAGTATCTTGGAACTCTCATTACTCACGATAATAGTGTGGGAGAGGATATCAAAGTTCGGCTTGCCGCTGGCAATCGGGCCTTATATCCTCTACGTCCACTGCTGAAATCAATATATCTTGCAAATGCGGATAAGCTGAAGCTGTACAGAGTGTTGATCAGACCCGTTGTCATGTATGGATGTGAAAATTGGACCTTGACAAATAAGTACGAAAGATGGCTTCTTACATTCGAGAGAAGAATCATGCGTTTGATATATGGCCCAAAACGCGACGTCGATGGCTTATACCGTGTTCGTTTCAACCACGAGATCAGGAATTTAATGCAAATTCCTGATATCGTGCATGAAATCAAAGTTCAGCGAGGACGCTGGCTCGGTCACGTTCTGCGTGCTGATCAGCACTGAATGATACAGCGATCTTTGAAGAGAGAACCGCCTTTCGGTAGGCGAAGAGATCGCTGTCGGCGACGATGGCTCCACGACGTAGAGAGCGATCTGGCATCTTCTGGTTACTTGCAACAGCATGAAGAGCTAGCTCGTGATCGAAATCGATGGAGTCAGATTGTTGGCACGGCACGGGCCAATGACCTGTAAAAACCGTAAAACAAATACCATTATGTTAAAGCAATCAATTGTCTTTCTCTCACTTCGGTGGCTGATTTCCTAAACGAACGATTCTAATCTCGAACTGAAGGTCAAAATATCCGGTATTTTTAAAGTCATTAGTTGATCCTCAAAATCGAACATTGATCCAATGCATAATGAAGTTTGTTAAGTCAATTGAATATGCAGAACATTAGCAAAAAGAAGTCCATCCAAAGTCAATATTTTCATTATCTCCTCCCCTGCACGCAGCTCCTATAGTGTGTATTGTTTCAAATTCGTTCGGAACCTTTGATCATTATTACATATCCAGTGAAGTGTGACGTCATTCAGACTGCCTTCTGCAGTTTGTCTTTATCCCGTAGAGTGATGCTAACCGTACATTGTTTTAAAAATTTTCACCTGAAACCGGCAGCGTAATGGCCAAAAAGCATAGATAATTTCAATTCACGTTTAAGTTGATATAGCCCGGCACCAGCTAGATCACAGTGTACTGATCTTTCAATCAAAAATACCATATTTCCAACAAAGAATTTGGATGAGTTGTTGTAATCCCATTTAAAATTTTATTACAAATAATTTCTCAAAAACTTATATGGTTTCCATACTTGCTGAGGACATGTGGCCAGTTATATGACCACCCACTTCTCTCCTTATTAGGATATGCCAACACTACTGAAATAATGGTCTCTGTCTCGCATTCGTATGACTGTTACAGCTTCATACATTCTGATAAAAAGATACAGTGG
The DNA here is from genome assembly GCA_963932295.1 of Tipula lateralis. Classification (NCBI taxonomy): domain Eukaryota; kingdom Metazoa; phylum Arthropoda; class Insecta; order Diptera; family Tipulidae; genus Tipula; species Tipula lateralis. Next base: position 141,367,447 of record OZ010736.1, on the reverse strand, counting down.
AACAAATTCATCGCCATCCCATGTACTGCAGTGGTTGTGGTATGCGTAGCTTCCACTTTAGGTAAATTTTGAGTGGTGTGTTAATTTTACGATCCAGTTTAAATTGAATTTTGTTTTATTTATTAATTCGCTTACTTTTATTTATTAACAGATTAATTTTATTGAAGAACGATTGCGATTAAAAAATTTATTAAGTAAACGGTACAAAATGGAAGTTGATTGGTATACCAAGCATAGCCTTACAGTTTATGAATTTGAACTGAATTTAAATGAAAATCAATTAAGACAAGTAGAAATATTGTTTAGGTACATAATCAGCAGCTACCCTAACATCTTTATACATTCCGAATTCATATTTTCGAAGACTACCGAACCTCCTCAAGAAGTTAAAAACTTCCATCTAATTACCGAGTTATATAATTATAATTTAAACATTATTTATGATATAATTTTACCGCGTTTAACTATTCAAGATATATTATCATTAGAATTGGCCAACAAAGATCATCGTCTTGAATCGTACAATAGTGATTTGGATCGTGATATTCAGGTGCATCTCGAAAATCGATTGAATTTGTTTAACAAAGATACAAAACTTGACACACACATCGCTGGACTTATAAGTGTGAGATTACTCAAATATTTTGCATTCAAGTATCGAGATCGTTTTACTACCGTTAAAATACCAAATAAAATTTTAATCAGTAATGACTTTGACATAATTTTGAGTAAACTCAGAAGTTTAAACTTGAAAGTCTTGAACAACGCAATTCGATTTGACATAATATCACCTGCAAATATAACGGTTTGTTCTGTAACTATACTACGTCATAAGAATCGAAACATAATTGAACCATATTATATATTAACGAGGGAAATTCGATTGGATAAAGATATCAGTTCTATTTTAGATGGCGAGGACATTATTGGAATGATTGGAAGTTCACCATACTTCATTGAAATAACGATTCGAGCGAAGTACAAGTCTGTTCATTTATTTGATTTCTTACATATGGTTTTAGGAAAACTCAGTAATACTATTTTCGATGTCGGTTCAATTATTCAGTTGAGATCATACAATAATCAAATCAAAAGTTGTCTACTGAATAATTTTGTTGAAAGAATCTACGAATTCGAAATTGAATTTAAAAATATTATTTTTGATTTTAAACGTGTAATAAAATGGTTAGGTGAAAGTTCAAGGTTAAAAAAGGTCAGTTTTACTGACTGCATTTTTCTGTTAAACGGTAAATATATCAAAATGTTGGAAATGATGATAAGTCAAATTCAATTAAATCAATTCAATCTGACATTTCGAAACATGGAGTTCGATTTATCAACCATCTCAAAATTGTCACTGATTAGCCGTGACAGAATTGTTTACGATGGATGCTTTCTAACCCCATCGTCATGGATGATAAGCCCACCGAAATCATTAAAAACTATTGTGTTTAAAAACATGAACATCGATTTGGAAGTGTTAATTCCATTACTGCCTCACCTTTCATTTGTATTTGATAATTGCCAAATCCAACCAAATCATGATCCACTACTGTATATTGTTTCAATGACTGGAGCACCTCGATATAACGAGGTGAGTTTTTACAGCATGGATATTGATGAAAAAGTGTTATACAAAATGTCAGAATATGTGGGTAGTCTAACACTATTTGATTGTTGTATTCTATCGAATGAAATTGTAAATATTCCCTCCGATTATCCATCCATTGAAACGAAAGTGGCAACAAATATTTTTAATACATTTAACAAAGTCAGTTTTAAAGGCTGTTATAGATTTGTGTGTACAGATCTTCCCAAACTGGAAACTCCTGTCAAAACGGATGTAAGTTTTAGTTCAATATCGATTACTCCTGAATTTATAAAATTTTTGAAATATTTCGACTTTCGCAATGATATAATATTTTTTTGTTGTTGGATTACGAATCAAAATCTTGCAGAAATATGGGCAGCTGCACCACAGTGTACACGTATATCTATCTTAGGATCACATCTGGTCGATTATAATTTTTATTTTGAACTTGTAGCCAAAATATATGAAAACAGGTTTGATGAAGTGGTCAACGAGTTAAAGGACGGAGTTGACATTCCTTTATTCGATATGTTCGATATAGACTGGTCCAGAAACCCGTTTAATGACATAGAAATTGACGGGTGCACTATAAAAATAAGATGTGCTCGTGTCAATGACGTGACAAGTAAATTAGAATTATTAAGAGATGGCAAGGTTCTTGATTTACCTTATGAACGAATCAATTTACTAAATGACTCGGATGAATGCGAGGTCGACTATTTTTAAAAATTCAAATTTGGTAAAACTTATTTTTCAATAAAAAGCAAAAGTCAGCTCAATGTGATTCTATTCTCTGTAAAGGATGTATTTTTAATGATCCTTATGATATTGTTAATATATTTAATGATTATTTTGTCAATGTTGATAGTTTAGTAGCTAGATTTATTAACTCTGACAAAAATATTCATAAATATAAAACCATTCATAGTAATAGCAAATCTGCACGCTTAGTGATTGCAAGTGGTCCAGATAAAATAAATAACTCTGTTATAAGGGCAAGAGCTGATTTATTTTCTGACCTGTTGTCGAATATATTTAATGAAAGTTTGAAATCTGGGATATACCAAAGTTTTTTGAAAATTGCTAAAGTCGTTCCTATTCATAAAAGTGGTGATTATTCAGTAATTAATAATTATAGACCAATCTCTAATTTGTCGGTATTTGATAACATATTCGTAAAAATAATAGCTACTCGCTTGATTGATTTCTTGGATTGTGATAATTTCTTTTATTCTTTTCAATATGGGTTTAGAAAGGGAGCAGGCACTGAGTTAGCTCTTGTTGAAATGACTAACTTGATCCGCTTTTGATAGTAAAAAAAAATGTTGATCCAACATTTACTTAGACCTTCAGAAAGCCTTTGACTGCATTGCCCATAAATTATACTGCTTTGGAATTCGTGGTATTCCATTTGATCTACTTAAAAGCTATTTATTAAATTGGAACCAAAATGTCATGTTTAATGGACCAGTAAGTGAAATGTTATCAGTTAAATGTGGAGTTCCACAGGGTAGTGTACTAGGCCCACTTTTGTTCCTTATTTTTATTAATGACATTGCATATTTACCACTAATTGGTCATATTAGAATTTTTGCTGATGACACAGCCTTGTTATATGATACAGCAGATCCTAGCTCTATAATTACTTATATCACACATAATATGAGTATTTATTGTATTTCACTTGCCATACAAACAGATTAACATGTTTCCAACATAAACTATGTTGATGGAGTTACTGTTGAAAGAGTACTCACTTAAATATTTAGGTCTTACATTTGATACTCACATGCAATGGCAGGATCATATTGATATCGACAGTAATAAAATTGGCCCTTTTGTTGGGCTACTCAGAAAATTATCATTTTTTGTTCTAGCCCGTATTTTATTAATAATTTATTTGAGATTAAACTATTCGGTTCTTGTACATGGTACTCCCTCTGCAACTGGGTTAAGAAAACTACAAGTAATGCAAAATAAAAGTCTAAAAGCAGCATTTAAACTGCCAAGTCTATTTTCAACCAGGGAATTATATGCAAAACTGGACCACTTAGTTTTTCCCATTATTGCTTTACATGAGTGTCAAATAGTTATATTTAACTTAATTGATCATAATTATGAAACTCGAAACTGTAATAAATTAAATACACAACATATTAATACTGATTGTGGTAAAAAATCTTAAAAAAATAATTAAAACATATTTTAAATCACAAATATGTAGAATTATATTTATAAAAAATTGGAAAATTAATAGTAAATTAATGTCAATTGTTAGTTTTTAATATTGGTATGTTAATGTTTTGTATATTTGCAACTCAGAATACCCTTTGAGGGACAGTAAATCCACTGGGTAGTTTGAAGTTGCACTATTAAAATATAATTAAATAAATAAATAAACTTATATAAATTGGTTTTATTTTTGGCAAGAAGTTAAATTAAAGTATTTACTATAACAAAAGTCTTATATTTCATTACTAAATCTGTTATAAGCCATTATCAGATTTTGGTCTGTCAATGCCTGAACTAAACATGAGTGTTGTGTTGATCTTCATACCGAGTGGACGTGTTTTTTCTGCTCGGTTTTTGTTTATATTAAATTAAATAAAATAAATGCGTTGGTTGTGTGTGTGTCATGTCTGATGTTAAAACCTAATGGCAGATGAGTATCATTATCATATTATATTATATTATTATATTTATATTATGTTATTATATAATAATTTTATATAACATTTAGTTTGTTTCTTGCTTTTTATATAATATTATAATATAATATTTGTGTTTGTATTTTATATACAAATACAACATTTTTATATCACGATTTTTCATGTTTTGTTTTATGATATATCATGATTCATGGCATACTAGTGGGAGGGATTTTCGAGATTTTTTAATTTAACACGATCGCCGCCATTGTGCAATCGTTGTATAAATTAGCAATTATATATGTATGTACATTCAATGTAATTTGACAAGTGGTACATATTGGTTTAGATGTTATACACACGCCAATATACACATTACGCGGTATATATTTCAATGTCCTACTCATATTATGTAAATAACACGTTTTTCGTTTAGTTCAAGTTCACAAAAATTCTCTTTCCTATGTATGAAAGAGAATTTCTTGTTTATTTCAAAATCTCCTATATCATACATGAGGCTGATTTATTTTCTATTTTGTGCAGGTGTTATATACATATATATATACAGTAAACTCTTTCATATTGCTGGTTCTAGCTATTCAATGGTTTTGCACAATAATGCTTTAATTCTTGAATTCTATACGAAGCTTGAATTGGGATATCTGTAAGGCTATTGCGGTTTTTTGAGGTGGTGCCATTGCGGTTTTTTGAAGTGGTTAATGGTAGAAGGGGTTAAAGATTGTTTTGATACGATCATTACATTGGAGATAATAATTATATGTATGTTCATTAGACGTTTCTTATTGATTGATGCCATTTTGATTGGCTAACATGTTTAAGTTCGATTCAGCATATTAATGTTCATATATCAGAAAAATCGTGTTTTAACGAGTCGCTTTTATTTCTTTTGATTTTATTTTATCAATATACTCCAATATATGGCATATGTCCTTTTGTATACAGGGTGTCCCCGATTGGGATGCTGATCCGTTACGGGCTGATTCCTTGGTTCATTTCATGAAAAAAATCGTATGGCATGGGGGGTTCAATTTTTGATATTCTTTGAGATACAGCGCGTTTCAAAAATTTGGTTCGGAAAAAAAGTACAAGCGGATATTAAGCTGTAACTTACAAAATTTTTATCGGACAGCAACTAACAAAGTCTCATTTGATGGACAACTAAATAGGCTCTGTTTAAGATCTCATTGGCTATCTCTCATCTGTATCCATTTAAGAGCTATGGCGTTTTAAAGTTAAAAAAATAAAAAAAAATGATATTTTTTTTCATAAATTTGAGTTTTGCTCAAAAAAATGCCCTAATAAATTTTTTTTTTTTACTTAATTTTAATCTGCTATGATCTCCTCTACAATCCCCCAATACATTATTTGTACCCATGTGTTATAGTTTTTTACTTATGAGACGAAGAATGAAAACACTACCCACAAATATTTTCTGTTAAAAGATAATGGTAGTGTAAAAATTGTAACAATTTTTTTTCGTTAGTAAAATAAGAGGCGACGATTAGCAACTCATTTGTTTAAATAAATGTTGAAAAACAAAAATTAAATATTTTAATAGTTGTGAGAAACAATCTAGTGTTGTGTCGTTGATTCAAATGAGAAAATAAAATTGATTTAATAAAAAACAAATAAATCATAATAAATTAAATATCACAATGGCACAGTTCTTGGGCGAGGAGTACACGGATATCCATTTTATTTATGGATTCTGCGATGGTAATGCAGCAAGAGCTCGCGATGAATATCAGCGAAGATTCCCATCGCGTCGCGTTCCGGACGCGAGAGTATTTATAAATACTCATAGAAGACTGCCAAACATAATATCAACATCAAATATGCGGGCCGAGCCCCATGCAGTCTCATCCAATCATTTGGATGTCGATGAAGAAATGATAAGAAATGCAACAGCAAATCCAACTGTCAGTATACGGAGGCTCTCCTTACAATTGAACGTCTCTCGCCACAGAATTCATGAAGTATTGCAGAAGGAGAAACTTCATCCGTATCATTCAACACCCGTTCAAGAACTTTTACCGATAGACTTTAGTAAAAGATTGGAATTTTGTAATTGGTTAATTGAAAAGATTTTTGACGATGATAGGTTTGTGAAACGTATTCTTTGGACGGATGAATCTCAATTTACAAGAGACGGTATAACAAACTTTCACAATCTACACACGTGGGCTTCTGAAAATTCACATTCGAAAAAACAAACATCCTTTCAGCATCGCTTCAGTGTAAACGTATGGGCTGGTGTAATTGGCGATAATTTAATTGGACCATTCATATTACCATCTACATTAAATAGCGAACGCTATTTACAATTTTAAGAAAACGATTTACCACTGCTCCTTGATGATGTTCCACTTGCAAGCCGATTCTTGCATACATATCAACATGATGGTGCACCTAGTCACTGCGGTATAATTGTTAGAAATTTTTTAAACGAAAATTATACAAATAATTGGATTGGAAGGAATGGTCCAATTCAATGGCCTGCAAGATCGCCCGATCTAACTGTGTTAGATTTTTATGTATGGGGAATGATGAAGGCACTTGTATATACCAAAGAGATAGAAACAAAAGAAGAACTAATTCAAAGAATACACACAGCGGCTCAACAGATTAAGGAAGAATTACCAAGAATTGAAATTACGAAAGGTATACTTAATCGAACATTAGCCTGCATTCAGCAACAAGGAGGGCATTTTGAGCATCTTTTATAAATTTTTATAGTTGCTTTATTATGACACTGAATTAAAATTAATTTTAAAAACATTCTAATTGTTTTTGTTTGTTTAGAAAATACGGTTTTTATAAAAAAAAATATAGTTTTAAATAAATATTTAGGGAAGTACATTTTAATATTTGTGTGTCGTGTTTTCATTCTTCGTCTCATAAGTAAAAAACTATAACACGTGGGTACAAATAATGTATTGGGGGATTGTAGAGGAGATCATAGCGGATTAAAATTAAGTAAAAAAAAAGGCATTTTTTTGAGAAAAACTCAAATTTATGAAAAAAAATATCATTTTTTTTTATTTTTTTAACTTTAAAACGCCATAGCTCTTAAATGGATACAGATGAGAGATAGCCAATGAGATCTTAAACAGAGCCTATTTAGTTGTCCATCAAATGAGACTTTGTTAGTTGCTGTACGATAAAAGTTTTGTAAGTTACAGCTTAATATCCGTACTTTTTTTCCGAACCAAATTTTTTAAACGCGCTGTATCTCAAAGAATATCAAAAATTGACCCCCCCCCCCCTGCCATATGATTTTTTTCATGAAATGAACCAAGGAATCAGCCCGTAACGGATCAGCATCCCAATCGGGGACACCCTGTATATTTGTGGTACATATATACTTTTCATCATCTTTGTCTTGTTGTTTCTATGAATAATGTGTTAATGAAATAATTTCATTTATTTCATTTATTTACTTAAGGGTGTGAAAAGATAGGATTTCCTGAGTGACGTGCTTAGGATTGGATGGGTATTACTTGGTCGGTGGTCTTAACCAGTGGGTTGGTTTACTTTAGTAAGCTACTTCTTTTCTGTATGGATGGTCCTCTTACATACTTTTAAACTTTCTGAAACTTTTGGAGCTCTGCTGAGTGTCCTCCAGGATTGTGGTAACGTACCTAAGATTTCCGTGTTTGGTTGGCTTGTGCTTCTCCTGTCATATCATATCATTTTAGATGAGGTTAATGCAGAAGATAATTAATCATAAAGTTAGAAAAAATGATATTGAGTATAAATAATAGTTGATAATGTTGTTTGTAGCTCAGAGGGGAATTCATTTGAAAGGAATATAACGATAATTTATTTGAAATTTTATTTAAGATCATTTAAAATTTTATGAAACATAATAGAGAACTAAAAGGATAGCTGCTGGATGGTATTTACGATCAAACGATTCTCTTGCTTTAAGAATAGTACAATGCAATATAATTAATAAATCAATAAATATCTTGAATCGTTTGAATCGTTCACCATAGTAGCAGCTATTCAGATAAGGACCCTAACAGTGTAATAATGATCAACTCATATAACTAATAATGGTATGAATGAAACTGAATTTATCATATCCCAATATAAACAGACAAGAATGAATGAATATGTGAATGAAAAATGGTAGCTAATAATGACAACAATATACTGATTTATTTATAATTTGACACAAGTACGTGATTAAAATAACTAACAGCATATGATGAGATGACCCAAATAAAAGTCAAATGCTCCAGTAATAACTGTCGTAGACATTTACATATATATGATAAACCTTGAACGTTCCTATCCTATCCAACTCACAGTAAAAAATTTTGGTTGAATATTACGTGAATTTACTTGTGGGCAAAATTGCCAAGCTTTATCACGTAAAATTACATTCACATACAAATAAAAAATAATTATTAAAATTAAATACTATAAGTCATAAATTTGCTAGCATGATCATGTAATATTTAAATAATAAAACTTATAATTTTGCAGATTTATGGTTAAAAGAATGCAATTTAGCATAAACCCCTGTAATATTATAAACTTCTAAATTTTGTACATAACAAAACGTACAATTTTACCTTAACTATTGTGTAATTTTTATAAATTTAACCCTAAGAAAAGACTTTGCATGAAAATACTAATGTGAATATGTAGGCAAAGAGCTTCCACAATGCCCAGCCAAACCTATACAAAACCGTGATTCAGACATTTCTCTCCGACCACGATCATTATTCTAGGGCCTTGAGATATCCGACAAATCGTGCGATGGTATTGATAATAATACTTTATATGTAATAACGTTGTAATAGATTAGCAAAGTATATCGCGACGAATAAAATCAATTTATTGTGGTTTTGGTTTGTAAACTTACGGAATTCACAAAATTTTACATGCAATAGTTCTTGGTTACATTAATTTCTCTCAAATTTAAAAAAAAAGGAATAATAATAGAAACGGTTTGTAATTTTACTATAAATATCTTCCAATTTTAAAGTCCTGTTGAATAATACAACAATAATAGATTTTACATAAGAATGTGCGTAAAAATACTATTATCTTGCTTTATTATAGACAATTTTTAAATTTACATTACAAAGTTACCAAAATTTCTATTCAAAATTCAATTTATATTTTACTGTGAGGTAAATTTTGAGTCGTGCATAAATTTTGCGATCCAGTGTAAATTGACTTTTTTGTTTGATTTATTTATTCCTTCACCTCTATTTATTAACAGATCTTAGAAATTGAAACATCATTGCTTAACGACGGTCTTCACAATATTGTAGTTAAACGAGACATAATGAATGTGGATTGGGGTCAAAAGCATCTAATAGCAGTTTATGAATTTAAACCGAATTTAAATGAAGATCAATTAAACTGTCTGGAAGACATCTTCAGCATCTTTATCCCGGATTCAATATTTATATCCGAAAAGTTCATGTTTTTTAAAAATTTTGAACCGCCGTCAGGTCTGTACTCTCTTGTATATTGACTGTTTATCATGGTCAATTTTTATCATCGTTAGAATTGGCCAACAAAGATTATCGTTTTGAATGGTACAATTGTGTTTTGGATCGTGACATTCAGGTGCATCTCCAAAATTGATTCAATTTTCTTTACAAACATGAAACCCTTGAAACACGCTCTATCGAATTTTCAAATAAGAGAGTGTTCAACTATTTTTTATACAAGTTTCGAGATTATTTTAGTATGGTTCCGTCGCAAAAGTTCATTGTTAACAAAAATGATACTCGCTCAGTTGCAAAAAAATTCATTAATTTAAATATTATTGATTTGAATCGAACTAATATTCGATATGACATAATATCGCCTGAGAATATAACTGTTTGTTCTGTAAATTTGCAACGTCATAAGGAAGGAACGATAATTGAACCTGATTCTGTAATAACGCGGGAAATTCGATTGGATCACGAAATAAGTTTTAGTTTAGATGAGGAGAATCTTTTTAAGATTACACGTCCACAACATTTTATTGAAATTTCGATTCTAGTGGATTACAAGTCGAAGTCATTTCGCTTAACTGATTTCTTACATACGATTTTAGAAAAATGCAATGTGTGCCATTATGATTTAATCATTCAGTTAAGATCATACAATAATCGTATCAGTAATTCCATTCTGAATAGTTTTGTTGAAAGAGAGTACGAATTCGAAATTAATTTTAAAAATATTATCTTTTATTTAACACGTGTAGTAAAATGGTTAAGTAAATGTTCAAGATTAAAGAACGTCAGCTTTACTGACTGCACTATTCTGTTAAGCGATTAACATTCCAAAATGTTAGAAATTATGATGTATTTAGAAAACGAAATTTACCGACTGCTGTGATCTCCCACTCACCTTTCGAAACATGAAGCTCGATACACCAACCTTATCAACACTTTCACATATTAATCGTAGCTACATTATTTACGATGGATGCTGTCTAATCTCATCGTCATCGGCAATAATACCACCGAAATCTTTAAAAACTATTGTGTGTAAAAACATGAGATTTGATTTGCAAGTGTTAACTCCATTACTGCCTCATGTTTCGGTTAAATTTGTTAACTGCCAAATCCAATCAAATCACGATCAAATATTGCACGTTGATTCAATGATTGAATCATCTCGATACAACAAGGCGAGTTTTAGTAACATGGATATTGATGCAGAAGTATTATTAATCATTTCAGCAAACATGAGTCAAATGGAGCTAGATCATTGTCGTATTCTATCGAATGAAATTGTTTATATTCCCTCCAATTATCCAACCGACGACACTATCATTAAAATGGAGTATGTAGAAATTGATTTAAAAGCGGCAGCAAAAATTTTTAATCGATTTAACAGTGTCAGGCTTATTAAGTCTCACTTTGTGTGTATAGATCTTCCCACACCAAAAACTCCTGTTGAATCCAATTCGAAACTATTTTTTGGAGAAATATCAATTACTCCCGAATTTATAAAATGTTTGAAATATTTGGATTTTCGCAATGAAATAATTTTTAGTGATTGTGCAATTACGAATCAAATTCTTTTCGAAATTTGGGCAGCCGCACCACAGTGTAAACGTATAACTATCTCTTACAGACATCGACTCGATTATTATTTTTATTTTGAACTTGTCACCAAAATATATGAAAATAGATTATAGGAAATGCACCACGAATTACAGGATGGAGTTGCTATTCCTTTAATCAATCTGTTTAACATAAGATGGTAAACCCGCTCGACAGCCACATTGACTGGCACAACATCAAAATTAGGAGTGTTCATGTAAATGACGTCACGACAAATTTAGAGTATGTATATCAAAAATGACGAGGTTCTTGATTTACCTTATGAACGAAACTATTCAAACGAATCGGATATTTGCGAGGTCGATTATTTTTAAAATTTAGGTTAAGTTAAAATTATTTAATAGTTTGTAAAATTTGTAATAAAGTATAATGAAACCAAAAAAAAAATCAATTTAATTAACGCGTGTCGTAGTCGTTTCGGACCGTCGCTATCGAACACTTTACAAATCTTATTGACTGGTGTGCGCAAACGTCTACTGCGGAATGGTAAAAAGAGTTAAAAGGTTTAAAAACTGATAATTTAATCCGACAAAACTGTTTCAGTCTCGTGACCTAAAACACGTATGCGGTCTATGCTGCAGAAAATGCTTTCAAATGTTTAAACAATCTTTATTGTCGGCTTTCTAGTTGGACTCTCCCGACTATGATCGTTCTTTTTATACACAATGCGATGCATTCTCGATGTATATAGAAGGCAGTGTTAAAGTACATGTCCGATAAACGTAACCCCACTCCACTGTCGATTTGTATTATTTTTTCTGTATTCGTTTCTGTAATTGGCGTGATTTCGGATTAATGAATGATTGGTCCAATAAATTTTAACCAGTTATTTTTTCAATATATATGGTCCATTCTGTAGCACAAAGTATTAACTAAAAAATATGAGACGGGACAAAATACCATCGCACCACATTCGAGAATCTTATGAAGGCTTCTCAAACAGGCTCCATGGAATTTTCCGTGCGCAGCTACTTCAAATAACAATAAAGGTAGGTGAGCAGGTATTTCTATATATACGCCGGTATGGCCCTTTATTTCCACATTGTGGCATAATAAGTTCCTACCGATATATCGGGGACTTTCTAGCTATTTGGCAAGTTGTCATTGATAAGATAATATAATTGATTGAATGGTTTTACTCACTCGTAGCCCTGACCTAAATTCTATTGGGCAAGTTTGAGATATGCAGAGGAAAATTGTTCCATAAATCTTAGATCATCCTAGAGCTGTTACCGTAAACTAACATATTTACTGAATAACTTTGTTGTGTCTGAATTGTTAACTCGTCTTGTTCCATTTCTTCGATTTTCTTCCACGTTTCATCAGTTTCCATGGTGTTCCAGTGTTGTCATGGTAGCCGGGTACACTGATAGCAGTTATGAGTGTGGGTATTTTGTAGTTCTTCCTATTTGGTTGTTTCTCTATTTTTATGGTATCTGGTTAAATTTTGAATATTTTTATTACCAGTTGATGGCCGCAGAGCACATCTCCTCCTCTCGTTGTTTTCACATCTTCACTGAAAAAAATCCTACATTTTTGTAATGAAAAAAAGCATAAATGTAATGAAATATACATCAAAACTGCGCCGATGTAAAAGTACATTAGTAATACAATTTTAGTTCCTCAATATATTGAATAAAAAACAAACAGTACAAATTTATTTTACATATCATTTATAATTCACGTTGTTGTATTTATGCTGTGTTACACGTATGATATAAAACTAATTGTAGTAATAATGCAACTATTTCAAATATTTTTGAAGAATAAATTCATATTATTTAGGTAACAAATTCTTATGTTTATGAAAAAAATCGAAATATTTAAGAACAAGTTTCATTCTTTTAAATATTTGCATTCATAATATAAAAGAAATTTTACATCACATTTATGAATAAAATTTTATATTAGTTTAAGTATTTATGAAATTATTCATATATTAAATGATGTAAATCATAAATAGTATGATTTTTATCATAACTATTACTCTGGAATATTCATGTAATTTAGGACTTAAGGTTCATCACTAATAAAGTAAATACGTAGTATTTATGTAAAGAATCATAAATATAAATATATATATATATATATATATATATATATATATATATATATATATATATATATATATATATATATATATATATATCGCATAATTGTAACTTCCTGTCTGTTTATTTGTAAAATGAAACACATCATATTAAATTGTTTATTTTATATTTATTAAATCTAATATTGAAAATAAATCAACCAATTATGAGACATTAATTGTAAAATAATAAAATGTAATTATTTCAAATAAAATTATATATTATAAGCTATTATTTATTAACAAAATTTTCAATTTATTACTAACATCAAACTTACTTTTAAAGATTTATTTTTCATTACACAACTATATTTCAAAAAGATTCCATACAAATTCTTCAGCGCTAATATCTAGAACTCTCAGAAATTTGGCCAGTCGAAAGTTTCACTCTTAACGTATTAAAAGCTTTTAACAGCGATTATACATAACATTTTTCCAAAATAATTTTTATGGTCTTCCATTTCATGTAGACTGCTGATGGAAACCATACATTTGTATACATCTTGAACAGTTCTTTTGGTGGCACATCGTCACCTGAGTTCTATCTTGGTGTAAGCGACAGAAATCAAGTTTCGAGAAAATCGACTTTGAAGTTTTTATGCTTTAATTAGTATAATCGTTTCACTTAAACAGCAATATTTTTATCTAAATCGATTAATGTTTCTGTTAGTTACATATTGCAATTAACATTTTGCAGTTAACTAGTAAAGTTTTAACGGAAATTGTGAAATACAATTTTTATTTTAAGGGTATTTTGGTGTATGTCACATAAAATTAAGTGATCATAATTATTGCCAGGACATACACCAAAATGGTGGAAATACACTAATTTAGAACTAACAAAATAAATCGAGCTTTGATACTAGAAAAATGGAGATACATTATTTCGCAGTGGATAATTTCAATGACAGTTTGGAGTTTAGATTAAAAAGGCGATTCTGAGAAATTTGTTAATGACTTTCGTATAAGATTTCTAGACCTGAGTAATAAGCATACCTCAAAATAATATTAAACGTTAGTTGTATTTCAAAATATTTATTTAGAACGTAGTAAAAACACTTCAATTTCCATACTTCATAATATCATAATAACATAAAATTTTCTTTAATTCAGTCTTTTCAAGTAAAAAATAATTTTAAATTATTTCAATAAATTTAAGTCCTAATATTTAAGTTTATAATCCTAAAGTATTAGGCACATTATTGTAAATAAATTTTATAGAATTCCCTGTCGGCTTCTGGCATGTACTGTAGCATTGAACGAATGACTTTCTTTTTGTCAGCTGACATTTTATATATAATGACAAACGGTCCAACTGTAGGTAATTTAAAAGAGTTTTTCTTCTTCGATACCGATTGGCGAGTATCTACGATTTTCATCAAAGTCGTAGTTTTAATTTCACAACTATGCCTAGTTCGATACTTTATTGAAGATAAATCAGATTGTTCGTAAATCAAATTTGATACTGATGCAAATGGCGGAAATGTCATACTAACCGACGCAATATTATAATTTTTGAAATATCTTGATAGAAATATATGGATATAGAATCAAACAGAATGACACTAAATAATGTTCGAAATCTGTGTAGAATTGTTCAAATGCGTACAAATGATATACGGAGATACACCATGCCAGAATAAATATTGTAAACTGTTAATTACACCGATCAAAATAAAATTATTTCGTTCTAAACCAAAATACAATAAGTTCGAAAAATGGTCTAAGTAGGTGATAAAATGTTCAATCACGTACATTACATGTTATGTAATGGAGATAAAACATAATTGAACATTCAATCTTTATTTTTACCTGGATATAAACCAAAATCGCATTCAGTAACTCGAAAACTATGGCACTTAAAACATTTTTGATTGCATTATCAGAAAGAGCAGAAAAAATTACATTATAATCCGTTAAAACCCCAAAATTCGTGGTGGTGGCACTTACACCAAGATAGAACTCAGGCGACGACATGTATTGTCCGTATTATCTTCTAAAACTTTTTTAGTAGCTACTATGGATTCAAGGAAGCATCATAGCAGGTTTATGTTATGTAGATTCGTCTATAAATAATATGATAAATTACGATTATTATATGGGAAAAATTAAATGATTGATTGATAGGATATAGGATTGTAGGAATAAACGCTAGATAAGATTCCAGAACACGCTGGGACAATTTCTACTGCTATTTACACAAAAGGATGTTAGCTAGGAAAGTAAGGTATATTAGTTAGGAAAGAACGACCCGGTTACGCACATATGGTAAATAGTTACTAAAAAAATTGTTAATACAAACAGTAAAATCTCTAATCTTTTAATCTGCAATCGCCAAACCGCATTTTCCAGTAACACCTATCTGCAGTGATTTTTTCTTAGTAAAGTAACAAATACATAATTATGAAATTAATTTATTAATCTGTAACAATATTATCAATTAGTTTTATTAAATACTTAAGTCAACTCGTCGCCTGAGTTCTATCTTGGTGTAAGTGCCACCACCACGAATTTTGGGGTTTTAACGGATTATAATGTATTTTTTTCTGCTCTTTCTGATAATGCAATCAAAAATGTTTTAAGTGCCATAGTTTTCGAGTTACTGAATGCGATTTTGGTTTATATCCAGGTAACAATAAAGATTGAATGTTCAATTATGTTTTATCTCCATTACATAACATGTAATGTACGTGATTGAACATTTTATCACCTACTTAGACCATTTTTCGGACTTATTGTATTTTGGTTTAGAACCAAATAATTTTATTTTGATCGGTGTAATTAACAGTTTACAATATTTATTCTGGCATGGTGTATCTCCGTATATCATTTGTACGCATTTGAACAATTCTACACAGATTTCGAACATTATTTAGTGTCATTCTGTTTGATTCTATATCCATATATTTCTATCAAGATATTTTTCTAATATAGTGTATCTCCTTATATCATTTGTACGTACTCGAAGAATTCGGGAAAGACTTTTCGCTTATGAATTACTGCCTGTAAACCGAGAAATATGTATCTGAAAATATAAATATAATATAGCAAGATGCTATATCGTCGGGATGCGAATTTACTCCCTGCCGATAGTGCTATTCATTATATGATTAATAAATTAAAAAATGCTCATAATGGATTTAGCCATAATTTGAACGAGGCTCTTACCATTCGAATAAACGAATGTCGAACAGGGCTAAGTAGACTTCATGATTTTCATGAAGGTAGACATAACATTCAAAAGGGAATTATAATTCGTAAATTTTTAACGTACCTAAAATTCGACCGGCGCAATGCATGTTTTTTGTGAGTTAGACCTCTATCGGCCAACATTTTTACTAACATACACTGTAGTTTGTAATGATTATTGATACTTTTAAGTCGAGTGAAATTGAGCAATGCAATGTGCATATATGGTCTAGGTAAATCAAAACTATAACCGTACATCCTCAATCAGCGTTACGTAGGACGATGTTGACTTCTTATTTTGATAAAGGATATAGTCCAGCTGATGAAAAAGCTCATTTCGATTCTACGCTACTAACTTAAAGTGATAACAACAATCATTCCATACACATATATAAAAAGTTCATCTTTATAGGCTGCTCAGCTATTACTACCACTTCAGTCAATTCTTCAGATGCCAGCGTATAAAGCATAGCTCGCTTCTAACACCATTAAAACGGAGCCTTCTGACTGACATCTGAAATAGAATAACCACACTGGCGATTTTAAAATTTATGGAAAAACATAAACATATAGTTGAAGTGCAACAAAAATATTCGGAGACAGGGCACTCCCAAGTACAGGAAATAGACGCTGTGCACAGTACGATCGAAAAGTTTTTGCGTAATATAGAACTCTATAGTCCCGTCATTTTAATAAGGATATTAAAAAATTTGAACTATACAAAAGTCAAACTTAAAATATTACAAATGAATCGAAATGATTTCAAAAATTATAATATTGCGTCGGTTAGTATGACATTTCCGCCATTTGCATCAGTATCAAATTTGATTTACGAACAATCTGATTTATCTTCAATAAAGTATCGAACTAGGCATAGTTGTGAAATTAAAACTACGACTTTGATGAAAATCGTAGATACTCGCCAATCGGTATCGAAGAAGAAAAACTCTTTTAAATTACCTACAGTTGGACCGTTTGTCATTATATATAAAATGTCAGCTGAAAAAAAGAAAGACATTCGTTCAATGCTACAGTACATGCCAGAAGCCGACAGGGAATTCTATAAAATTTGTTTACAATAATGTGCCTAATACTATAGGATTATAAACTTAAATATTAGGACTTAAATTTATTGAAATAATTTAAAATTATTTTTTACTTGAAAAGACTGAATTAAAGAAAATTTTATGTTATTATGATATTATGAAGTATGAAAATTGAAGTGTTTTTACTACGTTCTAAATAAATATTTTGAAATACAACTAACGTTTAATATTATTTTGAGGTATGCTTATTACTCAGGTCTAGAAATTTTACACGAAAGTCATTAACAAATTTCTCAGAATCGCCTTTTTAATCTAAACTCCAAACTGTCATTGAAATTATCCACTGCGAAATAATGTATCTCCATTTTTCTAGTATCAAAGCTCGATTTATTTTGTTAGTTCTAAATTAGTGTATTTCCACCATTTTGGTGTATGTCCTGGCAATAATTATGATCACTTAATTTTATGTGACATACACCAAAATACCCTTAAAATAAAAATTGTATTTCACAATTTCCGTTAAAACTTTACTAGTTAACTGCAAAATGTTAATTGCAATATGTAACTAACAGAAACATTAATCGATTTAGATAAAAATATTGCTGTTTAAGTGAAACGATTATACTTATTAAAGCATAAAAACTTCAAAATCGATTTTCTCGAAACTTGATTTCTGTCGCTTACACCAAGATAGAACTCAGGTGACGAACTGTAATACAGTATATTATACACTTTATAGTCCCAGCACAGTACATTACTACTTTACAAAACTGGAAACTCCAATTTTCATCTCCAATCTGAATTTATTATTAATCATTATTTTATATAGTTTCGTCTATAAATAATAAGATAGAATATTATCATTATAAAGGCAAAACTGTAAATAAAATAAAATAAATTAGCACTTGGACCATGATATGAATATATTGTTACGATTTCGCCGAGTGGTTATTCAAATTATTTATCCGGTTCGATCACTGGATTGTAAATATTAAACTCGCAAAGATTAAATTTCAATTAAATTTATTCCCACAAAAATTACACAAATATTTCACAAATAATTCACTAATATTTATTTTCACTATTATTTTACACAATATTTATCACTACTATTATTTTAACACTTCACTTTCACTTTTTATCACTTTCCGATATTAACACTTCGAAATTAAAAATTGAACTGTTTCGTAACTCAAATGTCTACACGTATTTATACGACGCAAAGGCTTGTAGAACATTCCATTAATTTGCTTCTCTACACTTCTCGAATTTTCGTTGCGTCGTATTTGGTTCGCTCCGCCTATTTCATTATTTATTTTTATTCTGTTCGTTTATGTAAACATTTGGTTACAGGGTAATCCCTACTGTTATAATTTTCTTTTTAATTATCACAGGTGACATCTGTGATTCGTGACAATATAATAAAAAATCGAGGGGAAATTTTACTAAAATTACAATCTTTATTAATTTAGTTGTTAAGCTAATTATTGGAAAATTCGGAAATGATATAAATTATGTATTAGTTGTATTTTACAGATAATTAAGAGATAACATGTAGATAAATGTATCCTCACCCTTGATAACCATTTTATATACTCACTATTTATAACCTTTTATATTCAAGTCATTTCTTAAACTGTCGGGTAGGAATGCATCTCATTTTCAATTAATTGGATTCTGCTACAACCTTGACATAGAGTAGTAAACTTATTAGAGATATTTGATATTGAACCTAAGACTCTTAATGTATGGTGCAGTGTCCAATTCTACATTTAAAGACAAACTAAAAAAGTTAAATTTTAAATAACAAATATATATGCAAGTTAACAACAGTTAGCAACATGAACCGCTGAGTCAACTAAATTCCTCTCATTGTGTAGTTGCACACGCCATACTATTGCAACATCATCAAATCGCATTTCCGTTCTAATTAAATTACTTAGACAATACGAAAATGCTGACTATAAGATTTATTTTAATATAAGAAAGAAAATTGTTAGTTTTAAGTTAGAGTAAGTTAATACGTAAAATTATATTAACGTAAAATTTGAAGAGTAAAATTCATTTTTTTAACTCTCCGAAACATCGTTTCGTTAACTTGCAGTTCTCTTGAAATGTTACGATTATGAAACATTTAGGGAATCCAATACCGGTTTTCGGTAAACCGGTAAACCGGGTTTACCGTAAATTTTTAACTACCGAAAAACCGGTAAATTTTCTAAATTTTACCGAAAATACCGAAAATTAAAAAAACGAAAATTAAAAAATTTTATTATATTCATTCTTTTTATTTATGGATCTATATGAATAGGGCTTTTGATTTAATTTTATACCGAGATTTTTAAACGTGCTGATATAAATCTGCTTCATCTCATTCATTTCATTATGTAGATGTGACTAGACTTAAGGTTAATTCATGGTTAATTCGAGTGTGTCAACACTAACTTCAATCGTCCTATGAAATTTAATTTCGTTAATGCTTGAAATCAACGGAACGGGTTATTTTACCCCTAATTAAAATCAGAAGTATTCTACCCAAACTGTAGGAAATTTAGGTGGTTAATTCAGTAGAAATAAAATAAGTGCAAGACAATTAGTGAAAAGAGTCGCGATCCTGCTCAAGAATTGAACATTTTTTCGCTGGTTTACTAAAAAATCTTTGGAAAAAAAGAGCAAATAGCCGCTCTTACATTAATACGTGGCG
This sequence comes from Tipula lateralis, assembly GCA_963932295.1. Classification (NCBI taxonomy): domain Eukaryota; kingdom Metazoa; phylum Arthropoda; class Insecta; order Diptera; family Tipulidae; genus Tipula; species Tipula lateralis. The sequence goes on along the minus strand of OZ010736.1, from coordinate 141,347,071 downwards.
TTACCAGGCCATGATAAACGAGTTTTTGTTAAAATGGACAAGCAGGATATTTGGAAACAACAAATAAGCAGTCGTAACCGAGATGTCAAAATGACATGAAGCATCTACGATTTGACTCTGAACGACTTTTTTGGTAGGAAGCCGTTAAGGATAATAAGTATTACGCTTATCATCTAGAGATTATCTAAGATTTAGTAGATCAAATTATATTAACCATTGACGTGATAAAATGCCAAACAGTCGAAAATATTCTGAAAAATAGGGGTTGGCAGAATGTAAAGCTAATAGTCATTTGAATGAAATGGTGTTTCATTCTTAGTGACAATGTATCTCTTTCTAATAAAACAAACTGCTTTACAAAACATTCGTTCGTCTTTGTATTTAGAGCCAAATTAATTTGTGGGCCGCCCTTTATGCTATGAGGTTATCTAATACCAAGAAATGAGTTATCTGTTAAGCTTTTCTTATCTCTCACAATACGAATAGAATGTACAGCCATTTCAGTTCGAAATATTAAAAGCTCAGTTTTTACTTTGAGTTTCATGAAATTAAGCTCCCTTTCCAAATTCCGGTTATATACTAAGATGATATAGCCAGTTGTTTTCATATTGTAAGTTGAAAGCGCTTTTGTTAGAAATAAAAGCTTTCTGCCAATATATATTGAGAGAAGCCATTTTGATCTTTTAAAACGAACTACCAACAAAATAATATTTATAAATTAAATTTATAAAATAGATTGTTTTTATTTATTCTATTATTGTTATTATTGGAATAAATTTTAAAATGTCTTTTTTCTTAAAAAACAAAAATAATAAGTAAATAATTAAGATATATTAGATGTTTCAATGATGTTTTTGTAGATTAAACAATTACCGAAATTTACCGGGAAACCAGTAAATTAAGAAAAAAAAAATACCGAAACCGGTAAATAAAATTTTCAGTAAATTTGGATTCCCTAGAAACATTCTATTTTATATTTGGCATGCAGTTTGTTCATACATAATATGAACAAATTCAATTATTCGATTCAATTTGAACTTCTTTATACATATTATGAACAGTTTCATAAAATACTTTACAAGAAAACCGTGGATTAAAGATGAAACGTTGCAGAAAATTTAGGAACGCCGCCAACTTAAAACTAGGTAATCAAAATACGACGGAAATTCGAAGACAATATGAAGATACTGCTCGAGAAGTAAAGAAAATGGCTAGGAGTGATCGTAGAAATACACAGAAGACATTCCCACGACTGCCGAATTAACGGCAGCAAATAGAAATATGCGTACATTACACCAATGTGTAAGTAAAGTCACCGGTAAATTTACAAATGCAACGCACCGATAAAGGATTCACATGGACAAGTCCTAACTACACACGACCAACAACTAAATAGATGGATGGAGTTCTTCGAGAACAATGACATAGATAGCGAACCAATTGAGGAGCTTCCAGAGGGAAACTATAACGAAACCTTAAATACCTTAAGGTGCTGGAACCGACAACATACCACCTGAACTACTCAATGGAGACGTATTTACAACTGCAGGAGCACTAACACCACTATTAGTAGTAAGTGTGGAGTACTGGCAGAATTCCGCAAAAATGGAAAGAGGGCTTAACCATAACGATCCCAAAGAAAGGCGACTTTAGAGATTGCAAAAACTGGTGAGGAATCTTCCTGCTCAACAGTACAATGGTCATCCTAGAACAAATCCCACCAACTGTAAACAAATACCTAAGAAACGAACAAGTTGGTTTCCGACCAGGAAAAAGATGTACAGACCACATTAAGACAGTTCGAATCATCGTCGAACAATCCAACGAATGGAACTCACCACTATCTACTCTTCGTGGACTTCGAACGCGCATTCGACTCCATCAATAGAAGCGCAATATGGAAAGAACTCTGTGAAATAGGCATCCCAAGGAAAATAACCGAACTCAACCGAGAAATGTACCGGGACGCTGGAAATAAAGTGCAATACAAAGGAAAGCGGAGTGGCACATACAATACACGAGGAGTTAGACAAGGATATATAATATCTGCACTACTGTTCTTCATAGTACTGGATAATGTCATGTGCAAGCTTAATATCGCATCACCAAACGGAATTCAGTGGGATCCAATTAGAAAACTCAATGATCTCGACTACGCAGATGATATATGCTTGCTTACTCACAAATACACAGACATGCAGGAAAAGCTTCAAAACTTATCAGAAATAGCACAAGATATCGGGCTTACGATAAACATAAGAAAGGCAAAGGCCTTGAGACTGAACACAAGCATTAGTACATCGCTTCGCATCAACCAAAACACAATAGAAGATGTTGAGAAATTCGTATACCTTGGCTGTACCATATCAAGAACAGGCGGAACGGAAGATGACATTAACCAACGGATCAACAAAGTGAGAAACACTTTCAACATGCTCCATAAGATCTGGAATGCATCCTCTGTGAAGCTGTGAAACGTGGAAACATACGTAGCAAATCACAAGAAGACTCCAAGTGTTTGTGAATAAAAGCCTTAGGCGATTGATCAAATGCTTCTGGCCAAATAAGATCACATATAAAGAATACATTGAGAAGGAGATGAGGAAGTGGAAATGGAGGAAACACGAAAGTTGGCAGGCCAGCAGTGACTTGGAAAAGAACGATGCTTACTGAAGCAAAACATCTTGGAAAAACATGGGAGGGACTCAAGAGAATAACAATTCTAAGAATGGAGATAAAGGGAAAAATAGGCAGTTTGAATAAACTTAGACTTCACCTGAGCCCACTTTTTAGGAGTGACGTCACTGTCTTTTAAACAAGAAATTAACTATCACTTTGGATATCTGCACCAAAAGAGATTGGATAGTGTCATCCCTTTTCGTCTAAGCAAAATCTGCTTTGAATTAGTAAACCAGCAAAGCTCTCACTCTTTTTTAAATTATGATAGACGCACTTTAAGGATCTTGCTGGGCATTCTCATGGAGCACTGCTTTGAAACGTTTCATTCAGCGAACAGTGTGGGGACGGAGAGGAAGAAACTGTTGAGCACTTTTTGTGCTCCTGTTCTTAATAATATTCCCATAAATTGTTTCAGCTCACAATTCTTATACGAGGATCAATTGATGACCTTGAGAATACCAGATATCTTGGACTTCATTAGAAGAACCAACAGATTCCGGGACTGAGAGTGTTCGTCGGGGAAGGGATGCCACAATGGACCAATTGAGGCTTAGCGACTGTTAGTTCGTCACCCCAGTCATTGAACCGGATTAAGTCGACTCCTACCACAAGCTCGACAGGATACTGTGGTGGTATTATATGAGTCTCATATTTCATTCGTTATATATAGTTACATTCCCACAAGTTATGGACAAGAACATTCCATGATTATATACAAAGGTATCAAGTAACTATAAAACAAATAGTTACATCCGCAGAAATGATGAGCAAAAACATTCCATCATCGCAGACGAAAGGTGTCATGTGAATATCAAACAAATATCGCTGACCAACATAAAACACCATAACAACATAAATAGGTTTACAACATAGGAAATTGCATGATTGCACTTTTAAATTAAAATAGAATATTATAAGAAATATAAAATAAGTTTAGTTTTAAGATCTAACTCATATTGTAAAGAACTAATAATAAATTTTAAAATAAAATAATTAATTTTTTTCGATTTATTATTCGTGTAGCTTATAATTGGCGCAGCCGTCGTGATGTTTTGACTATTGTGTTAGAGTAACAGTGCAAATCAGTAAAGAATAAAAACTAGTGAAAAGTGAATCCGTTAAACGGGAAATTATTGTTAATGAACTTTTTCTCTCTATTCCCGAAACAACATCTTTCGCTAAAGGGTAAACCGCGAAGAGACTTGAGTTTCCGCCACATCGCTACACAAGCAATACATCGAACCTGTGATACACGACTACAAAAACAAATACGAAATTGGAAATTACGAAACTACAAGATAGGCGTAGACCCTGATCATCGTATTAAAAGGTAACACATTTTTATATAAATTTTTCTTTAATTTTTATTTATAAAATAAAAAATTTGTTGTTGCTAATTTGGCAAAATTGTGATACTACGAGATAGGCACAGAACTGCCACCCGTGTACTACGAGATAGGCACGGAAGAAAATTAAATTATAAAAAAAAGAGTGATTAAGTGAATGAGTAAGAAAGTACTCGAAAGGTTCGACGATAATCGAAATATCAAAATCGACATCGACGAAATCGATACTGACTCTATTCACACAATGGATCTCAACGCAGCAGCGATTGCGATTAATGAATTAACATCACAAATTAAAGTTGTAGTGGAACAAGTTCAAAAAATGACCTTAAAGTCAGAAGAACATGACCACACTTTGGCATTTTTGCAACAAAGGCCAACAGAAACTACTGCAGAGATGCAAAGTCCTGCAGAAACACAACGATTAACGTTTGATGCATTCAGAATCCCAGATCCTATAAAATCATTACCAGAATACGACGGTAATAAAAAACAATTAAGTGCTTGGCTTCAGACAGCCGAAGACACACTAAACGTGTTCGCACCCCTTGTGTCCAAACCACAATTTAGACTTTACTTACAAGCCGTGAGTAATAAAATAAAGGGTAAAACCAAGGACGCATTATGTCTGGCTGGAAACCCACAAAATTTCGAAGAGATTAAAAGTATACTCTTAGAAACCCTGGATGACAAACAAGAATTGTCATTCTATAAGTCCCAACTTTGGGCTACAAAACAAAATGAAGGCATGACCGTACATTCTTACTTTAACAAAATTAAAGAGAATGTTCAAAATATTAAAACATTAGCGAAGCAAAACGCTACCTATAATCATTCCTGGCTAGCTATAATCACCTTCATAGATGAGGACGCTTTAGCAGCATTTATATCCGGTTTGCGAAAACCATACTTCGGGTATGCCCAAGCAGCCAGACCGAAGAGCATAGAGGAAGCATACGCATTCCTGTGCAAATTTAGTTCAAACGAGACAATATCGGAAAACTCGCGACGAACTAACAACCAAATCCCATTTAAAAATGTTCAACCAACACAAAGGCAGAAAGAATTGAACCAACATTATAATCAAACCCAGAATAGGACAAACCCAAATAAAGACGGAGATGTCTCTATGAGGTCGAGAAACATGAGTGGTGGCAAAGCTACTCCCATGGAAGTGGATTCATCAATAAGATCTAGAAACACTTTCAACCGAAGAATAATTAACACCCACGAACTTTACAAAGAGAATGAAGATCATGAGGTTGGAAACGTAAATCCCACAGACCCTTTATCTGAATTCGAACACGTCAGACGACCACTTTATCCACTTCGCTGACAGACCAATTAATTATTACAAGAATCAATTGATTTTCAAAATTTCAAACGTAGATGTAATCATTTCGGAAGATATCTTCCCAAATTTCAAAAGAATCATTATTTCAAAAAAATCCTTCGAAGTAAGCGACATTACACAATTTTTAAAGAAATATCACAATAGTAAACAATCGGCATTAATGGCTCCTGAAAGTCTTTACGATAAAATCCAAACATCGTTCAGACAAAACTTCTGCCAAAATGGTCACTTTGTGTTAGTAACAAAAATAGTGGAAGGCGTTACAAATGAAGACAGACAGAATATAGTAATAACGAAAGAACCAGAACGTGCACACAGAGGCACCAACGAGGTCGAAAGTCAACTAAGGCGAGCATACTTCTTCCCTCGTATGGGAAATAAAATAAGAATCCACATTAATGCATGTAATACTTGCAACAGACATAAATATGACCGCAAGCCTTACAACATTAAAATATCCCCTCGGCCAATCACAAAGAAGCCGTTAGAAAGGTTGCATATGGACATCTTCAGTATAAACAGGAATAATTTCCTATCAATTATTGACTCCTTCTCCAAACATCTACAAATGATGCCAATGGAAACAAAAAATATAACAGATGTAACCAACGCTCTTAACAAGTACTTCACTCTTTTCGGAATACCAAACCATATTGTTTGTGACCACGAAACTACATTTCAATCTACCCAAGTGAAACAATTTCTAAACAATTTAAATATCAAAATAGAATACGCATCATCATCAGAGTCGAATGGGCAGATCGAAAAGACCCACGCCACGGTGATCGAAATATTCAACACGAATAAACATAAAGCAGCAAACTCAAATACTTCAACTGCCATCGAACTGTCAGTTGCTCTTAATAACAACACCGTGCATTCAGCGACTGGCTTCACGCCAAATGAAGTAATATTCAATCAGAATAACTTCATAAACCCAACAGAAATTCAAGCACGAGCAAACGATATATTCCAAACAGTAAGCAACAATTTGGAAAAAGCAGCAACAAGAATGCAAAAACAAAATGGTACAAAAGAAGAACCACCCAACCTTATAGAAGGTCAAGTTGTATTCATTAAACCGAATATAAGAGCGAAAGCCCACCCAAGGGGAATCGAAACCAAAATTCAAAATATCGAACTTAGAACATTTCGTACTAATAGAAACATAAAACGGAATAAAAGCAAAATAAAAAGATTAAAGAAAGATTAATTAAATCCAAAATTTTTGTATCATTTCAGGCAAATTTTAACACAATTCTAATTATAACTTCTATATAATTTTGCTCTTAAAAATAGTAATTTTAATAAAACTTAATATAAAATTAGCATAAACCTTAAATAAACAATTAGAAATAGATATTAAATATTATAAAAATAAAGTAAGTTAAAAAATTTTTTTTCCATCAAATAGTAAAAAATATTAATTTTCCGCTTTATGATAATGAATCTCAAACTTAAATTAGTAATATTAAGCATAATTTTTCAAATCTATAAAACCCAAAAATTAGAGATAAAAAACTTAAATGACGATCCTATTGTATTAATAAAAATAAACGATTGCAAAATTCAAGTGGGTAATATAAAAATAGTACATCCTATTAATTTAAAAAATTTACAAAATACAGTAGAAGCAATAAACAATTTTATTTACAATACACTAGATGATAAGAACGACAAATTAGAATTATATAAAATAGTAAAACAAAAGTGCAAAAAACTGTACAACAATCTTCAACAAATTAAACCTATACGACGTCAAAGACAAAAACGTTGGGACACCCTAGGCACAGCGTGGAAGTGGCTCGCAGGCAGTCCAGATGCAGTAGACCTGCGAATGTTAGAAAGCAAAATGAATGAGCTTACAGACGAAAATAACCAACAAATCCAAATAAACAACCAATTGGACGAAAGGATAAAGCTGATTACAGACACGATAAACAAAGCTGTAACAAACACTAACACAGCCAACAAAATATTACTCAGTGAGATAGAAATGATAACAGCCATCATTAATATAGATACCGTAAATACAGTAATAGAAGACATTCAAGACGCCATCGTTCGAACAAAAATCGGCCTGACAAGCAACAAGGTGATTTCGCTAAAAGAATTAATCATCATAAAAGACCTAATGACAAACCAAGGAGTAAACATTACCCTACCAGAGGAAGCACTCCAATACGTCGTGCCAAAAATAGCCGTAAACGAGGAAACCCTACTTTTCATTCTAGAAATACCAAAACTATAAGAAACATCAATGATAGCAATGATCGTACCACTAACAGTCAACGACACAATAATAAAAGAGTACCCTCAATACCTCGTAAAGACGAAACAAAAACTATATACAACAACAAGCAATAATAGTTTTGTACAAAAGCATTCAGATATGAAAGAATTCGAAGATGAGTGTGTTAAACCATTGATAATGGATATGAAAGGCACTTGCAACGTGACCACAAAATTTGACACCATAGTACAATTCATCGCAGAGGACAAGCTATCATAGATAACGCAAAAGAAGAAGAATTGTCATCAGATTGCGGACCAAATAACCGTAAAATAACGGGAAATTTCCTCATATCATTCTGGAACTGTACGATAATAAACAAAAACAAGAAATTCCAATCTGTAGAAATTAAGAGCGAAACAGAGGAAATTCAAGGCGCACTGCATAACATCGAATTAACACGAAAACTGATCAAAGACGTGGACATAAAACTAATTGAACAACAAAACATACAAAACAGAAAGCGTATAAGACACATGGACATACAACAAGAGAACCAACAATTCTGGATATGGTCATTATCAGGAGGTGTATCTATCACATCATTTGGGCTTATAATGCTATGTATCTTCACCAACATTCATCAACACACAACAAAAGCAATGGACAACAAGACAAACCAAGCAAAATTAGAAAGTTCCAACGAAAAGCGTCTCCCTTTTAATTTAAAATACGCAAACCTACTAATCAAGTTAGGGATTAAAACAAAGGACGAGGACGCCCTTCCAATACCCCCGGGAGGAGTTACATTCCCACAAGTTATGGACAAGAACATTCCATGATTATACACAAAGGTATCAAGTAACTATAAAACAAATAGTTACATCCGCAGAAATGATGAGCAAAAACATTCCATCATCGCAGACGAAAGGTGTCATGTGAATATCAAACAAATATCGCTGACCAACATAAAACACCATAACAACATAAATAGGTTTACAACATAGGAAATTGCATGATTGCACTTTTAAATTAAAATAGAATATTATAAGAAATATAAAATAAGTTTAGTTTTAAGATCTAACTCATATTGTAAAGAACTAATAATAAATTTTAAAATAAAATAATTAATTTTTTTCGATTTATTATTCGTGTAACTTATAATTATATATTTGAAACATGAATTTTCCCCAAAGTCACTCAGACTCTATTGTGATTGAAATTCGGTGTCCTTAAGGTCGCCAGTTGATTTTCAAATATAGGAATGGTGATCCAAAGCAGTGAGTTTATGGAAAGAGTTTGAAGATATTGTAACAATTTAAATAATCGTAGTCCTACTCTGGTACAAAATAATTTAAAACCAAAAACAGATCGGCGGGAAAATGACTAAACGGGAAAGTTGAATAATCCGAAAAAGCCAAAAGGTGGTCAGAAAAAAATCTTGTTTGGATGGTTTTACGGGAACAATGACGAAAACACGATACAACAACAACAAAAATTGATCGAAAGAAAGAATTTTGATCGAGATAAGAAAAAAAAGGTGGCCAGTCGAGGATAATGGTTTAGAGAGTCGAATTGAAAAGATGTTAATGTTATAAAAATAAAATTAGTTAAATTTTGAAGTTAAATAAAAATTAAAAGGTTGTGAAGAAATCTGTATAAATGTATTAAATATTATAATAATTTAATAAAATAACAAGTTAAATAAAAGATTGAATTAAAATTCATGTGAGTTGTATCCTCATAACATTATTTAGTTACTATAACGTACCAGTTTTGCATAAGAAAAAGCAAAAGAAAACTTATAATAAACAACTGTTGATTTGTTTAAACGTGTGATTGCCGGAGATCACAACGAAAGTGCTGCCAGCTGTTTGGATACCAAAAGAAATTACAACGTGTTCGGAGATTTTTTTGGTTTGCTGATTTAATATCATCATGGAATACAACTTTTCAAATCATCCACGATCAAAGAACGATTAGAAGTGGGGTATCCAGATTGAAATGACTTCATAAGCTAGAGCTTTATTAGTTGAAAGCTTCTGGACAACGAAAGGACTGCCAGCTGTTTGTAAACATACAGAAATTACCAGCGGTTTGGAGATTTTTTTTTTATGGGTTACTGATTCAATATCATCGGAGAATACAGCTTCCCAAGCATCAACGATAAGCGTCTGGATTAGGAAATTTTATCTACCAAGAAGTTCTTGTGGGATGCTGATTAGCCACATCATATTCATCAACGACAAAGAATTTGGTGAAATAAAAAATTTTATTCTTTTATTGTTTAATTTTTTTAAATTGATTTATTACCTTAATTAAATTTATTTAAACAAAAAAGTATTGTTGTAAAACTGACGAAATTTAAACCTCGAACATACTTTTTTTAACTTTTTTTATTGTTGTATTCGCATGGTGTTGTAAAAGAGATACAGATAGAACTTTTTCTGACCTTAATATTATGTAGAAATGAAGTCTAAATAGTTGGCGACAATATTTGGGGACGACTGTAGGATGGTATTTTAAATGACTCAAGCATGAATTAGATTTTTTTTAAAGCACACAACATAACACTCTATTGTACGTTGGCATATCTCACCATAGGTGTAAAAAGAGCCCTCCCTGCCACTGAAGGCTATTCCCTACAAAAAGTGTGCTATACGCTTATGGTAATGCAGCGACCAAAAAGCCAATGTTACAATATGGAGCACAAGAAGTGATATGTCCCTATCCTAGTGATTTAGAGTCAGTACAGTTTCGAGGTCCTACGTAACAGTTCTATCATTTTCACACTACATGCTAAGCATGCCGTTACACAAACCACATCCCTCAAAAGCGACAGGATAGCACAAGGTGTGCTTATCACTTTTCGAGCAATTTGCTCGAAACGTGATGTACGTTGCCCTTTATTAAGATCCCTAAATTTATCTCTAACAAACACATGTTTTGCCGTCAAAATCAACAAGTGCACTTTTCAGTGCGCTTATCTTTTTCGTCGCTTTTTAATTGAAGAGTTCAACTACTTGCACCACTGATGATTGTGCATCAGTGTCTAACTATATAGCTTATGCATCATTGTTCCCTGTTAAAGGTTCCTTTATTTATGCCAGCAGAGATATGTTTTCTAGAGAAACCGAAATCACCTCAAAATTATAAGGGTTGGTTGCACTATTCGGTTCTTTAAAATGAAATTTTGTATGTAATCAAAATTACTCCCCATGAGTAGTTTAGTAAAATTTGTCCGTCTGTGCAGAAATCCACAGTGCACAGATAAGGTTATGTTATCCGGAGGGCACCTGGTATCTGAATGCACTGTTCAAAACTGAGTTAGTTTTTAGACTAGGCCTCAGCCAAGTTGATTATCGACATGGTACGGTTGACACCGTAACCCAGCCCAGTTATGCATGAAAAGTTATCTCCGTTACAGTGCGGATCAACATTCGGATATTTGTACCTCAAATTTATGAATTGACATTGTGTCGACAATTTCGATTATGGCCATTAATATATGAGTAGTAAATAATATTGTTGTACAATCAATAAGATAAGATAGTGTTATCGCAGTCCCAGTTGATTATTTAGGGTTATTAATTTACACAACGACAATTAAATCATATTTATATCATATAAAGTAGAAGTAAGAAGTGTAACGTGAGATATCGTCCATAGACAAAATGCAGACCTTAACAGGAATCGATACAACAAAAGTGTATCACGAATTTGGTTTTGATTGTGATCAAGTGAAGGATTTAAAAGTGCTACAATACTTTATCCATGTTGATGTGGTTAACTGGTTCGAAGAGGTATGTTGTTGAATAATAATGTTGTTTCAAGTGTGCTTACTTTCTTATCTCTCTATATGCATTTAGATACTAGCGAATAGGTTTCGGGAATACAACTTCATTAAAATAATTTATAACCGGTTGCGTCACTTTGATATAAATCACGTGAAGTGTGTTGAAATTTATTATGATCAAGATGATTTGGAAAACTTCCTTGTCTTTAAATCTGAAATGGAACTGTTAATTGAAGAAGCACAATACAAAATGCCGTGGAGAGGTAAAACGATATTTTATGTTCGGAATGAACGACCTCGGGTAAGTTCATTTAGTTTGGAATACATACACATAAATTATTAACATATCTTATCTTGCAGCCTAACAACAAGTTTCATGATTACACTTCACCTACATCAAATAAATTGCAAGTAAGTATGATCAAGACACAGGACCTTATAATTAACGTACCACTCAAACTTTATCTGAAATGCTAGCCAATCTTTCTTAATCAAATAAACGGGTGTTTAACAATTTGAGAGTGATAGATAACAGCTTCACAACGTCACGCAATTATTTGTAGGACTTTGTCTAGAGCAGCCTGTTCGACATGTAAATAGTGTCTTTTGCTGGATATATAATCGTTCCAGATCGACGCTTGCATTATGTGGCCAAGGCTGTTGGGTTTGAAAATTTATTTTATTAAAACATTAAACATATCGAGATATTGTTGTACAAGGATTTCAAGTTTATAAAGTCATTCTCAGTCTCTTCTGTGGCACAAAGTCATTCCTTCTGGAGCTAGAGTGGGCACTTGAATGCATTTATAGTTTCTAAAAGTTTTGCGACAAACAAACATTTCTTTTGAACATTCACTGTTGGATAGCACTACAAACTATTTTATACCTTTGACCAATCTGAAACAAAAATCGAGACCACGAAGCCCATCAATAATCAAAACAATTATATACTTTTCTGAATTAGTTAGATCCAACTTCGATTTTTCTGATAAGGTTGACAGTTCTGTTTGTAAACTTAATTCATCGTTCTTTAAGTACTAAATTACATGATTAGTTTCACCATTCAATCATAGATGTTAGTACTATTGAATAAAAGACAAATTATTGATCTGTGGCTTGGTGAGCCAATAAATCTTCGTTGTAGAGCTCATCTTTTCATCTGTAAATTTTCATCTGGATTATCAAAGTATTGGATAAAGCATCCCACTTATATAAATCAACTCTTTCGCAATAGGCTATATACAACCATAGTAAGAAGGTAAAGACTTAATTTAAATCCGTTAATCCCCATCACTCAAGCGACCCAAATGATTATAAACGAATGATCTCGAATGAAACGAATGGTCCCGGAATGAATTAGGCTAAGATATCCGATATCTTTAAAGATGCTATAGTTGATCCCAGTGTTCTATTTTACGCTACGTAATTTACTCGGTTGTTTATATGTACATACAATATGTATTTTTTTTTTTTTTGAAGTTTTACAACCGCCCAGGTGGCTCAGTGGTTAAAGCTGCGGCAATTGAAGCGGGAGGTACCGGGTTCGAATCCGATTCGGGGCAAGATGCAAATGGGGTTTTCACCTGGATCGTTTGGGCGGTGCAATCGGTGGTGTAAAAATGAACATATCTGGATCCCCTGTCGTGTTAAGAATCCATGGGCGACCCATCTTCCATCTCAGTACTATAGGCTGACATGAAGCTATATGCAATGCGCAGATGATTCTACGTAAACTCGGACCTAAAGCCGTACATAGGTGGTATCACAACGGACCAACTGCCGGTCTAAGTGTGCGATAGCAGCCACAACAACTTAACTTTTTTTTACAAGCCATTTTAGGCTCGTACTGCGTGTTAACAATCTAACTCTAACGGTTTTGATCAATAGCTAGCTCTTCATACTATTTCAAGTACAATTAGAAGATGTCATATCGTTCTCTATGCCGTGGAGCTATCGTCGCCAATAGCGACCTCTTCACCTACTCTGTGTACTCGCTGACCTTTGATTTCATGCACAATATCAGGAAATTACATTAAATTCCTGATCTCGTGATTGAACAGAACTCGGTATGCGTCATCAACGTCGTGTTTTGGGCCATATATCACACGCATGATTCTTCTCTCGAATGTTAGAAGCCATCTTTCGTACTCATCCGCCAAGGTCCAACTCTCACATCCATTCATGACAACGGGTCTGATCAACACTCTGTACAGTTTCAGCTTATCCGTATTTGTACGATATTTTGATTTCAGCAGTGGACGTAGCGGATATAAATGATATCCTCTCCCACACTATTATCGTGAGTGATGAGAGATCCAAAATACTTGAATCACCTCACTCCTTCAACCGTGTGGTTTCCACTACTGAAATCACTTTACGTCGTGGTCTCGAAAACCAGAGATCAGATATTTGGTTTTGGACTCATTGATCTTGAGACCAACGGAAGCTGAATACTATTCCAGTGGATCAAGTATCTCTTTCACTCCGTTGCCATTTAATCCAATCACACAGATATCATCTGCATACGCAAGAAGTTGATTGGATTGTCGGAATAAGATATTGTCTTGAGGTGTTGTATTTTTACGAAGAATACATTCCAACATGAGATTAAAAAGTATCGGGCACAGCGCATCTCCTTGTCGAACACCAAAATTGATTGCAAAATTTCTCGATAGCCTGTTCTCAATTTTGACACAGTGCTGTCATTTTACACAGATGTACATATTTTTTCGGTATTCCTAAATATTCAAGCGCATACCATAGTCTCTCTCGGTTGATCGAGTCATAGGCTTGCTTGAAATCTAGGAATGCCTGGTGTACATCGCGAGATGTTTCATAGTACTTGGAAAGAATCATCCGCAGCGAAAAAACTTGATCAGTGACTGACCGATTTGGACGAACTCCTCCTTGGTAGTCACCGTCATTTTCCTCCGCTATAGAGGAGTAATTTTTCCTAGATAATGTGTGACAGTAACTTGTATGCTGCGGTGCTAAGGAGGGCTATACCGCGATAGTTATCGCATTTCAAGCGATCACTCTTCTTGAATATTGGGCATAACGCGGTCACTTTCCATTCTTCAGGCATAACTTCATTTCGCCATATATGGTGAACGATTTTTCTTTAGTCTCTGCATGGCCATGGTGAATTCTTCATAGGATGGATCCTCAATGAACATCTCCGAGGTTTGTATTTGGGGATATTCAAATACAGCTTGTGATACATGTGGAACATTAAGTAGATCAGAAAAATGTTAACGCCATGTATCGAGTACCGCATCGACGTTTACACAGAGGTTTCCATCCTGGTCCCGAATGGCGGTTGACCGAGATCTTAAGGTATGGTGCAATTCGGCGATTCCTTTAAAAAACCACGCGAATTGTGCTCATTGTTGTTCTATTATTCAGACCTTAGCTTTCCACCAGTCTGGCTTCTTCTGTCTACAAATGCGTTTAGCTGTCTTTCTATCAAGAACTACTTTGTGTTTCTTGCAATTGTAAACCAAGTCTGCACTGCATTATAGGCTATATTTCGTTGCTCAACAGCAAGACGACACCCCTCATCGAACCAATCATTTTTGGGTTTAATTTTTACTATTCCGAGAATGTTTTGGACGGCATCCATAACCGAGGTTTTTAATACTTCCCAGACACTGTTCACATCATCAGATTGGTAATTGGATCGCATAATGCTGTTGCAACTTGATATTTTCGTTGCGTTTCTTTATTTATCAGACCTTCACAGAAGTATTCTCCTGTCCTCCCTGACTTGTACGAAAATATCCATTGTACAAAAATTTCCACCAGAAAGTGGTCACTTCCTACGAATTTTGTTGATAATCGATACGACACGACTTACATCAGTGAGCTTATATGTACACATACAAAGGACAGGTTGGAAAATATCATGTGCAAGCGAAGACTGAAAATCAGGTACAGCCTTTTTTACGTATGGCTCAATGAGGAAAGCAACTCCAAGATTTCCGAGGTCATCTGTACTGTGTAATAACGTATAGCCCTGGGACACATAGTCTCCACTTTTAGGCCATCGAGTTTACTTGTGATGAGTTCGTCAAACGTGACAGATTTTCGGCGTGACGTATTTCGGCCAAGTGCCGATGTATGTATTTTATACTCTAACGTTATGAAGTTCATGGAGCAGTTTGTATTGTTTCGATATTTAATTAGGAACCTGTGTTGACTTGTAGAGTACTGTCTAGTGGTAATAACTAGCAAGACTTCTCAAAGTACGCCTGTCATTGCTCAATAAGAACTAAGTTGTTTGTTGGATAATTGTTCCAAATAAGATTTTGGATAAACAATATATGGTAAGATCAGCTTTAATTCATCTCTTCTGGTCAAAACTATTCAAGCGAACATCATCCTACTAAGTTCCTTCAAAAGCGGATAATGTAGCCACCTGGATCAGTAAAGTATGACAAATTTCAAGCGGCCACAGATACGTCGCTAACTCAAGTGCTGCGGTGGGTGTGATATGCATAGCTTACACTTTAGGTAAATTTTGAGACGTGCATTAATTTTGCGATCCTGTGTAAATTGACTATTAGTTTCATTTATTAATGCGGTTAATTTTATTTAATAACAGCACTCAAAAATTAAAAATAGATTCCGAGAGATCGATCTTAAAATGATTTTGATTAAACGATACAACATGAAAGTCGATTGGTGTCAAAAGCATAACCTTACAGTTTATGAATTTGACCCGAATTTAAATGAAGATCAATTAAATCGTCTAAATCGAATCTTTGGACACAACTACATCCAACCAATATTAATATCCAAAGAGTTCATGTTTTTGAAAAATACCGAACCTCCGTCAGTTCTGTACTCCCGTGTATTAACCGTTTATCATGGTCAATTTTTATCAAGTTTAACTTTGGAAGATATACTATCGTTAGAACTGGCCAACAAAGATTATCGTTTGGAATCATACGATAGCGTTTTGGATCGTGATATTCAGATGCATCTCCAAAATCGATTCAATTTTCTATATCAACATGAAAAACTTCAAACATATGACGCTACCAAATTTAAAGATGTGAGAGTACTGAAATATTTTTTATACAAGTATCGAGATTGTTTTACTACCGTTGAGCTTCCAAATCACATTTTAACCGAAAATGATTTTGACTTAATTGTGGACGAACACAAAAATATAAATTTTAATACCTTTAACACTGCAATTCGATATGACATAATATCGCCTGAGAATATAACTGTTTGTTCTGTAACTTTGCAACGTTTTGAGAAAGGCAACATAATTGAACCGGATACTATAATAACGAGGGAAATTCGATTGGATAGCGATATCAGCTTAAGTTACGATGACGATATACTTTTCAAGCCCGAAGTTCGACCATATTTCATTAAAATTTCGATTCACGCGAACTGTAAGTCCGTTCGTTTAATTGATTTCTTACATACGGCTTTAGAAAAATTTAATAGATGGTTCGGTTTCAGTTTGATCATTCAGTTGAGCTCATTCAATAATCGTATCAATAGTTGTATTCTGAATAGTTTTGTTGGAAGAACCTACACATCCGAAATTAATTTTAAAAATATTACCTTTCATTTTACACGTTTAGTAAAATGGTTAAGTAAATGTTCAAGATATACTGACGTCAGCTTTACTGACTGCACTATTCTGTCAAGCGATGAACGTTTCAATATTTTAATATTTATACTAAGGCAAAGAAGTTTTGTTGAATGCTGTCAACTCAAACTGACCTTTCGCAACATGAAGTTCGATATAAAAACCTTTTCAAAACTGGCACAGATTAGTCGTCGCAAAATTATTTTCGATGGATGCTGTCTAACTCCATCGTCATCGACGATAATTCCACCGAAATCTTTAAAACGTGTTGTGTGTAAAAACATGAAAATTGATTTGCAAGTGTTAACTCCATTACTGCCCCAGTTTTCATTTGAATTTGACAACTGCCAAATTCAATCAAATCTTAATCCAATATTGCAAGTCGAATCAGTGGCTGAATCATCTCGAGATAATACGGCGAGGTTTAAAAACATGAAAATTGATGCAGAAGTATTATTAAACATTTCAGTATATTTAATGCGTATGTACCTAGATAGCTGTCGTGTTCTGTCGAATGAAATGATTAATATTCCCTCTAAAGATCCAACCAACGACTACACAATCATTGATTTGAATAAGGTAGAAATTGATTTGAAAGCGGCAGCGAAATTTTTCAATAGATTTGACCTAGTCAGGTTTACTAGGTCTCGCTTTGCAAGTACGGATCTTCCCACACCAAAAACTCCTGTGAAATCCAATTCGAAACTCGAGGTTTTTGAAATATCAATTACTCCCGAATTTATAAAATGTTTGAAATATTTGGATCTTGGCAATTCGATATACTTTAGTAATTGTCCGATTACGAATCAAAATCTTGTCGAAATTTGGGCAGCTGCACCACGGTGTAAATATATTACTATCTGGAACGAACATCTAGTCGATTATTATTTTTATTTTGAATTTGCAACCAAAAAATATGAAACATGTTTGGATGAAATGCACCACGATTTAAAGGATGGAGTTTCTATTTCTTCATTCAAAATGTTTAATATAGAATGGTCGAGAAACCCTTTAAATTGCAGGCAAATTGACTGGTACAGTATAAAAATTAGGAGTGTTCTTGTAAATGACGTCACAATGAAATTAGAGTATTTAAAAAATGACGAGGTTCTTGATTTATTCTATGAACAAAACAATTTACTTAATGACTCGGATATTTGCGAGGTCAATTATTATTAAAATTTAGGTTAAGTTAAAATTAAATTAATAATTTGTAGAATTTGTAATAAAATATAAAAAATTAATAAACTGATTTAATTTAATTAACGCGTGACGTGGTCGTTTCGGAACGTGGCTATCGAACGCTTCACTGATATTAAAATTGGCTGATACCTGGAAACGTCTACTGCGGAATTATAAATAGAGGTTAAAAAGCTCTATATCGTATAGCTCTCAGTACTGAGTATAAACACTACACAGCTGAAGTACCGCATCACCATAAAAGTAACAGATAATTCCATTCTATACGAAAAGTTTGCACCTTCCGTGATCAGATGGCTTAGAAAATAAAATGTGGTACATAACTAACTCTAACAAGACTTCGAAAAGTTATCGTAAGAAACCTTGTTTTAACACGTTTAATATATGCACTCCGAATAAGTCAGTGAAGTTAGCCCGAACATTTTTGGTTTGTTTCTTTGCTAAAATGTATGTCTATCCCGAAAATCTATCGGAAAGTCTTTTCCAAACTTCCTCAGAAATAAGTAGTTTGTAATCCATCAATTTAAAGTTTTAATCGAGTTTCTTTGAAAAAGTTTAGATTGCCGTATTGGAACTTCATTGATTTAACCCGCAACTTGAAGATTTTTTTTTTGAAATTCATCACCACTATCACACGATTGTCTTATGCACTTCGGCCTATACAAGAGGTTGTGAAGCGTTTATCATTATTTGGTAATCAGAAACAGATTTAGTTGTGTTCAAGATTATCGAATTTTTGACATTATGAAGTGTCTGAAACTCTTTATAATTTACTGTACCATTAATGGTAATACAATCAGAGATTGCAATATTATTAATAACCGGCAAATCAATTATGGTATATGGGGGTGTAAACACACAATTATGGTAAATGTGTAAACACTCAACATAACTATATAAATTATATAAAGCGATTCAGGAAGCAGTAATGGTTCTGTAATTTATTTGTCTTATATTAATATTCGTGTGAATCATTTGAGTGGCTCGTCCAAATTAGCACACATACTATACGAGTATATACACGATTTGGCATTTCAGAGAGATGAGCAAACACTATATATAATGTGTATAGATACCACATGCGGTAAAGTGCTTCTTAATTAGTGATATTTCATTATCTTAAGCTAATTAATTCATAAACTATTTCCTGACATATCAAATTTATCTGTTAATTGAGATAAATTGTTAACATCCAACTCTAATGATTTAATGTACATTCAGCATATTTATCATTCGAAATCGTATATTTTAGATCGACGAGCACGTTACATAATCTGAATCCTTGCACGGGGGTCGTTGAGTTGCGACTTATGAACTGTTATTAATGTTACGAGTATACAGTTATAAGGCCCTGCCGAAGGGTAATGTTATTGGTCTGTTCTTGCACATGGTTCGATGCGTGTAGTTTTTTCCCTTTTTTTCTCCATGCTTAGGAGCATAGGGCGTCTACTAGACTGGACCATCGAACTCTATTTGGGACTATTCTCTTTAGTTCCCCCCATGTTTTTCCAAGATGTTTTGCTTCAGTTAGTACCTTTCTTTTCCATGTCACTGCTGGCCTTCAAACTTTCCTTTTTCCTTGCGGATTCATTCCAGCGTCATCCTGGTTATGTCATTTGGTGTCTTTCTCAGTGTGTGTCCTATCCATCTCTATTTCCGTTTCGTGATCTCCTCAATGTTCACTTGGTTTGTTTGTTACAGTAAATCTTCATTTGTGATCTTATTTGGCCAGAAGTATTTGATCAATCGCCTAAGGCATTTATTCACAAATACTTGGAGTCTTCTTGTGATTTTCTACGCATGTTTCCACGTTTCTCATCCATATATCAGCACTGATTTTACACAGGCACTGAACATTCGAATCTTGGTGTTTCTTGACAGGACGCATGCATTCCAGATTTTATGGAGCATGTTGAAAGTCCTTTTCTCGACAAAGCGAAATGTTTGCGTTGGTTAATGTTTTCTTCCGTTCCACCTGTTCTTGATATGGTACAGCCAAGGTATACGAATTTTTCAACTTCTTCTGGTGTGTCTTGGTTGATACATGTGTTTAGTGTCGGGGCCTTTGTCTTTCTTACGTTTATCTTAAGCCCGACATCTTGTGCTATTTCTGATAAATTTTGTAGCTTTTGCTGCATGTCTGAGAATTTCTGTGCGTAAGCAGGCATATATCATCTGCGTAGTCGAGATCATTGAGTTGTCTAATTGGATCGGATGCGTGTATCAATTATACGTATATTGTGTTTTGAACATTTGGCCGAGAAGCGAACCCAATGACGCGGCTCTTCTCATCGATCCTCTTCGGTATCATTCACGTTCCTTCTCGTCTTCGCTGAACTTTTGATATTTCCGAAGCTCTTCGTATGCTTTGGCCAAACGACTTATCACACCGGTTATTTGTCAACTTTGTGTTGGACCCCCAGGATATGCTCATAATTAACCAGTGCAAAATGGTAACAAGCATAGCCTTACAGTTTATGAATTTAAACCGAATTTAAGTGAAGGTGAAATAACAATTCTAGTATAAATCTTTAATCTATGGTATATCCAATCAATATTTATATCTGAAGAATTCATGTTTTTCAATATTACCGAACCTCCGATAGATATGTACTCCTTTGTATTCACCGTTTTTCATCGTCAACTTTTATCAGCTTTAACTATTCAAGATATACTATCATTAGAATTGGCCAACAAAGATCATCGTTTTGAATGGTACAACTGTGTTTTGGATCGTGATATTCAGGTGCATCTCGAAAAACGATTCAATTTGTTTAACAAACCTGAATATTTTGAGACATATGACGCTTCCGAATTTACAAATGTGAGATTACTGAAATATTTTTTATACAAGTATCGAGATTGTTTCAATGCCGTTGGGATACCAACTCAAATCTCAACCAGCGATGATTTTGATATAATTGTGGACGAACATAAAAATTTAAAATTTATTCCCTTGACCAATTCTGCAATTCGATTTGACATAATATCACCTAAAAATGTAACTGTTTATTCTGTAACTTTGCTACGTCATAACAGTGGGACCATAATTAATCCTGATTCTGTAATAACACGGGAAATTCGATTGGATAGCGATATCAGGTTTAGTTTAGATGACAAAGTACTTTTTGAGATTGGAAATCCACCATATTTTATTGAAATCTCGATTCAAGCGAACTATAAATCTGTTAGTTTAACAGATTTCTTACATACGGTTCTAGAAAAAATCAATCGGTTTAGATACGGTTCAATCATTCAGTTGAGATCATACAATAATCAAATCAATAGTTGTATTCTGAATAGTTTTGCACAAAGAACCTATCAATTCGAAATTGATTTTAAAAATATTAATTTTGATTTGAATCCGCTAGTGAACTGGTTCAGTAAATGTTCAAGATTAACTAACATCAGCTTTACTGACTGTAATTTTGAGTTAAACAGTAATAAACGTACCAAAATGTTAAATTTTATGATAAACCAAAAGAAAACTATTGACTGTTGTAAATTCAATCTGACCTTTCGAAACATGAAGTTCGATATACCAACCATCTCAAAACTGTCACAGATTAGCCGTGACAACATTGTTTACGATGGATGCTGTCTCACCCCATCGTCATCGACCGTAATTCCACCGAAATCGTTAAAAACTGTTGTGTGTAAGAATATGACAATTGAACTGGAAGTGTTAATTCCATTACTGCCCCATCTTTCATTTGAATTTGATAACTGTCAAATCCAATCAAATCATGATCCAATATTTCAAATTGATTCAACAGTTGAATTATTTCGAAATAACCAGGCATTTTTTTTAAAACATGGGCATTGATGCAGGAGTGTTATTAATCATTTCAGGATATATAAGGAATATGATGTTAAATCGTTGTCGTATTCTGTCAAATAAAATTTTTAATATTCCCTCCAATTATCCAACCAACTACTACGCGGCCATTGATATGGTTAATGTTGAAATTGAAACGAAATCGGCAGTGAAAATTTGTGAAAGATTTGACAAAGTCCATTTTACTAGTTCTCACTTTGTGTGTCTAGATCTTGCCACACCAAAAATTCCTGTGAAATCCGATGCTCTTCTCGAATTTGTTCAAATATCAATCACTCCCGAATTCATAAATTGTTTGAAATGTTTGGATCTTCGCAATACGATATTCTTTAGTGATTGTCCGATTACGAATCAAAATCTTACAGAAATTTGGGCAGCTGCACCTCGATGTAACCGTATAGCTGTCAATAAGGGACATCAAGTCGATTGTTATTTTTATTTTGAACTGATAGCCAAGATATATGAAAACAGGTTCGATGAAATGCATCGCGAATTAAAGGATGCAGTTGATATTCCTTTACTCGATCTGTTTGAGATAAAATGGTCTGACGACCCTTTGAATGATGGGACCATTGACTGGCACGATATAAAACTAAGGAGTGTTCATGTGAATGACGTGACACTCAAATTGGAATATTTAAGAAATGCCGAGGTTCTGGATTTGTTTTATGACCAAAAGCAATTTACTAACTAACTCGGATGTGTGCAAGGTCAATTATTATTTAAAATTAAGATTTGTTAAAAATTTATTAATAATTTGTTAGGTGTGATATATAATATAATATAATAAAGTTAATAACTTTTTTTTTATTTATTTGGTACAACTGATTTACAAATCTTGCATGATTTAAATTCACGATTGGAGGGTTATAGCCCTTTGGCTAGTACTCTTTACATACGTTTATTATATTTTTAGGCGATCCAGGTTGGATCTAGTCTGGATTTGTGTCATCCAACATTCGACTTATTTCAGCATTTTTATGTTGACTAATCCGTTGCTGTTTTATTTATTTAAACACCGACGAAATCCATCTTCAAATCTCTTCCACTGTGCATTAGCTATTCCACGTAGGACTGGATGATGTTGATGATTGTTTGCTTTGTACAGCCCCAGAGCTAAATACCACAAGTCCATACAGGATTAACAATTGTCCGGTACAGTAGTAATTTATTATGTAACGTTAACTCAAAACTTCTCCCTAAGAGCCAATTCATCTTTCTGTATCTAATTTTTAATTCTGTTTTCTTTTTCACATGCTCTTTCCATTTTAGTTTTTCGTCAGGACTAATATGGAATTTGCTGGGAGTTCAGTTCTACTGGTATCCAATTGTTATATACCCGCATTAGAGCAAGTATAATATCTCATATTAAAGCGAGTAAAAGTTATTTGTATGTGTGATCAATACATCACCGGAATTATCTGTTATTGATTAAAGTATTGACCGGTTATGCCGTAATAGTCGGGTCAGTCATTATTCATCTCTTCTCGAGCTCAGTCTATTTAAAATATATCATATAATATAACTCATAAAGCAAGTTGTTTTAATTATATTATAAGTGGTAAATAGTTATAAACTTATGTTGTAAGAACATAAAAGTGGCGACGAGATAATAAAAGAACCATATACCGTGCATAGACTATCCGAAGATCAACACTTGTTAGTAAAAAACGTGTTTGTATTATTGTGCACAACGCTACAATGGACGCCAATCAGTTTAAATTATTTATGGAGCAACAGCAAAAAAATGTCAACGAAATGCTCGCAATCCAACGGGAACAAATCCAAGAATTTCTTAAAAGTGATGTTAAGCCAACTATATCGAATTTTGTACCAACATTCCGAGAATTTGATAGAAGTAAAGAAAATTTTGATGAGTACATCGCACAGATGGAACAACGTTTTTGTGGAAACAATGTTATTGAAGATGAAAGAAAACGGTCGTTGTTTTTATCTTGGGTCGGTACCGCTACATTCAGTGACTTGCGGAAACTATTTAATGATGGCGACCAATATAAATCGGAAAAATTTACCGTGATTATTGAAATTTTAAAAAAATATTTTCGATCGAGAATGCACGTGTTAGCAGCACGATGCAAGTTTTTGCACTTGAAAATGAATCCAGGGGAATTATATTCCGAATGGATTGGTAGATTGCGTGAAGCATCGCGTGAGTGTGAATTTGAGTGCAAAAAAGAGAGTTGTACAGAATCTTACGTTGACTGGGCGATACGTGATATGATAGTAATGCATACACACCATGAAGCTGTACGTACTGCGTGTTTGCAGAAGTCAAACCCTTCCCTCGAAGAAGTTAGTGTGATTGCAAGTACATATGAGTCAACTCAAAAATCAATTAAAATTATGACGGGAGAGACTAATACGGGTGCACATGAGGTGCAGGTACTTAACGATCGTTCAAATCGGAGTCGATCACAACATAGATTAAATCGTTTTAACCGCAATCCGGGTAGACAACCTTCAGCAAGTCGGTCTACATCAAAACCGCTTCGATCATGCCCTGGCTGTGGGATTAAGCATCTCAGTCAAAATTGCCGATTTCTTAAGGAGCAATGCCACGCTTGTCAACGGATCGGACACATCCAATCCGTCTGAATGTCTACTCGAAGCAGACAAGCCATCCATTTGAAGTCACATCAGCGCGCCGGAAAAGAAAGGAAGGAATCTATCCAATCACTTGAAGTTTATCAATTAAATTCAACAGACACAACGACTTCAGACACGTCAAGCAAAATCGTCAGTAAACCGATTCAAGTGTTGGAAAACCCAACACAAACCAAGTCATCAGTAGTAGGGTCAATTTGCCAAATCGAAGATACGTTATACCGAGCTGATCGCAAGATATTTATTAAAGTTATTATCAACGATATTCCAATGGAGTTTCAATTCGACACAGGGGCAACAGCTTCGATAGTTGGGATCAACGGTTATCGACAGCTTAAAGAACCGAAGTACAAACCTACAACGAAGAAATTGTTAGCATACGACGGAATGCCAGTGCAGTTAAAGGGAGTTACAAATGTGGTTGTAAAATTAAATAACCAAATCCGTGAACTTCCTTTATTGATTACTCACACCCAAGAAGGATCAAACATATTAGGACTGGATTGGATAGATGCGTTTAATCTGCGTATCCAGTTGTCGTTGTCGGATGTATCAACTATCAAACAATTAAAAATGGAGAACACCATGTCAAACAACGAGAATGGAAAGTATTTAAATGATCTTGTTAAAGGTATGTGCCAGTCGTATAGTCAAATTTTTGATGGGAAGCTTGGATGCTGTAAAAATTTTAAAGCTCATTTAGTCCTTAAAGAGGACGCAATTCCAAAATTCTTTAAAAGCCGTCCAGTTCCATATTCACAAATGGCAGCAGTAAAAAACGAAATCGAGCGGTTAGTCGAGATAGGTGTATTGAAGCCAGTACAATATAGTCAATGGGCAGCTCCGATCGTGGCCGTTACAAAATCAGATTCATCTGTTCGACTTTGTGGGGACTTCAAAGTGACAGTGAATCCACAACTGAAGATAGAACAGTATCCAATTCCTCGAGCTGAGGAATTATTTCATAAACTAAGAAATGGAAAGTTATTTTCGAAAATTGACCTAGCTGAGGCGTACCTCCAAATTCCTATTGATGATGATTCGCAGGATTTTGTTGTAATAAACACACCAACAGGTTTATATAGATTCCAACGAATGCCTTTCGGCATTGCTAGCGCACCAGCAATTTTCCAGAAATTCATGGACCAATTTTTGGTAGACTTGCCTAACACGGCAAGTTACCTAGACGATATAGTAGTTTCAGGGGAGACCATAGAGGATCACTTGATCACGTTGGAATTATTATTCAAACCATTAGATGCTGCTGGATTAAAATGTAATTTAAAGAAATGTGAATTCCTGATGACCAAAATTAACTATCTTGGTCATATTATATCAGAAGAAGGAATACAACCTTCACACGAAGGAGTAGAAGCTATTAATAAGTTACCTCGCCCTAAAAATTTAAAGGAAGTGGAATCTTTCCTGGGTAAAGCGAATTATTACCATAAATTTTTGGACAATTTTTCTAGCATTTCAGCACCATTAAACGAATTGCGTCGGCGAGATGTAGACTTTAATTGGAATGAGTCAAGAGAACGTTCATTCCAAGCCATAAAAAAAGGAATTGTGGAAGCTACCAAACTTGTTCACTTCAGGAACGATTTACCTATTGTACTGGCTACCGATGCTTCCAATTATGGAGTGGGAGCTGTGATATCTCACCGGTATCCTAACGGTGAAGAAAAACCCATTGCTTTCGCATCGAAAACGTTAAACGAACATCAGCGTCGATATTCGCAGATAGAGAAGGAAGCTCTGTCTATTATTTTTGGGTGTACGAGGTTTCATCAGTATCTGTACGGACGTCATTTTGAACTTTTAACGGATCATAAACCGTTAGTAAGCCTTTTCCATCCCGAAAAAAAACTTCCAGTTATGACTATCCAGAGGCTGCAACGCTGGGCAATCACGTTAATGGGGTATAACTACACAATTCGGTACAGGCCAACAGCAAAACATTGCAATGCAGACGCTCTATCCCGTCTACCAATTGGTCCAGATTCAGAATTTGGCCTGACGTTTTACCAACAGAATGGGAACTGCTTGCTCCCTATCAGGTGAGAAAAAATTCATTAAACTCTCATCGTGGTGTTATATTGTTACAGACGGAGTCATTACGAGTCGTGATCCCAGAAGCACTTCAAGGAAAAGTTTTGTCGATGTTACATGAGGGACACTGGGGAATCGTCCGAACAAAACAACTGGCAAGACGTCATTGTTGGTGGCCCGGTATTGATCGCGCCATCGAAAGAAAAATACAAAGTTGCAAGAGTTGTCAGGAAGTTTCAGCATGTCCTTCTCGAGAATTTTCCAGTTGGCCTACACCACAACGCCCGTGGGAAAGAATTCACGTAGATTTTGCGGGACCATTTCAAAATTGTATGTGGTTACTATGTGTGGATGCATTTTCAAAATATCCATACGTTGTACGAATGAGTTCCATCACAAGTTTGAGCACTATTAAAGCATTACAAGCAATCTTTGCCATGGAAGGATTGCCTGACACCTTAGTAAGTGACAACGGAACTTCATTTGTGTCAGAAGAATTCCACACGTATTGTACCAGAAACGGCATCGAACATCTCACATCAGCCCCTTTCCATCCATCATCAAATGGGGAAGCTGAGCGATGTGTTCGTACATTTAAAACGGCGATCAAGAAGCTGGTGATTGATGGGGTGAAAGCAGACGATGCGCTGCTTACCTTTTTGCTTACATTTCGTTCCACTCCGAATGCTAGTGGAAAATCTCCAGCAGAATTATTACACGGTCGACAACCCAAAACTTGTTTATCACTGATGAGTCCACCAAATAGTCATTGTCCGCAGAAGCGAAGAGTAACGAAGTTTTCTGTTGATGATTGTGTGTTTATAAAGAACTATGGAAACGGAGAGAAGTGGTTGCCAGGCAAGATAATCACTAACATTGGCCGAATGATGTACTCAGTTAGAACGGATCCGAAGGTTGTTCGACGGCACCAAAACCAAATTCGAGCTCGTACTTTTGTGTTAAGTGACTATGAGATGGGTGAGATGTTGTCTAAAGAAAAAATGAATGTACAACACTCGTCATCGCCATCACAAAAAACACCGACTACTTCACCACACCCAAGAAGATCACCTGAAATGGATTCGACAAAAAATTGTTCTTCTCCGCTTACAACTACTAGGAATCAGCCAGTTGAAACGAGGAAGCGGACGTGTTTTTCAGAATCAGATGTAGAAGATGCAACAGTTCGTCGATCTTCCAGGATTCGAAAGCCAGTCGTAAGATTTACCATTGATGATTTCAATTAGCGAAGGAGGAATGTTATATACTCGCATTAGAGCAAGTATAATATCTCATATTAAAGCGAGTAAAAGTTATTTGTATGTGTGATCAATACATCACCGGAATTATCTGTTATTGATTAAAGTATTGACCGGTTATGCCGTAATAGTCGGGTCAGTCATTATTCATCTCTTCTCGAGCTCAGTCTATTTAAAATATATCATATAATATAACTCATAAAGCAAGTTGTTTTAATTATATTACAAGTGGTAAATAGTTTATAAACTTATGTTGTAAGAACATAAAACCAATGAACTTTTTTATTGGTGAAATTTACATGAACAGATTTTGCTTCAAGTGTTCACCTTTTCGTCCAAGTGTTGACCATATTAGTCGCTCTTTGCAATTTGCATGTGGATTCTTATGTTATCAGCGACTGCTATCTCTCCAATCGTTGGCTTGCTGTCTCTCCTATCGTTGGCAGATCAGAGATATATAGAACATATAAAGTTGGTCCCAGAACGCAACCTTATCGTACTCCTGCTGATATTTTATTCAATATCTAGTTTAACACGGAAGTGCCGGTTAGATATGTAAGATTTTAGTATTTCATAAAGTGCTTTGGTAAATCTCGTTTTAATTTGCTTTCCAACCCGTTATGCCAAACTTTATCGAAAACCTGTGCTACATGCAAAAAATACTAGAACAAACTATCTTTTTTCAAGTACATCTTCAATAAAGTTTGGAATCCGATGCACTTCCTAGATTTTTTAATGGTTTCTTTAAAGCCAAATTGATGAGATGGATTAACATTTCTTTCTTCAATTATTAGTTGGATTTGCCTAAGCAGTAATTTCTCGAATAGTTTTAAGGACGACCGATTTCCGTCATTTAATGGTTTGTTTGGTTTGTCTATCATGATCACTTCAGTGATTTTCCATCGATTTGGAACGTGGTTAAGTATTAATTTCTATATACTCTAGGAAATTTTCGAGCAGCAAACATAAGATATCTGGTTTGAACATGTTCAATACATCAGTATATTATTTACTGATTGATTCCCATATATGATTCCGAGTTGTTGACGGTGGGATTAGAAAGTTATGAAAATTATAGATTGATCCGACAGAAATTATTCCGAGCCATGATCTAATAAAATGTTCTAATAGATGTTGGTCCATTGTTGTTGCATATGGTTGCATCAAATGATTTTAAATGGTGTAGGTTAGGTTAGGTTGAGTGGCTGCTACAGCACACTTAGACCGGCAACGGTCCGTTGTGATACCACAGGATCTTACTCCCCTTTTACCCCTATGAGAACCAGTTAGAGCTGCTTACGTAGCGTAATAAATCTCGCACATTACAGTTCTCGAGATCGGAAAGGCAGTCCATTAAAAACATACCCAGATATTCATGTCTTTTGTGTGCCAAAGCCGGGCATGAGCATAGGAGGTGGACTAACGTCTCTTCCTCCTCCTCGTCCCTACAGCTTCTGCAAAAGTCATTTACTTCCAGACCCAGCCTTCTCGCATGTTCTCCAAGAAGGCAGTGTCCTGTGAGTATCCCCACGATCGTTTTAAGTTCACGTCTTCGCAGGGAGATAAGTGCCTTTGAGCGTTTCAAGTTCAGCTTTGGCCAGACTTGTCTTGCCACTCTACATGAGAGGGTGTTCGTCCACCTATTGTTCGCAGAGGCTTCCGCCTCTGTTTTAAGCACAGTCCTTAGTGCGTTAATGGGTCTCCCCAACTTCGCCCTTTCCGGTAGCAGTTGGAGAGTTGTACCGTGCCTCGCTAGCTCGTCCGCCCTGCAGTTTCCCATAACGTCTGAGTGGCCGGGGACCCAGACTACCTGGATGTTGAAATGCTCACTCATCTCATTAAGAGACGAGCGGCAACCCAACGCCACTCTAGACGTTAGAGAAACAGAACCCAGCGACTTGATTGCCGCCTGACTGTCCACATAAATTGCGATATCAGTCGAGGATACCACATTATGTTTCAACCAGTTCAGGACCTCTTCAATCGCTATCACTTCTGCCTGGTACACACTGCAGTGATCAGGGAGGCGAACTGCTATATCTACCTCTAGTTTATCACAGAAGACTCCAGCTCCTACTTTACCGTCTAGCTTGGAGCCATCCGTAAAGAACTGCAATGCTCCCGTTTCAGCTGCCAACCCGCTCCTCCAGGATTCCCTTGAAGGGCAGGTGGTTTTGAACCTTTTCTCGAAGCACAGAGTCGGTGTAACATAGTCAATATTCGCCAGTTCTTTCCTCAGCGATCTGACTATCGTCGAGTGTCCTATTTGAAGACATTTCCACTGAGATATGGCTGATAGTCGAGTGGCCGTAATCGCCGCCATCTGCTTACCATAAATGTCCACGGGGAGAAGGTGAAACAAGACCTCTAAGGCACTTGTAGGTGTTGTCCTCAGTGCCCCGCTTATAAGCATGCAGGCCGTTCTTTGCACCTTCTCAATCCTTTTCCTGTATGTTATTTTATCAAGAGCTGGCCACCACACGCTCACCCCATACATAAGTACAGGTCTTACTACGGAAGTGTATAGCCAGTGTACCACCTCCGGCGTCAGGCCCCATTTCTTTCCGATGGCGTTCCTACACGAGTACAAAGCTATATTGGCCTTGTTTACTCTTTCCAGAAGGTTGGGCTTCCAGCTTAGCTTACTGTCCAAGATTACGCCTAGAAATCTTGCCTTGTCCGTAAAAGCTAGTCTGTTACCATTTAGGAGAGGTGGATCTACTACAGGGATTTTATATTTCCTCGTAAATAGTACCAATTCAGTTTTAGACGCGCTAATTGCCAGTCCACATTTGGTGGCCCACCTCGTTATAATTAGGAGGGCATTTTGGATTACCTCCGCCACTGTGCTTATGTATTTCCCAGAGACAGCTATCGCTACATCATCTGCATAAGCAATCACTCCGATCCCTTCTCTCTCCAGCTTTAATAGCAGCTCATTGATTGCTATGTTCCAGAGCAGAGGAGACAGAACACCTCCCTGTGGGGTTTCCCTAGTCACCCGTCTCCTGATGGTGGATTCCCCCAGCTCTGAGTTAATCATCCTGCACCCAAGCATATGATTGATTAACCTACTTATAGGGTAATCCACACCTAGTAGCGACAATCCCTCCAGAATTGCCTCCTTCCTTACATTGTTAAAGGCGCCTTCAATGTCAAGAAACGCCACCATACAAAACTCTTGCGAGAATAATGATTTCTCAATTGTACTTACCAGGGCATGCAGAGCTGTGTCCACAGACTTCCCTTTACAGTAAGCGTGCTGAGTCTGAGCCCAGTCACTAGGTCTAATTTTTGAGCGTATGTAGATATCTATCAGCCTTTCCAAGGTTTTCAATAGAAAGGATGATAGAGTTATTGGTCTTAAGTCTTTGGGTAGCCCTGCGAGCATTTACCCGCTTTCGGAATAAAAATCACTCTGACCTCCATCCACTCCCGCGGAGTACAGACAAGTTTTAAACACCCTTTGAAGATTACCTCCAACCAGGGGAGCATAATCCTCGAGTTTTTCTGAAGCTCCGCGGGAATAATACGGTCAGGGCCCGCCGATTTATAGGGTTTGAACCCTTCAATTGCCCATAGGATCCGTTCTTTGGTTACGATATCTTCTATGCGCATTACGTTTGCTTCTTGATGAGTACCAGTCCCTGTCGAGTCATCGAAGCTTCCCGGAAAGTGGGTTTCGATGAGAAGTTCCAAGGATTCCTTACTAGAAGCAGTCCAGGATCCATCTGGTTTAATTAAATAACTGGGACTGGTAGGATTGGTAGACAAAATCTTCCTAAGACGAGAGGTCTCGGAGACTTCTTCTATTTTGTCACAGAAGAGTCTCCATGATTTCCTCTGTGCCTTCCTTAATTCTTTTTTGTATATCTTGAGGTCCTCCTTGTAGGAGTCCCAGTCCTGAGCCTCTCTCGTACTTTTGGCTCTATTAAATGCTTTCCTACACGCCTTCCGGTAGGTCTCCAGTTCCTTGGACCACCATGCCGGTTTTTGCTTGCCCCTGGGTTTAACTATTGGGCAAGCAGCGTTGAAGGACCGATTGCAGGCAATTGTGAAAGTTTCCACTATGCTGTTCAGTTCCTTCACTGTCGCTGGTGGTTCAGGGGTCACTGGTAATAGTAGTCCTATAAGCGTTTCCCCGTACTTGCTCCAGTTTGTCTTTCTGGGATTCCTGAAAGGTTTCCGGGTGGTAGGGAAAACGTTAAGACTAAATGTTATGTAACGATGCTCGGAGAAGGAGTGTTCCTTCGCCACTCTCCATTCCCTGACCAAAGGGTACAGGTTTTTTGAGGCGAAGGTTACGTCTAGAACCTCCTGCCGATTTTTAGTAATAAAAGTGGGTTATTGCCCAATATTACACACCATGAGGTTGTTATTTAAAATGTAATCAAAAAGTAACTCACCTATCTCGTTGATATCAGTGCTTCCCCAGATTGCGTGGTGCGCATTTACATCACATCCAAGGAGCACCCCAATCTTCTTCCTGTACGATTCGAGGACCAGGTCCCCCAGGTTATCCGGCGGAACCTGTTTGTCCCGGTCCAAATAGGCTGAGACCAGCCAAAATATACTGCCACTAACCTCTAGGCTGACCGCAGTTACGTCACCATTGCTGTATTGAGGAAGAAGGAACATATTTAAATTATTTTTTCCAAGAATGCAGGATCTGATATTCCCCGAATTTCTTGAGTATAATAAGTTATACCCCTTCATTTGAAGGCCACAGATCCTTTTGGTGTTTATCCAAGGTTCTTGAATAAGGACCACGTCCTCTTCTGATCTAGTCAGTCTGAGGAGTAAGGCGGCCGACGCCGCCTTTGAATGGTGTAGGTTAATTTGTATTAAATTTAGCATAAATTTACCAAGTTCAGCCTACTTACCTGTTTACTCCCCGCTATCGCAGGCTAGTTTCCTTTGTTTCCATTGGAGTCGCCGGTGTCTCCCGTCTCGCCCCCATGGAACTTGTTTCCCCGACGTTTGCAGTCCTTCCGTCCCTTGGGTCCGACAGGTTTTCTTCGTCTGACGCCAGGGACAGTCGGCTGCCCATCTCCTCTCCAAGTGCGGTCACCTCGGAGAGCTCCATCGGTTGGGCTGTCTCTCCTCCAAGGGCAACTGCATCAGTTGTGGACGGGCTGCCTTCCTCTCGTGTTTCAGCCTCGTCTTTTTTGTATACTTTGAGAGTAATCGACCCGAAACCGAAGTCGATTACTCCCTTAGTCGCGGCAAGCGGCGCCAGGGACTCCGTGTTGATTATCATAGTTGATAATCTGGAGCCCCCCTTTGCATCCTCTTGCCTCACGTTGCTGATTCTGATTATCTCAAGAATCTCTTCTGGGCTAGCTGGTTTGGTTGGCAGCCAGACGCGTGCTCTTGGCCTGCTAGGAATCTCTTTCCTGCCTACAGCCGCCAGCTTCGCGCCTTGCCCCACCTCTCCTACCTCCGCTACAGCCTTTTTATAAAGCTCCACTGATCTGGCATCAGAGCACGCTATAAGTTTAACGCGCCCTTGATGCCAGCCCGCATCTCTGCAGGATGGAGGGGATCCTGGATTTTCTCTCAGGATCCTTAAGAAAACGGAGTTTAGTGCATTGTACACCAAGCTCCATTTTCCCATGGTGATGCTCCCATCTTCATGACTCCTGTCAATGACGGCTAGCACCAACAAACGCTCCTTCACAATATCCCTGAAGGATTTTGGTCTAGCTTTGTTAGGAGGCAAAACCTTGTGAGGAGTTTCCTTCTCCGCCTGCATTTTGGGCCGTTTTGTGTCCACGAACTCCAACTCATCCTGGGACCGCTGTCTTTTTGACACATGGTCCCTCTCTGAGTTTTCGACCGTTTTCTTGGCCCATGTCACGGATTGCTTTTGTTCAGCCGTAAGCTACCCCTCAGGGGTTGCAGCCCACCTGTTCAAAACTCTAAACGCCGCGCGTCTATCCCTATAGCGCTGCTTCGATTGGTTGACGTTAGTCGAACCTCCCTCAGCAGCCCTTAACTTACCCTGAGTTCCGCTCGTCCCTGGCTTAAAAGCCTTGAACTTGCTTCCCCCTGGTGTCTTTGAGGGAGCCCCACCTTTACGGTTTGAGCTCTCACTTTTTGTTTCCGGCCTTTGGAGAGTGCCGGTCTCGGTTTTTTCCGGCCTGTGGAGAGTGCCGGTCTCGGTTTTGTTTTTATTGGATTCCATGTTGTTCCCACGAGTATCGGAGAAATATATGGTCCACCTGCGCAGAGATCCGCTTACGCAGGTAAGGCTACTTACAACTGGAGGTCGCCAGGTATCCAGACGGCTCCGTTTGCGACTGGGCTTTGTTAAATGGGCCCCCAGCCTTAAATGGTGTAACTCTGCTATAAAGTATACATGTCCATTTAACTAAAAACCACTCAATCCAAGCGCTACAAGTTCCATTATTTATTGAGATATAAACTTTGGTCTACAATAAAAGACATTTCTTGTATGAGTTTAATCGATTTCTGTTATTCATAAAGTGTCTGTTCCAAATCGACTAAGAGCATTTATTCAATGATGATACAGATGATCCTCATCTACAACCAACTTGTTTGTTTCTTAATTAAACATTGATCGTAGGTAAGATTCTATCAGTATCAAGGATGATCATTGCATTTATCTTTATTGTTGAACTGAGAGATAACTTTTGCATTCAAGCCTTCCTCCTTTTTTTGGTATTCTGTCAGCGACGAAATTGCAACCGAAAATGGGGAAAGAATGATGAACTTTGCGATCGCTCATGATCTACATTCTTGCGCAAGTACATTCTTTCCTCATAAAAACATCCACTTGGAAACATGGACACCACGTAAAACATACCGAAGCCAAATAGACCATGTGTTGATTTCTAAGGGCTGGATCCGAGTTGTCCAGAACGTGAGATCGTATCGATCGTCAACAAAATTCGTAGGTAGTGACCATCTAGTCACTGCAAAGCTACGATGGAAATTTTCGAACAATTCAGGGAGGACAGGAGAATATACAATGTGGTTCTCCTGTGAAGGTCTGATAAATGAAGAAACGCAACGAAAATATCAAGATCTTGTCAGCAATAGCATTATACGGGAAGAATTACTCCTCTGGCGGAGGAAATTGCGGGAGAATACCAAGCAGGATTTCGTCCAAATCGGTCAGTCACTGATCAAGTTTTTTCGCTACGGATGATTCTTTCCAAGTACTACAAACCAATTCGTGATGAACACGAGGTATTCCTAGATATTCGCTTGAATATTTAGGAATACCAAACAAATACGTACATCTGTGTAAAATGACAGTCACTCAGTCACAATGCTGAGTTAAGGTTCAGAACAGGCTATCGAGAACTTAGGTAATTACTTATGGTGTTCGACTAGGAAAGTCGCTGTCCCCGATACTTTTTAATCTCAGGTTGGAATACATCCTTCGTAAAAATGAAACACCTCCACAATCCAATCAACTTCTTGGATATGCAGATGATATCTGTGTGATTGGATTAAACGGCAACCGAGTGAAAGAGATCTACTGAAACAGTGTTCAGCTTCCATTGGTCTCAAAATCAACGAGTCCAAAACTAAATATCTTGTCTCTCGTTTTAGACACCAAGACGCAATTGATTTCAGTTGTGGTACCCACACGTTTGAAGGAGTAATGAGATTCAAGTACCTTGGATCTCTCATCACTCTAGATAATACTTTGGGTGAGGATATGACGGCTCGCCTTGCCTCTGGCAATCGGGCTTTACATCCTCTACGTTCACTGCTGAAATCAAAATATCTTGCAAATACGGATAAGCTGAAACTGTACAGAGTGTTGATCAGACCCGTTGTCATGTACGGATGTGAGAGTTGGACCTTGACGGATGAGTACGAGAGATGGCTTCTAACATTTGAGAGAAGAATCATACGTGTGATATATGGCCCAAAACGTGATGTTGATGGCACCGACTTTTGTTCAATCACGAGATGAGTGATTTAATGCAAATCCCTGATATCGTCCATGAAATAAAAGGACAGCGAGTACGTTGACTCGGTCACGTTCTGCGTGCGGATCCAAACCGAATGATACATCGATCTTTGAAGGAAGAGCTGCCTTTCAGTAGTCGAAGAGGTCGCTGTCGACGGCTATGGCGCCACGGCGCAGAGAGCGACCTGTCATCTCTGGTTACTTGCAACAGCATGAAGAGCTAGCTCGTGATCGAAATCGATGGAGTCAGATTGTTGACACGGTGCGGGCCAATAATGGCCTGTAAAAGCCGTAAAAAAAAGTTAATCTGAAAACTTACCGAACAGCTCGATAACAGATGTTCTTATCCAGTGGTGAACTTTGAAATATTGGAAATTGTGAAAAGAGATAGATGGCGACATGTTCCCACAATGGTAAATTCAGCTGATTGTACGCCGGGTGTGATCCGGCCATTTTAAATATAACGACCTGAGTTATGAGATACACCTAATTAACACCCGGTATAATAACCCAAACCGACAAAAGTGTATGTGTCTATACAAGCCTACTTAGTTTTTTTGCACGAGCATTATCAAACGAAAATTTCAAACTTAGAGTGTGTTGGTAAACGTTTTTTTTTAAATAGAATGAGATGGTGATATTCGGTTTTTATTATACATTGTTTGGCTTGTATCGGTTTTGTGTTTTATTGATATGATCCATTTTATTGCGTTGCAATCGCCCATAGAAAAAAAAAAACAAAAGCCGAACTACTAGCGAATTCATAACGAATACAAGCGATTTGTCGATTGGAAAACGATTGTCGTTTTCGATTATTGCTCGAACTCTCACCTCAGAAGAGATCAACTGGGCGATCAGTCAAAATTTTCTATATAACAAGTCATCAGAGAATATTAATACATTAAAAGGTTTCTGCCAGACACGAGGTAGTATTGGCGAACATACAATATATACGTCAAACTAGAATGACGTAATTTTGTATAATATCAAAAACTGTTTGAAAAACTAACCAATACAAATAAGAGAATGTTAGGGGAAACAATATAAAAAGCAAAACTAAAATACATAAAAATATTTTGTCAATGAACAAAATCATTTTTTAGTTGTTTATCTAGAATTTAAATAGCATTGTTGTTGTAAGTAACTTAAATTTAAGTTATGAAATGTCTGGCAATTATGTAATGGTAGTGGTCTGGCAAATCAAAATGATGTTTGTGATTTAAAAAGTTTGGTCGGCTTTTAGTAGAGACGGTTATGGTTTAAATTTAGAAATAATCTTAGTATAGGTAATTGATAGAGAAGAGAAACGAGAAACAAAATAAACGAAAACACTTGATGCGAGACAGTCAAAGTTTTGGAGTTGAATCAAAAAGATCACTGAAAATAAAATAAAATGTGTTTGTTGAATTTAAATCTAAAAATAGCTTTAGAAAAATTATAATATAATACTAAGTAATATTACATTGTTATCATGTAAGTTATTTAATTTGAATAAACCGTGTATGTAAAACACAAACTTATTAAATAAATAACACACGTAATATTTAACGAAAAATTATAGAAATTGATGATGTAATGACATAATGCAAAAAATACGTATTAGTATCTTATTAAAAAATCTTGAGTTAGTTCGAAAAGATAATATTTTATGTTGATGTTTTTTATATGGCAAATATAAATTATATCTCCTTTTTTAGATTAAATAATGATTTCTTAGACATGTAGCTTTATAAAGTGCCTGTGAAGTTTCTAACAAAAAATATTCCTATTGGAATTGTATATGTATACAAAGTCAATAGCATAATATGGCGGCTGTGTGAATCGTATTGGAAACGCACTACATTTAAATATACTGTTACGATTTCGCCGAGTGGTTATTCAAATTATTTATCCGGTTCGATCACTGGATTGTGAATATTAAACTCGCAAAGATTAAATTTTAACTAAATTTATTTCCCACAAAAATTACACAAATATTTCACAAATAATTCACTAATATTTATTTTCACTATTATTTTACACAATATTAATCACTACTATTATTTTAACACTTCACTTTTTATCACTTCCCGATATTAACACTTCGAAATTCAAAATTGAACTATCTCGAAACTCAAATGTCTACACGTATTTATACGACACAAATACTTGTAGAATATTCCATTATTTTGCTTCTCTACACTTTTCGAAATTTCGTTGCGTCGTATTTTGTTCGCTCCGCCTATTTCATTATTTGTTTTTATTCTGTTCGTATGTGTTGGATGGACCCCATAACGGCTTATCCAATTGTATACCACTGCATTGGCGATTGTGGTTGTTTCCTGATTTGGAATCGGGTATACCTCTGGCCACTTACTGAAGTAGTCCATTACTATCAAAACATATTTGTTGCCACTATCGCTGGTTGGAAATGGTCCTGCAACATCTATGGCAATCCTCTCAAATGGTGCTCCCACATTATATTGTTGCATCGTTCCACGGCTCTTCTTTGCCGGTCCTTTCACGGCCATACATTGGTCACACTTTTGACACCATTCAGCCACTGTCTGTCTACATCCTGCCAATGTCTACATCCTCCCAAGCCAAAATTGCTTGCATCCGTATCCAAAATAAAACGTTTATTCGGAACCGGATACGAAAGCAATGGTGCTGTACATAATCGCTGCTTCAGTTCATTGAACGCTTCCTCGTGTTCATCACTCCATTGGAACGGCTTGTTCTTCTGTGTCAGCTCGTGTAAACTCCTTGCGATGTTGGCAAATCCTGGCACAAATCATCGATAATATGTGCATAGTCCGATGAAACTCCTTAGTTCATGTAAATTCTGTGGTCTTGGCCAATCCTTTACGGCGGAGATCTGGTCTTCATCTGTATGAATGCCGCTTGTTGTTATTTTGTGTCCCAAATATTTGACTTCATCCCGGAACAATACACATTTCTTCGGACTTAACTTCAATCCAGCTGCTTGGATTCTTTCGAATACTTCCTCTAGATTACGTAGGTGCTCTATGAATTCCTTTCCCATAACGATGATGTCGTCCAAATAAACCAGGCATGTTTTCCAGTGGAGTCCTTTTAGTACGCGTTCCATTAGCCGTTCGAAAGTCGCAGGGGCGTTACAAAGTCCAAATGGCATGACATTGAATTGCCATAATCCATTGCCCACACTGAACGCTGTCTTTTCCTTATCTTCGTCTGCGACCTCCACTTGCCAATAACCGCTCTGCAAATCCAATGTTGAAAACATCCGTGCTCCTGCCAATGTATCCAGTGTGTCGTCGATCCTTGGTAATGGGTAACTATCCTTCTTGGTAACTGTGTTGAGCTTCCGATAATCAACGCAGAATCGCATGCTTCCATTCTTTTTCTCCACCAATACTACTGGTGAACTCCATGGACTCGTTGACTGCTCAATTACTCCCGATGTTTGCATATCAGTTACCATCTTATCCACCTCTGCTTGCTTAGCCAATGGTAATCTTCTTGGCGCTTGTCGAATAGGTGTTGATGTTCCTGTGTCGATCCGGTGTTTAACCATATTTTTTCTTCCATTATTTTCCGGTGCACCACAGAAATGGACATGTATTTCTGGAGCAACTTCTTTGCTGCTTGCTTTTCTTCAGATGTTAATTGTTCCGTCCATTTCTGTGTTAGTTCCTCCGTTATTTTCCGTTGCCTTTGATCTTTTCAAACTTTTACACACGGATTCGTCTCCTCGCATTTTATAATCGTGGATACTTCCTCACCTCGGCCGATGATAGTTCCCTTTTTGATTATTTTTGTCACATCCGATAAATTAAGAGCCCTTATCGGAACTCTAAAGTCACAATCCGGTTTAACCAAAGCTTTTCCAATGATAATTTCTTTGGTTTGTATCTCGTCACTGTTGGCTTCCACAACTCACAACCCTTGTGTTCCAGGACCTCCATCCAATTTCCCCCAAACAACCGTTTCCGAGTGTGGTGGTAGCTTCGTCCGATGATCCAATGTTATCCTCCTTACGACTGGCTCCTTCCCGTTGTTCAGTTGCAAAGGCAGTTCGACGTTACCGTAGCTCAACGTTCCCCGTCCGACATCCAATACGAATCCATTTCGTTTCATGAAGTCCATTCCCAGGATGACCTCATCCATAATATCCGCAACCAGAACTTCATGTCGAAAACCATTGTTCCCGATTCGTATTTTCACCTCCTTCTTTCCTTTGATAGCCGCACTGTCGCCTGTCGCCGTTTGTAACTTGAACCCTTTCATTGTCCGAACTCCATTCGTGATGAAATCCGGCCGCACAATCGTTCTCGTTGCTCCGGTGTCCAACGTTATCAAACTGGATCGTCCCTCTATTTCACCTCGCACCATCAAGCTATCACCACCTTTTGCCAATCTGGAAATGGGGATGAAGGTTATGGAGCATTTGGTTGTGGGAGTCAGCTTTTGCTCCTCAAAGCTGACTCTTAACGCCTTCGTTGTTGTTTGGCGTTCCTACTCGGCTGCTTTTCTTTCCTCCGGTGGCCTTCGGTACATCGGCGATGGTGTTCTCGCCCGTTTGCGCCTTATCTCCCAGCATTCTCTTGAGATGTGTCCTATTTTATCACAAACCCAACATCTGATTTTACTACTTCCATCCCGGAAACTCGTTGTCCGCCAGTTATCTGCTGGTTTGATGTTGTTGCCCTGTTTGTGACTGATTGCTGGTTCCACTTCCACACGACGTACCTTGACTGCTGGTTTGATGATGTTGTTAGCAGTGTCGTTGGTCTGGCAATTATGTAATGGCACACGCGATGGTTTCCGCAAACGTTGCTTTTGGAGATAATACAACTGCACGTTTCGTATCCGGATCCCGTATACCATCAGTGAAAGCGTCGATCTTGATCCGCCCTGTGTATTCTGCTGCCATGTTGTAGTGGGCGAGGTGCACTAACCGCTCTATATCAGCCGCATACTCCTGGAGCGTCTCTCCAACCCGCTGACATCGTCCCTTCAATTCCATACGATGTAGCTCCCGTCGATGGTCACCTCCGTATTTGCGCTCCAGAGCCAACATGATTTTGCCGTAATCCTCTCGTTCGTATTCCGGCACGATTTGTAGGAGCTCCGCAGCACTGCCTTTTAACGCCACAATTAATGCTGCTACCCGATCCTCTACACACCAACCGTTCCTTGTGGCCGCCATTTCAAACTGGAGTTTGAAGATGTTGAATGGTGTGGTTCCGTCGAACGTTGGTGGCTTCAATTTTATCGAGCTGGTTGGTCGGGTAATTTGAGCGCTGCCATTGGTTTTGAGATGCATTAGCTCCTTTTCAAACTTCATGAATCGTTGGTCGGCCACCTTAAATTGTTGATCCATTTCGATTTTAATGGTGTCAACTTTTGTGTTAAATGTAACGGAAAGCTCTCGAAACTTCTCGTTGACACATGTTTCTTGCTGCTCCAACCGTTCGATGATGCTCTCTTGAACGGTTCTCATGACCTCCTGTTCCGCCAACAATCTTTCTTGACCGCTTGTTATATCGGTTTTGAG
The DNA here is from genome assembly GCA_963932295.1 of Tipula lateralis. Classification (NCBI taxonomy): domain Eukaryota; kingdom Metazoa; phylum Arthropoda; class Insecta; order Diptera; family Tipulidae; genus Tipula; species Tipula lateralis. Next base: position 141,305,606 of record OZ010736.1, on the reverse strand, counting down.
ACCGCCGATCATCTGCTGCATTTGTAGTTGCGTCTGAATTTGCATTTGTTGCATAGCCGCCAACAATTGTCCCATGTCGAAACCTCCAGATGTTGTTGGAGTAGTTCCTTTAACGATGACATTCTGGTCTTCTTCCGTTTTGGTCGTTGATTCCGTTGTTATTTCAACTGCTTGCACCTCGGTTGAATCCGGTGCCCCCAAATTAATCTTATGTTGATCTGGGTCAACATTTTCATCCAACAAAGCTGTACGGAGTCTCAACTGCAACTCATTTCGGTTGCCCGCAGTTGGTAGATTCCGTAGACCCAACTCCTTCTTCAAATCTGCCACTTTTAAGTCCATTAATTTCATTTTGGATATTCACAATCCCACCGCTGTCACCAATTGTTACGATTTCGCCGAGTGGTTATTCTAATAATTTATCCGGTTCAATCACTGGATTGTGAATATTAAACTCGCAAAGATTAAATTTCAATTAAATTGATTTCCCACAAATATTACACAACTATTTCACAAATAATTCACTAATATTTATTTTCACTATTATTTTACACAATATTTATCACTACTATTATTTAACACTTCACTTTTCATCACTTCCCGATATTAATACTTCGAAATTCAAAATTGAACTGTCTCGTAACTCAAATGTCTACACGTATTTATACGACACAAAGGCTTGTAGAACATTCCATTAATTTGCTTCTCTACACTTCGCGAATGTTCTTCCGTCGTATTTGGTTCGCTCCGCCTATTTCATTATTTCTTTTTACTTTGTTCGTATGTGTAAACATTTGGTTACAGGGTAATCCCTACTGTTATAATATTCTTTTTAATTATCACAGGTGACATCTGTGATTCGTGACACCATGAATAAAGATACTCTAGTGGCGAACATTTAAAACTATATGTTTCACAGAGGGGAAATAATTCCCAGCACGCCAGAATACATTTTTGGGAATTGGGGAATAAAATATGGGGAATTATTGTAGTTGGGAATTGGGAAAATTTGTTTCCCAATTCCCAGGGAAAACCAGAATAGGGCCACAAGTGTTTCTACTTGTTTGTTCGAGTACCGGTGGTCTCAAACAATCGAAACTCGTTTAAGCAATCAACTTCCAAATCAGGATTGTAGTCTTTAGAGAATGATGAGATGGTCTTCCGCATTTCAACGAATAAACATTTTGAAGGTGGAGCATAAGACTGAAATGTTAAATCTTCTGTTTCTGTAGCTTCACTAAATTGTTCTAAATTTGAACAAATAATTTCCCGTTCCATAAATAGTCTTGACATTACAGGTACTTTCGAATGGCGTGAATTAACTGAATGAGAATAGAGTTATTTTTTAGATAATACAGTTGATATTTAAATAATTGAGCTACTGAAGAGAATTGGGTGTTCGATTGGTACCATCCACTTCAAATAAATGCCAAAACGAAAACCATTTCAATAATGATTAAATATAATGCTTGAATAAAAATAAAATAAAGTTTATTAAAAATTCTTAGGCAAAAAATTGATAAAAAAACAAAATTGGAACAATTTTTAAACAAAATAAAAAATATTATGCTGAAACAACAAAAACAAAATTACTGAATTAACTACACGAGAAAAATTCATTTTCAGATAACTCAGTTGCTCAATATTTAACTGAAGTGAAAAAGTGCGAATCGAACCCTCAATTCACTTCAGTTGATTCAGTTAATTCAGCTAATTCTATTAATTCATGTCAATCGAAAGGGCCTTACATCTTTAGCCAATGTTAAAAATGAAATTACTAAGAAACCGGTTAACCGTGGCAAAAAAACCGGGTTTTAGGGTAGTAAAAAATTGACAGTTAACCGGTTAGTCGGTTTTGGTTTTAACCGGTTTGGATGCCCTAACCACTACATTTTACTTCCAAAATAATCTATGGGCCTTACTTCAAGTAAAACCTTACGAACCAATTTTAACGATTGGTGAACACATTGTAGGTGGTCAGCCCAACGAATGTTTTAACGCACAATCGGAGTTTTACGTCATCGTTGCATGTCAATTTTGACTCTTTGAGAAACTTTCTTAACCATTAAGCTACAACCGGCGATTAACTATTCTAATGTTACATTATTTTTATTTAAAATTGTAGGACCACCAACAAGTCATCAACACTTTTATGGACAATGGACATTGATTAGACAGTCAATAGTTAATTATTAAATAATATTGTTGTAGAAACGATAAAATAAAAAAAGCACAGATGCAATTGGTTATCATCAGTGATAGTTAAGTCACATACTCGTATATGCCACATATACCAGAAGTTATAGAAGTGCAAATAACGTGAGATATTGTCAATACACAAAATGCTGCCCTTATCTGAAATCAATAGAAGAAGAATGTATCAGGAATTTGACTTTGATTGGAATAAAGTAGAGGATTTAAAAATGCAACAATACTTTATCCATGATGATGTGGCTGCCTGGTTCAAAGGGGTATGTTGTTGAATAATTAAATCTGAATACTGTTGTTACAAGTGTGCTTACTCCTTTATCTCTGAGTTTAGATGCTAGATGATCAATTGTGGGAATTGGACTCCATTGCAATAATTTATGATCAGTTGTATCATTTTGATATAAATCACGTAAAGTGTGTTGAATTTTATTATGATGAACAAAACAGGCAAAGGTTTCAAATCTTTAAATCATACATGAACCAGTTAATTTCTGACGCACTTAACAAAATGCCATGGATAAGTAAAACGACATATTATGTTCGTGATGAACGACATTGGGTGAGTTTATTTGGTTTGAAATGCATGAGCATAAATTATTAAGATATTGTTGTCTCGCAGAAAAATTACACATTTGATGATGACAATAATAATATTATGAAGGATTTATATAAACAGCGAGTAAGTATTATAAATACACTGGACTTTTAAATTAACGCACCATTCAAAGTTTATCCGAAATGTAAGGCAATCTTAAAGATATAATCGTGTAAGGAAATTCAAGTTTAAAAGTATTTCTCAGTCCCTTCTGTGGTGGGAAAGTCAATCCTTATTTAGTTAAAGTCAGTGCTTTAATCTATTAGAATGAATGGAGATAGATGATGTGGATTTTGATCTGGTTTTTTACTCCCAACTCAAATATTGTACTCAAATTGGAATTTATCGAAGTGACAACTTCCAGCCGTTTGCCATGTAACTATGAACGAGTAGATTCGATCTCGAATGAAATAGAAGTGTACAACGTCGCATCATCAGAAAAGTTGTGGATAGGGTTCAATCCAATAAGTCGTTAATGTATAACAAAAACAAAGTTGGTGACAAAACTGACCCCTAAGTGACGCCGGCATTTGGCATAACGTTGATCCGAAAGATCATCTTTGAGAAATCTTTGTATTCACTTGACGGTCATCGAATTCTAGACGCATGCCACAAGTTTACAGATGAAAGTCTTATGCCAAACCTTTTCAAAAGATTTGGATATATCCAAAGCGATTGCATAGGCTACTCCGCGTTGCTCAAGTGCTAGATTCCATTTGTTTACAACAAACGTTAAGAAATCAGTTGTGGAGCGGCTTTTGCGGAAGCCATTTTGTCTACCTTAAATTATTTTATTAATGTTAAGATAATTCATCAGTTATTGGTTAATGCATTTCTCAAAAACTTTAACCACAGCTGACACCATTGATTTTGGCCGCCTACAGTTTGAGGGGTCAGTTTTATCACAACCACGTTTAAGAACCGGTTGCAAAATTGCACTCTTTCAGGTGTTCGGGTATCTACCTTGCTTATAAGAAAGGAGAAATTTTTTTAGTTAATATTGGAGCAAATCACTAGCAAACAGCTTCAATATTCGAACAGGAATTCCGTCAGGTCCGGTGGTCTTATTTCCATTGCCTTCAGGTTCCTCAAGGTGATTTCCTCCGAAATATATGCTTTAGAACGATGCGACCATCTGGTAAAAGTTGCGTTCGGAGATTTTCAACTAGGAAGCCTTAACGGCTTTCTTGTTGTCGGCTCTTTACGCTTCCTTAGCACAATTTTTTTTAAAGATGTTACGTGTGGTCTTATATTCTTTAAATGAAATTTCGTTGCGCTTATATTTCTTGTGAGCAGATTTATTTTATCCGGCTGCTTCTTTTGAAATTTTAGGATTGAAATTGGAAAAGGATGATGGGATATATTGATTCATTCCATGCGGAACGGTTTCAGTGAAATTGGAAACGGCGTCGTCTAAATGATTGTTATAAGAACAATGGCTCTCCCACGGGCAATGTTGAAAAATGACATCTCATTAAAATACCATAGAGGCCTTGGCTATTGTCTAAATTCTGGTGGTGTTTCGACAAATATTTTTACGGTTATCAGGTTGTGGTTAGAATTTCCAATTTCAGAATCTCGACACGCCCTTCCATGGAATGCGGAATTGTTGCAAGAAAAAGAACTAAAATATGACTGCTTATAGAATTTCAACAGTCAAATGTGGAATCACTAACTATCTGCGTAAGGTCATGTGAAACAATAAACTCCACCATTTGGCGCCCAGCACAATTCGTGTTTTGGTGATTTCACCATTCTTTATGGTGGGCATTAAAGTCACCAACGATAGTTAATTCCCAGTAGAGATGTTGATTGCGAATGTTATCACATTTGTCTGAAAAAACTTCAACCGTTGCTATTCATAGCTTATTGTTTAACTTTTCTACAAGTTTTGCGGCCTTATACTTTGTTTTGACTAACATAGCTAGAAGGTGAATGTGATTAAGATCTGACATGAGAATATACACATCTCTGACTACCTGTTAAGTTTAGAGCCGGAGATCACACAAAAATTCGGTATCATCGATGACTCGCAGAACACTGTCCTGTAAAGACCTATCAATACTTAAAGTACTTTTATTAGAACCAACATAAAATAAATATATTTTGTTATCTGGTGAAGAATTTTAATTGAACGTCACACCAAGGATTTGCTCAGCTCCAACAAACGTGGAAAAAATACCCAACAAGTTCCCTTTCATATCCAGTGAAGTATGACCTCTTTTGTTTTTATCCAATATAGTACTGTTAACATTATTTCAATCATTTCCACCTGAAAAACAGTAGCGTACTTAACAAAAGGGGTAGATAATTTTACCTCAGAATTTAGTACTTGTGGCCATGCAACTGCCAGATCACAGCGTACTGATTCATCCGTAAAAATTGCCATATCTCCGTCAGAGAGTATGGATGGATTATAGACTAAATAATTTCTCAAAGACTCGTTTGCTTTTCAAAGCTACCGAGAGCATATAGGCAGTTATATGAACTCCCATTTCCCTCAATATTTGGCTGTCTTCTACACTACTGAAATTATTGTTGTTTCGCGGGCGTGATACTGTAACAACTGCTGATCAAGCAAAACAGATACATCGTCATCTCAAGTAGCTGCAACTTTAGGTAAATTTTGATTGGTGCATTAATTTTCCGATCCGATGTTAATTCAAATTTTGTTTCAGTTATTAATTTTTTAATTCGATTTATTTACAGGTCTCAGGTATTGACAGTAAATTGAAAATTTTAAATCTTCATAATTATTTAATTCGACGGTACGAAATGGAAGTTGATTGCTTTGAAAAGTATACCATTACAGTTTATGAATTTAAACCTAATTTAAATGATGATCAATTAAAACACCTAGAAGTCATCTTTAAACCATTCTACAATCATCCAATATTTATATCTGAAGAATTCATGTTTTTGAAGATTACCGAATCTCCGATAGATATGAGGTCCTTCTGTTCCAAAAAGGCCTTCATATTTACAGAATTTGGTTATCAACTTTTATCATGCTTAACTATTGAAGATATACTATCCTTAGATTTGGCCAACAAAGATCATCGATCCGAATCATACAATGGGGATTTGGATTGTGATATTAAGGTGCATCTCCAAAAACGATTAAATTTGTTTAACAAACATGAAAAACTTAAAATATATGACGCTACCAAATTTACAAACGTAAGAATATTCAAATATTTTTTATACAAGTATGGACATTATTTTACTACCATTGTGGTACCACATCACATTTTCACCAGTGAAACTTTTGACATCATTGTAAACGAACACAAAAAAATAAATTTTATTCCCTTGGAAAACCCTGTAACTCGATATGACATAATGTCACCTGAAAATATAACCGTTTGTTCTGTAACTTTGCAACATCATAATAGTGGAAACTTAATCAAACCATATCCAATAATAACGAGAGAAATTCGATTGGATAGCGATATCAGTTCTAGTTTCGATGGCGAGGACATTTTTATTAGTGGAAGTCCACCATATCTCATTGAAATCTCAACTCACACAAACTATAATTCGGTTGTTTTAACTGATTTTTTACAAATGATTTTAGAAAAATTCAATAATAGTAGGTTTGATTACGATTCGACCATTAAGTTGAGATCAAACATTTCGAATAATAATGTTGAAAGAACCTACAAATTTCAAATGGATTGCAAAAATATTATTTTTCATTTGAAAATGCTAGTAAAAGGGTTTAATGAATATTCACAGTTAACCGAGTATAACGATAATGACTTTAATCTTGAGTTAAACGATGACCTTCCCCCAGTATTTAAAATGGTGATGAAGCAAAGAAAAATTATTGAACCCAATCTGACCTTTCAAAACAGGGTGTTCGATGTATCAACCATCTCGAAACTTTCACAGGTTAGTAATGGCACAATTGAATACGATCGATGCTCGCTAACCCCATCGTTATCGGCGATAATCCCATCGAATTCTTTAAAAACTATTGTGTTTAAAAACAAGACATTTTATTTGCAAGTGTTGATCCCATTACTGCCCCATTTTTCATTTGAATTTGACAACTGCCAAATCAAATTAAATCATGGTCCAATATTGCAAGTTGATTCAACGGTTAAATTATTTCGAAATAACCAGGCATTTTTTAAAAAAATGGACATTGATGCAGGAGTATTATTAATCATTTCAGGATATATAAGAAATATGGTGTTAAATCGTTCCCGTATTCTATCAAATGAAATTTTTAATATTCCCTCGAATTTTCCAAGCAACTCGCTCGCGGCCATTGATATGGTTAATGTTGAAATTGAAACAAAAGTGGCAGCAAAATTGTTTAATAGATTTCACGGAGTCAGCTTTACTAGGTCCCGTTTCGTGTGTACAGATCTTACCACACCGAACATTGAATTTTGCAATACGGTTCTTACTTTTTCTGGAATATCAATAACTTCTGAATTTCTAAACAGTTTGGAATATTTGGATCTTCGCAACACAACAATCTTTAGTAATTGTGAGATTACGAATCAAACTCTTTTAGAAATTTGGGCAGCTGCACCACGGTGTAAACGAATATGTATCAGAGGCAAACATCATGTCGATTATAAGTTTTATTTTAAATTTCTACCCAGAAAATATACATTTGATGAACTGTTCCTCAAATTTAAGGATGGAGTTGCTATTTCCTCAATAGATCTGTTTGAGATAAAATGGTCCGACAACCCTCAGAATTGCTGGCCCATTGATCCTAACGATTCAAAAATAATAAGTGTATATGTTAATGACGTAACACTAAAATTGGATTATTTAAGAAATTCAGAGGTTTCTGATGTTGTAATTAATGAACAAAATAATAATATTTACTAGTAATATTACTAGTAAATATTATTACTAGTAATATTACTAGTAAATAGTAATAGCGAAGTTTTACTAGTAAAAATTTAGTTTAGGTTAAAATTTATTATAATTTGTGAAATTTTGAAATTGTTATGTAATAAAGTATTATGAAGTTCAATCTGGTTTAACTTAATTATAAATACTCATTAACACTGTTCGTAGCCATTCCAGTCGAAACGTCTCTATTGAACGCTTTATAAATATTATTAAAAATGGCTGACACATGCAAACGACTACTGCAAAATTACAAATTAACTTGATCTCTAGAAGAAGTATCTATAAATACTTAACAGAAGTACCTCATTTAAGAATAACAGTAACCGACATATACGGGGGGACTGAATATTGAATTCAACGGTTGCATGATATAACCAATCTCCAAGAAAGATTTGTTGAGCTTGCCAACTGGAAGTATTTATATCGGCTGGAAAGTCATGAAAATAATAATGTGACGTAACTTCAAAGGTTTTATTGTTGCAGTAAATACTTTTAAATGGTATAACAAGCTTTATTCACGGGTTTAAAGTTGATTATATCCCACTGTGGTCATTTTCTATTTTACAATGCGACACTATGCAGCACCGATGCAGCAGGCAGGAAACATTTTAAAGGGTGGTTAAATTTTAAGGGCCGACGTTGAATGTGAACGTCAAGTTTTCTCTGCATTTCACTTGACATTTCTCAATTTCAGACTAACTCAATTTAAACCATGGAAAGATACACAATCGAGCAACGCGTGAAAGTTATTCAGTCATATTATGAAAATGGGCGTTCAAATCAAAATGCATATCGTGATTTTTTCGGTTAATTTAACCATCCAAATGTGCGTACAATCGGAAAAATCGTGCAAAAATTTGAGCAAACCGGGTCTGTAGAAGACTTAAAAACATTGGTGATGAGGCACATTTTCACCTCAGTGGATTCGTCAATAAGCAGAATTGCCGCATTTGGGCGAATCATAATCCAAGAGTGATTGTCGAAAAACCAATTATGCACCCACAAAGAGTGACTGTTTGGTGCGGTTTATGGGCTGGCGGCATCAGACCATATTTTTTCCAAAATGTAGCCGGTCAGGCAATTACTGCGAATGGTGTTCGCTATCGTGCGATGATAACGAATTTTTTATGGACGACATGTGGTTACAACAGAGCGATGCCATTTGTCACACAGCTAACGATTTTACAGATGTTACGTGTGGCCTTATATACTTCAAACGAAATTTCGTTGCGTTTATATTTCTTGTGAGCAGATTTATTTTGTCTGGCGGCTCTAGCGGCTTCTATTGAAAAGATTTTAAAATTAGGATTAGGATTGGAAAAAGATGATGGGATATATTTACTCATTCCATGTAAAACGGTTTCGGTGAAATTGGAAACGGCGTCGTCAATTTGATTGTTATAAAAACAATGGCTCTCCCACGGGAAATGTTGAAAAAATGACCGTAACCCATCATTGTCAGCCTCGTTAAAATGCCATAGACGCCTTGGCTGCTGTCTAAATTCTGGTGGTGTTGCGACAGAAATTTTTACTGTTATCAGGTTGTGGTCAGAATTTCCAAATCCAGCCTCGACACGCGCTTCCATGGAATGCGGAATTGTTGTAAGACAAAGATCCAGAATATGACTGCTTGTAGAATTTTGACATTCAAATGTGGAATCACTAACAATCTGCGTATGGTCATGCGAAACAGCAAGCCACTCCGTCTGACGCCCAGCACAGTTCGTATTTTGGTGATTCAACCATTCTTTATGGTGAGCATTAAAGTCACCAACCATAATTAATTCGCAGTAGGGATGTTGATTGCGAATATCATCACATTTGTCTGACAAAATCTCGAAGAAATTCATAGTTTCTGAATCCGTTTGATTGGTGGATCTATATAAACTAATTAAAAAAAAGGATTTTATTAGGAAGGGATATTTTAAGTACAATAGTTTAAGCTGAGAAAATTTCGTACTTCTGTTGTCGAGCGTACGGTATTTGGTATTTAATGAATATGTACACTCCACGTTGCAACTCGAAAAAAAATCAGTAAATTTTATAAAAAATAAGTCATAAAATACCAATAAAACAGTTTTATCAATTTTAATAAATCACATCAAATACATAAAATAATTTGTTAAATTTAATAAAATTATTATGAATTTGATTATAATCTATAACTTTGTTAGTTCGGAAATAATTTCGGTAGTTTATCGGGTTCCAAAACTTCACTGAAGGAAAAAATATTAAAATTGAATACGAATTAATCAAAATTACAAACAATTTCATCAAAAGAAGAATTATTTTATCAAAAGGAATAAAAATTTCTTTAAATTTTTCAATTAAATTGTTTACTCTCTTTCTTACATTTTTGTTAAATTGATAAAAAATAGTACTCAATTTTTATTCAACTTGATAGATGTTTGTGAAATTGATTACCTTTTAATTAAATTTAATTAATTTGATGATTATGAGATGTAGTTTTGAATAAATTTTATTGAATCGAAAGAATTCGTTCATTTTATTATAAAGAATTACCGTTAGAATTTGCCGTTGCATTATGCATTCACATCAATGAGGCAAGTCAGAGTGGACGCGTTGCGTAATTTTGTAGTTTTAAAGTATAATTGTTTTAAAGTATATCTTGTGTAAATTAAAGTCAAATAAATTTTCGAAGCAATAATAATGTAAGTACCGTTCATATTTTAATTTGCTTTACTTTAATCTTAAGAGCATCCTACTGTTTTTATTATTTTCTAATTACTGGTGTATGTAATATTATATTTTCAGGGTGTGTATTTTTTTAAACTCCCAGGACAAAAACCTATGGGCAAGATTTATGCCAACTACTTCAATCAAATAAGATCTCTACAAAACGCGGGGCTTCGAAAAAACGCAGTTTGATAGCTACAGAGGAGAAAAACACAAAGAAAATTCAAACAATACTAAACATCGAAAATAATATTGAAGCAAATTTAGAAGAAATAAATAAAGATAATTGCAGTTGGGCCAAAATAGAGCAACACTACGCTGCTACCTCGAATTTTATAATGCAGGAAATTTTTAAATCAGATTCTACAGATAAAATATTGCAGAAATGGGTGCAATGTAAAAAACCTTACGGTTATAAATTAGTAAGTATTTTTTATATCGTTTTAAGCTTTTTGCAATTGAAATCTCGCTATGGAAAAATAGTATATAAACCTCGGGTGGCTGAGCACTCGGCTACAATAGTATTCTTTTCAACTTTGGAACTGCCAAATACGAAATTCTTTTAGTTACTATTCAACTAATTAAACCTTAAAGTTAAACAAGATGTAATTTCATTAGTTATTTTATGTTTATACTAGTTTGACATTAAAATAATTGTTTCTTACATTTAATTCAATATCTTTTTTTGCCATAGATTGAAATAGATGTCAACGCTATTTACCCCAACACGGAGAGCATTGAAGTAAAATTTACAATGTTTGCGCTAAATATGTGCGATGTTTTGGACAGGAAACTAAAAGATAAAAATGCCAGACGATTGCTAACCAATTTAAAGCAAAAACAAAACATTTCTCAAAGTAAGTGTAATCCTACAGTAAAGCTTATTCTAATCTGTCTAAAATAAAAACTAACATTTTTCAGATGGTTCACATGCTTTAATTTTACACCTTCTGCACTTTGTCCTTGTGCCAACAACTCGAACCGTTAAACTCGTAGATGAAAAAAAACTGTTAGTAAAGCCTCAATTAAAGACTCACAAAATTCGTTTATGTTGGTTGGTGCAACTGCAGCAAATGTAGAAGAATTATTACAGCAAAAACTAAATGAACATATAGCGATACAACCACTAATTGTTATTAAAGGCTGCTTAGACAAACCAGAAGAAATATTTATATATTTTGATGGAATCAAGTACCAAGTATATTCCATAAAACGGGCCGTAGAAGTTTGGTCAATCTTAATTTGGAGTTTTATTAAACAGTATTTTTTTCAATCGATGGATAATAACGCTCGGGGAAAAAATACCCTGCAGTAGATAGTTTAATTGCGGAGTTGAAATGAAATAATTATTAATTTAACTTAAAAGATTTAGTCTGAAATCAGTTAATTTCATAAATCATGACTATATTATCAGGAATATAATATTTTAGTCATTTGCTTATTATTATTTCTTTAAGTTTAACGTATTTAATTATTTTTATATTTTTTGTTCATAATTTTTATACGATGTGGCAAATATTCTTGTACCTACACATACACATTCATCTAAAATTTTCAAAAAATAAAAACCAAGTGTCCATAATTATAAACTAAGGTAATTACAAATAAAAAAAAATTAATGAATTATATAAAAATGTTTTCGAATAAAATTAACTATAATATTGAAGAAATATGTCTTTTTAATAAACTAATTTCCCTATTAATATGAAGAACCCGACTATTAATGAAATAATTTTCTATTAATTTGATGAAATATTTTATAAAATTCAAAATTATTTATTTCATATTGAAAAAATATATTACTATAATATAAATATATATTTATAAGAAATATATATGAATTATTTTATTAAATGAATAGATTGTACTGATTTTGAAAAAAAAGTTACCAAATTAATCATTTTAACAAAAGTTTTATCAAATCCGTAAAATTGGATATCAAAATTAATACCAAATTCAGTCAATTTAATAAACATTTCCTTAAAATCATTACTTTTTGTTTGAATAAACTTTAACAAACTTTTATCAAGTTTTCTTTAAAATGAAAAAAAGTTTATTGGAGCTATATTGATGGTTGTTTTATGAAAATGATCACTAATTTCCTGAATTTAACTACTTTTTTTTTGAGTGTACAAAACTAAAATAAATTAACGCGGGCGAAATAATAAATTGAACGTAAATAGCGAATAAAAATTATAAAGAAAAAAGAAATTAAATAAAAAGTTTTACGGATGTTGGTGAAGCCCAATAATCCAACCATTTTAGTCGCCTCTTACGACAAGCAGTAGATACTGGGGTGGAATTCTAAGGGTTCCTCCGACCACAGAGGAAAAATTACTTGGTCTATTTATGTCAAGTGAAAAAACCATAAACAAGTGAAAAAGACTTGCAAATACTCTGGCGGAGTTAGAGCTTTGAAAAGAGTTCAGTGGGCGCATGTTGAGCTGGGTCGTGATCGCATCTGATAGTTCTAGATTCTCAACTTCTTTCTTTTAATGAAACCACATACTTATTCGTTTGGCAGCGTGTGAGACAAATGTTTGTTCTTTCTTTCTATGCCGTCATAGAAACATCATCAACATATGGAAATACTATATTTGTTAATGATATTCGTGACTTAGAGGCTGTTAATGAACCTTACCGCATTGGGTCAGCCCATCGAATCATTTAACACATAATTGTACCGGTAAGCCGTCAAAGAGCTATGGCGCGAAAATTCCACAAGAATAGTGACTTCAAAAAGTTGAATGTGCAGTTCATGCAAGAATATCTAGATCTCGCTCATTTGGCAGCAATAAAACGAATCGATGCAGAGAAAGTGAAGTACCTGCCGCATAATAAAATAGTATAAAGGCGGTAAAGTCAAAATTTAATCTGTTTTTTTGTCACTTTTGCGAAAACATCAACCGGTTCTTCGCTTAACAATGTACTGACGGTCAATTCTCCAGTACAACCAGAAGCTTTACGCAGCACTTCTTCGGTCTCTGTGTACAAAATATCAATTAGTACTGATGTTGAAAAGCTATATCAGGATTCAGGACAAATGATTCTCATCGTTCACATCAAGGAATAGTTTATCGGTCGAATCAGAAACGCCAGTTGCAATATATTAAGCTGAAAACTATAACATACCGAACAGCAGCAGCTCCGTATTTAGTGGAAGAAGCTGAATTGTTGCCACTCCGAAAATGTTCATTAAATTCGTATAAATTCTTAGGCAGAACACAAAAATCAAACAGATCTAAATGTGTGAAAGAGTTTAACAAAGAACTAATCACTGTGAAAGGAATTGGGGTTGCATTGAGATCCGAAGCTAGGTGTGCATCATGTATAGACTTGGAAAGACCAATATTCACTAAAAACGTATCATTCAAATTTTCGATACATTGTTGGCTGTCTCGTTTAATTATAAATTATTACCATGAATTGGGATGATGAACTACCGCAAGGTATAAAAGAGTATAAAGGTCAAATATCAGACACAACTGTAACATCTATAGAAGAAGGATGGCTCCTAGTACGTTTATTGCAATCCACGAATTTTGCGATGTAAATGAGCGGGCGTACACAGCGTTCTGATCTTGGACCTCGTTACTCTGGTCTTGTTTGGATTTAAAACTTTCATCGAATCGTTAGTGAGAGGTAGACGATAATTTTTGGTTATGTTTTACAAGAAAGGTATTTAATGTTGTTGGTTTACTGTAGAGTTACTAATCTTACTAGTCCATCCTGGTAGTACTTGCCATAGAGACCATTTTGTTATTGAAAGAATCCTTAACTATCATTTATTTTCCTTCCTTAATATTGAATTGTTATGTCAACCACTTCTGTTTGGAGTTTTGAAACTATTTTCACATTGGATATGTCAGGCTCTGGTGTAGCCTAAATATTAAAAAAAAAATTATCGTGTCAGTCTACCAGTAAGATCCTTCTGATCCAGTACTCATTTTTAAATGAGAATGGCCAGTGATTATTAGGGTAAAATGGTATTACTCAATTTTGGGCCTAGGACCAGATGAATGTTGAATCAGTCAGTCCCATCAAACATCGGTACTATTCAGTCGAATTTATCAAATGCCACTGTGCTGACCATTTCGATTATGGACATTGATTCGAAATCAAAAATTTAGTAGTTTATGTACAAACGATGAGATAAGATACTGTTATCGCAGTCACATTAAATGTTATCGATAGTTGGGTCATATTTAAACCACATATAGTAGAAGTAAGTAGTGCAAGTAACGTGAGATATTGTCAATAGACAAAATGCCGACCTTAGCAGAAATCGATACAACATTAGTGTATCACGAGTTTGATTTTGATTGTGATCAAGTGAAAAATTTAAAATTGAAACAATACTTTATCCATAGTGACGTGGTTAACTGGTTCGAAGAGGTATGTTTTTGAATAATAATGTTGTTTCAAGTGTGCTTACTTTCTTATCTCTTTACGCGCTTAGATACTAGCGAATAGGTATCGGGAACACAACTTCATTAAAATAATTTACAACCGGTTGTATCACTTTGATATAAATCACGTGAAGTGTGTTGAAATTTATTATGATGAACATGATTTGGAAAGTTTCCAAGTCTTTAAATCTGCAATGGACCAGTTTATTAAAGACGCACAATACAAAATGCCGTGGAGAAGTGAAACGTTATATTATGTTTATAGTGAACGATCATCGGTAAGTTGATCTGGTTTGAAGTAGATAAACATAAATTATTAACATATTATGTGGTTGCAGAATTATTATCCGACGGATGATTGTAGTTTCAAATATTCCAAAAATTCTCGAGTAAGTTTTATAAACCCACTGAATCTTACAATTAATGCACTAATCAAAGTTCATCTGAAATTAAAGCCAATCTTTAAGATATGATTGAGAGACAAACTTAAAGTTTTCCTCTTGGGTTAAAGTGAGCGAGTTACGTTTCTTGATATTGAAATAACTTATTTTTTTAAACTCAAGTATTGATGCCTTAGTAATTATTACAGTCTTAATGACAAATACTAATTTTACTTTAATTAAAATATTACTTTTTTGGTTAAAAAAAACACCAGGTTAACATTTTTTACGGTTTTTACAAGCCATGGTTGGTCCGTACCGTGTGAACAATCCGACTTATATTGTTGCAAGCAATTAGAAAATGTCAGATCGCTCTCTACACCATAGAGCCATCGTTGCCGACAGCAACCGAATAGCGCTTCTCTCTTCAAGGATCGCTATATTATTCGGTTCGGATCTGCATACAGAACATGACCAAACCAGCGTACTCACTGTCCTTTGACTTCATGCATGATATGAGGAATTGGTCCGCCAATTGATCAGTGACTGACCGATTTTGACGGAATCCTCATTGGTAGGTCACAGTGACACTCCTCTGCCAGAGGGCAATCTCCCTTTTAAATATTGGGCATAACGAGGCCACTTACCATTCTTCAAACAAAACAAAAATGACCCCATGCTTAAGTACCCGGAAACGAGATTAACGATCAGCTCGTGGAACGTGCAGTCAATTCGAAATCAATTCTGCGTTTGACAGTCTTATCACATGTATGAAAGAGTAGCGGCTGGAACTGGAAGCGCTCAAAGAAACTCGATGGCCAAATTATCTGGTCACTGCTAAGCTGCGATGAAAATTTTTGTACAGGTCAGAGAGGACAGGGGAAATATACAACGCGATTCTCCTGTGATGGTCTGATGAATGAAGAAACGCAATGAAAATATCAAGATCTTGCCAGCATTAGAAATATTTAAATCTCGGTTGTCGATGCAGCTCAGCACACTCTCAGTATAGTGAAAACTACGCCCAAAAATTGGTTTGATTAGGAGAGTAGTCTTGCTGTTGATCAACAAAATATAGACCATAATGAAGCGCATACTCGATTTACAATTGCCAGAAGAAATTCTTGCTAGGAGGACAGCTCAACGTATTTGTAGACTGAAGAAGCGCGAATGGAGAAAGGCTAAGGTCTTAAGAATACAACAACTCAATACAACAACCAATTCGTGTGGTTTCTTTATATGAATCACCGAATTGCACCATACCTTAAGATCTTGGTTAACTGTCATTCAAGACCAGGATGGAAACCTGCGTTAACGTCGATTCGGTACTCGATACATGGCGAGAACACATTTTTGATCTACTTAATGTTTCACATGTATATCACAAGATGTTTTTGAATACCCTCAACAGACCGCAGAGATGTTCATTGAGGATCCATCCTATGAGGAATTCAACCTGGTCATGCAGAGACTAAAGAAAAATCGTTCACCAGGACAACTCCTTGCATTAATTCAGAGCTCTTGATATTCGGAGAACTAATTTTCTGAAACTGTCTTTTCCACTTAGAATGTGGCCGGACATAAAGTCCAATATTCAAGAAGGGTGATCGCTTAAAATTCAAAATTTATCGCGGTATAGCTCTATACATTACCTTTGGAAAAATTATCTTGGGAAAAATTACTCATCTGGCGAACGGCATTATTGACTAAGAAGCATACCGTCAAAATCGGTCAGCCACTGATCAAGTTTTTTCGCTACGGAAGATTCTTTTCAAGTACTAAGAAATATCTCACGATGTACACCAGGTGTTCCGGGATTTCAAGCAAACCTATGACTTGAACCATCGATAGAGGTCATGGTATGCGCTTGAATATTTAGGAATACCAAAAAATATTTACATCTCTTCCGATACTTTTTAATCTCATGTTGGAATACATTCTTCACAACAGTGATCAAGACAATATGTATCTTATTCCGACAGTCCAATTAACATTTTTTCTCAAGCAACGGAGTGAAAAAGATACTTGATCCACTGGGTGTTCAGTTTTCATTGGTTTCAAAATCTACAAGTCTAGAACCAAGCACTGATCTTTGGTTTGAGAGACCAAGACGCAATTGATGTAAGTAGTGATGAATCACACGTTTGAAATAGTGATGAGATTCAAGTACCTTGGATTTCTCATTGCTCACGGTAATAGTGAGGGAGAGGATATCAATGTCGTTGCCGCTAGCAATCATATCTTGAAAATGCGAGTAAGCTAAAATTGTGCAGAGTGTTGATCGGGCCGGAGGTCATGTATTGATGTGAGAGTTGGACCTTGACGGATGAGTACGAAAGATGACTTCCAACATTCTAGAGAAGAATCATGCGTGTGATATAGAGATCAGAAATTTAATGCGAAATCCTGATATCGTACATGAAATCAAAGGACAGTGTGACAATGGTATAGTAATCTTTAGAGGGAGAGGCACCTTTCCACGGCGTAGAGAGCTATCTGGCATCTTTTAATTGGTAGCAACATTAAAAAGAGCCAGATCTTAATCGAAACCGATGGAGCCAGATGGCATGGTAAAATCATAAATGAAAAAAAATTAAGTCACAGTTGTCTAAGTTTCTAGTTATTCTCTTAAATGAAAGAGGCTAGTCTGTCGACAAGTCCTCGCTTTGTACGCGTTAACCATGATTTCTTTGAAAGTAAGAGTCGGTCTAATTTATACATACTGTATATGTAGCATATGTATGTAGCAAGCTGTCCAAAATGAACAGATATTTTAACCTGTACTGGTTATTTTATTAACATTTATATCTTTCGGTATAATTACACTATGGATAAATTCTCAAAAACTTGTTTGGTCTAGATAGTTTTCGAAGACCAGTGGACAGTTATATGGTCGCTCACCTCCACCTATATTTGTTTGTGTTCAATACTGCTAAAACCATTGTCTCCGTCTCGCAGGCGTCTGTCTTCATTAGATGCAACGCCATCCCAAGTGATGCAATGCGTGTGGTATGCATAGCTCCCAGTTTAGATAAATTTTGAGTGGTGCGTTCATTTAACGATTCAGTGTAAATTGACTTTTTTTTCAATTATTAACTCACATCATTTTATTTGTTAGAGCTTATCAAAGATTGAAAATGATTTGAAAACTAATAATCTACAAGAATGTTTTGTGAAACGGTACAAAATGAAAATTGATTGGTGTGAAAAGCGTAGCCTTACCGTTTATGAATTAAAACCGAATTTAAATGAAAATCAATTAAAAGACCTAGAAGACATCTTTAGTTCCAACTACAATCTATCAATATTTATATCTGAAGAGTTCATGTTTTTAAAGATGACCGAACCTCCATCGATTATGTACTCCGTTGTATTCACCGTTTTTCATCGTCAACTTTTATCAAGTTTAACTTTGGAAGATATACTATCATTAGAATTGGCCAACAAAGATCATCGTTTTGAATGGTACAATAAACTTTTAGATCGTGACATTCAGATACATCTACAAAATCGATTCAATTTGTTTTGTAAACGTAAAATACTTCAAGCATATAACGCTTCAGAATTTACAAATGCGACAGTGCTCAAATATTTTTTATACAAGTATCGAGATACTTTTACTACCGTTCTGCTACCAAATCTAATTTTAGCCAAACAGGATTATGACTTAATTGTGTACGAACACAAAAGTTTAAAATTTAGTGACTTTGACAACTATGCAATACGATTGGATATAATATCACCTGAACATATAACTGTTTGTTCTGTAACTTTGCTACGTCATGACAAGCGAGACATAATTGAGCCGGGTTCTATAATAGCGGCGGAAGTTCGATTGGATAGAGATATCAGCTTTAGTTTAGATGAGATTAAAGATCCACCAAATTTCATTGAAATATCGATTCGAGCGGACTTCAAGTCGGTTCGTTTAACAGATTTCTTACATATGATTTTAGGAAAATTCAGTAATAATAGATTCACTTATGGTTCAGTCATTCAGTTGAGATCATACAATAATCGGATCAGTAATTGCATTCTGAATAGTTTTGCTGAAAGAGACTACAAATTCGGAATTGATTTTAAAAATATTATTTTTCATTTTAAAAGCTTAGTAAAATGGTTAAATAAATGTTCAAGTTCATATCACGTCAGCCTAACTGACTGCATTTTTCTGTTGAACAGAAATCGTTCCAAAATGTTAGGAATGATGTCAAATCAAAATACAATTGTTAAACTAACCTTTCGAAACATGGAGTTCGATATACCAACCATCTCAACACTTTTACGCATTTGTCATTCTCTAATTGTTTTCGATGGTTGCCGTTTTACCTCATCGCCCATGACGATAATTCCACCGAAATCTTTCAAAATGATTATGTTTACAAACATGAACATCGAGTTAGAAGTATTAATTCCATTACTGCCCCATTATTCATTTACATTTAATAACTGTCAAATCCAATCAAATCATGATCCTATATTGCAAGTCGTTTCAATGGATCAACCTCCTCTAAATCGCAATGCAAGATTTGATAACATGGATATTGACGCAGGAGTGTTATTGAACACTTTAGTATATATAAGACGTATGCATCTAACTCGTTGTCGTATTCTATCGAATGAAATTGTTAATATTCCCTCCAACTATCCAACAACGTACAGTGCCATTAACATGGAAAATGTAGAAATTGAATTGAAAGCGGCAGCGAAAATTTTTAATAGATTTGATCTAGTCAGGTTTTGTAAGTCTCA
Organism: Tipula lateralis; assembly: GCA_963932295.1. Classification (NCBI taxonomy): domain Eukaryota; kingdom Metazoa; phylum Arthropoda; class Insecta; order Diptera; family Tipulidae; genus Tipula; species Tipula lateralis. Next base: position 141,285,681 of record OZ010736.1, on the reverse strand, counting down.
CTTTGTGTGTACAGATCTTCCCACACCAAAAGTTCCTGCAAAAATCAATGCGCTTCTCGAATTAATTCAAATATCAATTACTCCTGAATTTCTAAAAGTTTTGAAGTATTTCGATTTTGGCAATGCCATAACATTTTATGATTGTAAGATAACGAATCAAAATCTTTCAGAAATTTGGGCAGCTGCACCACGGTGTAAACGTTTATCTATACCTAACGGTCATTTAGTCGATTATTATTTTTATTTTGAACTTCTAGCCATAAAATATGAAAACAGATTAGATGAAATGGTCCACGAACTAAAGGATGGAGTTCCTATTCCTTTAATCGATCTGTTTCAGATAAAATGGTCTAACAACCCTTTGAATGACAGGCTCATTGACTGGAACGATATAAAAATTAGGAGTGTTCATGTCAATGATGTTACACTAAAATTGGAATATTTAAGAAATGGCGAAGTTTTGGATATATTTTATGAACAAAATAATCTAGTAAATGACTCGGATATATGCGAAGTTGATTATTATTAAAAATTTAGGTTAGGTTACAATTTATTGATTATTTATAATATTTAACTTACGCGGAGTGACGCGACGCCACTGAACGACTAGCGAGGATTTTATCACTTGGTATCACCACAATTTTTTGGCAACATCTAGTAAAAATTTTGTTTTTGACTAATAAAAAATAAAAATGTAGAACCAAACTGTGTAGGTACATATATATATATATATATATATATATATATATATATATATATATATATATATATATATATATATATATATATATATATATATATATATATATATATATATATATATATATATATATATATATTATATATATATATATATATATATATATATATATATATATATATATACAAATATATATTTATATATATTTATATATATATATATATATATATATATATATATATATATATATATATATATATAATATATATATCCACTTTTCATCACCAGTGGCAATGCGATGCAAAAAACCCTTCTGTTTTTGCCGTTCGAGCAGCAGTTCGCATGCAAAAAAACGGCGCTCGACGTCTCTCGGCTTCAGCTCATACGGCACCCAATGTCCTTGCTTTTGGATCATTCCGAGGGCTTTTATACGATGGGAAATGGTTTGTTGTGTCACTCCCAATGAATCTGCGAGCTCTTGTTGAGTTTGAAGCGAGTCTTCATTGAGTATTGCCTCCAATTCATCATTCTCAAACTTTTTCACTTGGCCCGGCCGCTCTTTGTCCTCAACGTCAAAATCACCACTTCTAAACCGCACAAACCATCTCTCGCACGTTGAAACCGATGGAACATGACTCGGATAAGTCTCGGAGACCAATCGATGTGCTTCAGCAGCACTTTTCTTCAAATTAAAGAAGTAAATTAAAACTTCCCGCAAATGCTGTTTTGTTGGCACGAAACTCGACATATTGAGAGCTCAAAAAAACTATGAATTTGACACTACGACAAATTGACACATACTGAAAATTAAAGCTATAAGACGTAGCTTTGACATGAACATAGTCACAGTACTGCCTGATGCGTATAGCGTTAGTAACGCCATCTGTTATCAATCCCGCATTTTCAATTTGTACTCCTAATATATATATATATATATATATATATATATATATATATATATATATATATATATATATATATATATATATATATATATATTAATATATATATATACCCTGAAAAAAATCTAGGTAATAGTAAGAAAAACCGTGTTTAATAATAATATAAATTTGGGTATAAAGAGAACATTTGATTATATGTATTAACGAAATAATTTTTTTTAAAGTTCAAATGAAAAAAACTTCTTTTAATAATAAAAACATTTTTTTTTAATTGGAAGTTGTTTATGACGTCATTAATTACCGAATAAACAAATTATTTAAATTAAAAATGGTAATTATTTATATTTCAAAAATATATTTTTAGAAATAATAAACTTGCTTTTAATAATACAAGGATTTATTTTAAAATGATACACGATTTTTGTCAATATAACAATACATTTTGTAATATTATTATTTATTTAAGTTAATACAAGAAAAAGTTTGTTAAATATTATATGTATATATATATATATATATAGTTATGTTACCATAAGTGCTGTACATACATTAAAATCATAAGGTCATCAATACGGGAAGTGTCGCGTTGCAAACACACGCATCGTACAGACAGTATGCAATTTTTAGTTAGTTAAGCATTTATACAATATATTGTAATTAAATCCTAACCATATATAAATTGTTAGTTTAGAGAATGCAAAGTGGAGTGAAAATTGTGTGTAACGTTATAACAGTGCAAGAATTAGCGAATAAAAACTTATTCATAGTGTTTCCGTCATACAAGTTTAGAGTGGTATTTTTGTTTGTGTTTTTTGTGTCATCAGTAAGAATTTAGAATATACTCGCTCTCAGCTGAAATTCTATAACAAGAAAATACTTTTACAAAGGGAGTAGAATATACTCGCTCTGAGCTGATGAACCTCAAATAACACAGGAAACACCAAATTCTAATAACTAAGACATCTCGGGCTAAAGGTTGAAACCGCCCAGAGGACTAGTGAAGCACGCCGCGTAACCTACAAATTCAACTCCGGACCAGCTCAACGATTGCAAAGGTAAGAATTTTTTATTTTTTTTATTAAATTTCTCACCTCGCTTATTTTATACTACTAGATAGGTAAAATAAGTTCGATATACCGTGCACTATAACATAGACACGGTAAATCAAATAAATTTTGTGCACTACAAGATAGGCATAAAATTAAAGGAATCGGTCAACCGTCGCTATTTGCGAAAAGACCAAATTAATAGAGTTTTACGAATAAGTTATCAAATAAATTCATAATTTTTCGTAATTTCAAAATTAACCGGAGAAGGGACAAGACCATCGATAACTATAATAAGAATATAAATCTAGTACCGATGGATTAGACTTCTCCAAACAATTCAAATATGGATAATATTTCCAATCAATTGGATAATATTAACCGCCAACTCCATTTACTCCGCGAGAAACAGACTCAATATGAGCACTTACTCGCAATGTTAAACCAAAAAATTGAAGCACCTCCTACGGTTGCTCCTATTAAAATGTAGCTCCAATATAATTGGACTTGTTCAGGATCCCAGATCCTTTAAAATCGCTACCATCATTTGAGGGAAATAAAAAACAGGTTTCCTCATGGCTGAGAAGGCAAAGCCAAGGATATACTTTGTCTTGCCGGAGATCCAGAAAATTTCGTAAATATCCGGCAAATACTTCTTGAATCACTGGGTGATAAACAAGAGTTACCGTATTATAAATCCCAACTCTGGGGCAATAAGCAAGAAGAAAGTATGTCGGTTCACACTTTCTTCAATAAATCAAAAGAGATCATTCAAAACATTAAAACGCTGGCCAGACAGAATCCGGTATATAATGATTCGTGGCAAGCGATAAACATTTTTATTGAAGAAGATACCTTGGCAGCTTTTATCTCCGGTTTAAGGAAACCGTATTTTGGCTATGCCCAAGCGGCAAAGCCGAAAAATATTGAGGAAGCCTATGCATTTTTATGCAAATTCAGTTCTCATGAGAACATAATAGCCAACTCAAAGAAAAACGAAACTCAAAACAAACACGCCAAATTGATCCCTCCATGCGGTCTAGACGGTCCTTCAACAAAAATATTGTCAACAATCACGAAACACACGAGGATACCGAACCTGTAACAAAACAGGAAGAAACGTCCATAGATAATTCGAACCTTAATCCAGAAAACTAAAATTTTTGGGAAGACCGGGATTCAGAATCGGACGGCTGAACTTCCTCCCGTACATTAAATGCCAAAATAAATTAACAAATCAAAAAATCAAATTATTAATCGATACAGGCGCGAATAAGAATATAATTAAACCCAATATTATTCCTAAACATGTACTACATTCAGAAACATCCAAAATTAAAAATATTCTCGGAATTCACGAATCAACAAAAGTAGGCAAAATAAATTTTCTCGGTCGCAACTTACCCAAAATACCATACTACGAATTAAATTTCCACGAATATTTCGATGGAATATTAGGATCCGAGTCGATGGCTCATTTAGATGCCAAAATGGATTACAAAACTGGTAAATTAATCCTAAACGGAAACATTTTTAAATTTAACCGTTATTACCCCGAAAAATATTTTTATAACCACATTGTTACGTTTAAAACAAAAACAAATGGCGACTGGTTAGTATCAGAACATAAAAATTTAAATTAAGACATTATGGTACAACCCGGATTATACAAATCCAAAAACTTCGAAACAACGGTAAACATTTTAACAAAAACACCAGAACCACCAAAATGTCTACCAAAACTTAACCTAAACGTGAATAACTTTGAAACAGTCCAACCCATAAAAACGGATGGTGATAACCTAATTGACCGCGAAACAATTGCTAATCTAATTCGAACAGATCACATGAGCGAGACCGAAAAAAAGGTTCTCATAAACAGTATTTATGAAAACCAAGAAATCTTGTTAAAGCAGAATGAAAGACTCTCTGCTACCACAATTATCAAACATAAAATCAATACAAAAGATGAGGACCCCGTATACACAAAGACATATAGGTACCCTAATCATTTTAAAAACGACGTAGAAGATCACGTAAAAGAATTGCTAGATAGCGGAATTATTCGAAATTCAAGTAGTCCTTACTCTTCACCTATATGGGTCGTTCCGAAAAAACCAGACGCTTCAGGTATTCGGAAGGTCAGAGTCGTGATTGACTATAGAAAATTGAATGATAAGACCATTAACGATAAATTCCCGATCCCTCAAATCGAGGAAATACTAGATAGTCTTGGAAAATCCACTTACTTTTCCACACTGGATTTAAAGTCTGGATTCCACCAAATTCCAATGGATAGGAGTTCACAGGAAAAAACAGCATTTTCCACGGATCAAGGACATTTCGAATTTGGTCTAAAAAATGGACCAGCGACGTTTCAAAGAGCTATGAATAATGTCCTACACGGACTCATAGCAAAAATTTGTTATGTGTATTTGGACGACATCATCGTCGTAGGCTTTAACCTAGGGAACCACATTGGGAACCTTCAAAAAGTACTCAAACGTCTAACACAATTCAATTTAAAAATACAGCTTGATAAATGCGAGTTCCTGAAGAAAGAAACGGAGTTTCTAGGACACATTATCACACAAGAAGGAGTTAAACCAAACCCGGAAAAGATAAAAAAAATCCTTGAATGGCCAATCCCAAAATCTCAAAAACAAATTAAACAATTCCTCGGGTTATCGGGATACTACCGACGATTTATTCACAACTACTCGAAAATCGCAAAAAATTTAACAAAATTCTTGAAAAAAGGTGCCGTTGTTAATTCATCAGACCCAGAATACATCAGGTCATTTGAAACATTAAAAAACATTATATCTACAGACCAGGTTTTAGTTTATCCAGATTTCAGCAAACCGTTTTTACTAACAACGGATGCGTCCGAATACGCTTTAGGTGCAGTGCTCTCACAAATACACGATAATCTGGAAAGACCCATTGCATTTGCTTCCAGAACTCTAAATGACACCGAGGTCAGATATGCAACGAATGAAAAGGAGGCGCTTGCAATCATATGGGCGGTAAAAAAATACCACTCCTACCTTTACGGAAATAAGTAATACTACAAGTAATAAATAGTACGATGAACGAGTTAATCGAGGGGAATAATCAACAATTTCGGGTCAATAAACAAATTAACGAAAGGATTCACGTAATTACAGAAACGGTAAACAAAGCTTTAACAAGCACCACGATGGCCAACAAGGTAATCCTAAACGAGTTGGAAATGATAACACTAATAATAAACATAGACACAGTGAATACTGTTCTAGAAGATATTCAGGAGGCGATTATTAAAACTAAGATCGAACTACCTACCAACAAGATCTTATCACTCAAAGAAATTATTATGATAAAAGATCTACTCACAGACCAAGGCGTGAATATAACACTTTCAGACGAGGCTCTACAATATGTAGTACCGAAAATAGCCATAAATAGCGACACACTATTGTATATACTAGAGGTACCTAAATTACAGGAAGAAAAATCAGCCGCGTTAATGATCGCTCCATTAACCATCAATGACACGATTATTAAATCCTACCCGCAACACCTCATTAAGTCAGACCAACGATTATTTTCATCCTTGAACTACAAAAACTTTGTCGAAAAACAGGCAGAAATTCAGTAATTTGAAGACGACTGTATAAAACCGTTAATATTGGGAGCTAAAAGTAGCTGCAACGTCTCATTAAACAAAGAAACAACACTGCATCTGATAGCTGAGGACAAACTACTAATTGATAACGCAAAAAATGAAACGTTATCTTCAAACTGTGGACCAAGCAACCGTACGCTAACCGGGAATTTTTTAATCACCTTCTTGAATTGCACGCTAATAATCGACAACAAGAAATTTCAATCGTACGAGGTTATAAGCGGCACCCAAGAAATCCAAGGGGCACTACATAACCTGCAAATAAATAGGAAATTGGTGAAAGAAATGAACATCGAGTCCATCGAACAACAAAACATTCAAAATCGTTAAAATATTGCACATGTTTATCTCAGACAAGCCGACCACCAAGATCGGATTTGGACATTGTCTGGAGGACTATCATTAACAACAATTGGAGCGGTAATACTATTCATCTACATTCTCAGTCACACACAAATAAAAGTTGGCGATCTAAGTAAAACTAACGTGATTGAAACTACCGTGGGTCCAGCTTCATCATTAAATACCAAGACAGGCTCAAAGAACGAGGACGTTCTTTCTCTACCCCCCGGAGGAGTTATGTTACCATAAGTGCTGTACATACATTAAAATCATAAGGTCATCAACACTGGAAGTGTCGCGTTGCAAAGACACGCATCGTACAGACAGTATGCAATTTTTAGTTAGTTAAGCATTTATACAATATATTGTAATTAAATCCTAACCATATATAAATTGTTAGTTTAAAGAATAGAACTTAGATAAGCATTTTAATATTATAAATTAGAAACCAAATTGTTTTTAGAGTTAGTCTTGATTTTGATTTTAGCATGTAAAACTAAGTAAAAATAAATATTGTGAAAATAAAGCCTGCTACGTTACCCGAGGCATACGCATCCTGCTTGGAAATTCAAAACCTGAATTTCAGGAACATGGCCATCCACAATAGAAGCATTAACAATGTTGTAACTGCTCCGATAAACCAAATTTCGTATACTCATGCATTACCCAAAAGTAACAATGCATTATCAATTCAAAGGAGAAACAGGGCATACAACATTCAACACCAAAACTACAGTAGCCCTTTTGGTAACCAGAACTCGAACAACTTCCAACCACCAAGGCCAAGCTACCCTAAACCACCAACACCGATGGAAGTTGACCCATCAATACAAACACGGCAAGTGAATTATATCAACCGCCCCACTCCTCAGGATAATATGATGACAAAACGAGAACATTCTCATATCCACGAGCCCAGAAAACAACAAAGAATCAACCACCTAGAGACACAACTGGAGGAAGACCATTATAACCAATTAGCTTACGACAACACCGAAAACGAGATATCCAATGACGAGCTAGAAATTGAAGATAATTCAGAGGTAAATTTTATGATGGAAGCCTCTCTAGCGTACCATACCTAGAGTACCGGCTCAAAAACGGGAATACACTCAAGTTCCTCATCGATACAGGAGCCAATAAAAATTTCATAAAAACAGAATTGGCCGTTAATGCAAAACCAACCAAGAACCAATTCCAAATTAGATCAGCAGGAGGGGACATCAAAATCAGTAAAAAAATTAGTGGACCATTCTTTAAAAGCATTGGCATCGACAATACCATATATATATATACACTCGCGGGCAAAATTAACGCATATTTTTTTTATGTAATAAAAAAAATCCCGCTGGTCAATTTTAATACTATTAGTGTCAAATGATAGCACATTTCTATTTTTATCAGAAACCACCTTGAATAAAGTTTACTGCAAGCCAATCAATTAAATTTTTCAAAAATGCTTAATCAAAAGTGCATTGTGTTTGAAGTCCAACGCAACGATCGGCGTTTGTTCCATTGCATATCAATTATTTTTAAATGCAGTACCACTAGTTCTTGTAAATGTGTTCTAAAGCAAACACCTAATATAAAATCCATTGTAATATGGCACCCGTTCGAGAGCTGGAGGCGGTTAAAGTGGTCACATTGTATCAGGAAGATTATACACAAGTACAAATCGCACGAAAATTAGGAATTAATCAGTCTTCGGTTTCACGAATACTTAAGCGGTATCGTGAGACCTTAGAGTATAAAAGAAAGCCCGGACAAGGACGTAAAAGGTGCGCAACCGAGCATGACGATCGATTTTTAAAAATGAATTCGTTACGAGATCGAAAGAGAACTTCTACTCAACTCAAAAATGAGTTACTTAGTGCGCGTCAAGTGAATATTAGTGTCAGAACAGTTAGACGAAGATTAAAAGAAGTGAACCTAATTTCAAAACGGCCCGTAAAAGTTCCACGGCTTCTTCTCCGCCACAAATCCAGCCGTTTAGAATTTGCTCATACTTATGCAAATTGGGGAACTGATCAATGGGCCATTGTTCTCTTTTCAGATGAGACCAGAATCCAATTATGGAAACCAGATGGACGTAATCTTGTATACAGAAGAGTTGGTGAACGCTACGCACCGTGTAACATGGTGCAAACTGTAAGCTTTGGTGGAGGTTCAATAATGTTTTGGGGTCGAATCAGTTGGGAGGGCCGTACGGAGCTGGTGCAGATTGGTTTGAGGATGAATGCAGACTGGTATGCTCGGAACATTCTTGGCGATCACGTTTTGCCATATGTGGGCTTCATAGATTATGACAGTTTTGTGTTAATGCATGATAACGCTCCAGTCCACGTTGCTGCAAGGGTACGACAATATCTCCAAGATATTGGCATTCGTGCACTTAAGTGGCCACCAATGATCTTAGTCCAATTGAACAAGTGTGGGATATTCTAAAACGCCGTATTAGAGCAAGAAATCCTGCACCAGATTCGACAGCAGAGCTGAGAGTAGCAATGATATACAAAGCATTCTACTTAGGATGTCCAGAAGGATGGAAGCTGTAATAAGGGCACGGGGGGAAAGTACTCATTATTAAATTAATCAAATTAAATTGTAATAAAGCTAGTTTAATGTTTATAAACCGCTTTTAAAAATTTAAAAAAAAAATAGTTCGACACATTTTAACTTTTTCCAATAAAAAACAGCCGCTATAATTCCATAACGCCACATTTGTGCCTCTTTTGAGAAAATTATAAATTTGGGATCATTTGATACCAGTTCCACTGAAATTGATCAGCGGGATTTATTTTATTACACAAAAAAAAATGCGTTAATTTTGTCCGCGAGTGTATATACAGGGTGAGTTTCCTAATAAATGCAGGGCTTTTATCTCGAGAACGGTGCTAGATAGGAGAAAATTACTTATAATGAAATTTATTAAGAGTCGAGAGGGACGTCTAGTGGTGATCTTCAATGAAAATCATTAGTTTCGGAGATATAGGCCAAAGTTAGGTTTTTTTAAATTAGAACCTATGCTTTTGAGTGTTTGTTTTTATTAAGCAATTAAAAGTTAACACTTTTTGTTCACACATCATTTTTGTAAAGTGTAGGATTTCAGAGATATGAGCAAAAATTGATATTCCCTAAAGCAATCGAATTTTCCCTAAGTTCTACAAATTAAATTAGAAAATATCAAATGTTCTTTGACTTATTATGCAATTTTTTTGTTTTATTACTTTGTGATAAAATTACAATTATCTTAGAAAAAGTTTTTTTATCATGTTGTACACTAACCAGAAAGCATTCGACATGATGATGATCTACGGTGAGTGTCGACCAAATGAAAGCATGGCGATTAGATTATACGCTGAACGACATCCAGATCGTCGGCACTTAAGAAGAGGTGTATTTAAACGTTTAGCAGATAAGCTGCGCACTACCGGAAGCATAAGAAACCAAAGGAAAGGTCGTGAGTGTCCTGAGGAAATTGTTGTAGATGTGCTAGCTGCAGTATCACAGGACCCATATTATAATCTTGATTGATATTATTATTTATTATTTTTTTATTGACTCAACCGGAAAGTTGAGTCGATTTTATTTATTATTCGAACGATTCCAATTTATTTATTTTTCTTTAATAAAATATGTTGTTACTTGTTACAGATTTAAAAATACAATTCCCCGTTTTTAATTTCTTACTCTAGTTTATACATTTTTCTTTGGGCTGGAATAGTTGGATCTCGCCTAATTGGACCTTTTTTTCATGGAACACTAACTAAACAAAAATTTGTGAATTTTTTATTACAAGATTTTCCCAATTTATTGGAAGACATTCCATTGCGAGTAAGACAAGAAATATGGCTTCAGTTGGATGGTGCGCCTCCCCATTTTGGTATAGCTTCCCAACAACTAAATTTATTGTTTCCGAATAAATGGATTATAAGAAGTGGCCCTACTCCTTTTCCAGCAAGTTCACCCGATTTAACATGCATGGACTTTTATTTATGGGGAAAAGTGAAAGACAGCTTATTTCAATCGGCCTACCACTGCTGAAAATATGAAACAAAGAATTAAAGATATATTTAGAAATCATATTTCAGAAGCTGAATTAGAAGCAGTTCATCTAAATTTTATAAGACGAGTAGAAAAATGTTTGGAATCAAATGGCGGACATTTTGAACATTTATTAAATTAATAAACAACATGATAAAAAACTTTTTCTTTGTAATTTTATCACAAAGTAATAAAACAAAAAATTGCATGATAAGTCATAGAACATTTGATATTTTCTATTTTGATTTGTAGAACTTAGGAAAAATTCGATTGCTTTAGTGAATATCAATTTTTGCTCATATCTCTGAAATCCTACACTTTACAAAAATGATGTGTGAACAAAAAGTGTTTACTTTTAATTGCTTAATAAAAACAAACACTCAAAAGCATAGGTTCTAATTTAAAAAAACTTAACTTTAGCCTATATCTCCGAAACTAATGATTTTCATTGAAGATCACCACTAGACGTCCCCCTCGACTCTTAATAAATTTCTTTATGAGCAATTTTCTCCTATCTAGCACCGTTCTCGAGATAAAAGCCCTGCATTTATTAGGAAACTCACCCTGTATATGTAAAGAACACCTGCACAAAATACAAAATAAATCAGCCTCATGTATTATATAGGAGATTTTGAAATAAACAAGAAATTCTCTTGCATACCTAGGAAAGAGAATTTTTGTAAACTTGAACTAAACGAAAAACGTGTTATTTACATAATATGAGTAGGATATTGAAATATATACCGTAATGTGTATATTGGCGTTTATAACATCTAAAATTCTAAACCAATATGTACCAGTTTTCAAATTACATTGAATGTACATACACATATATATATAATTGCTAATTTGTACAACGATTGCACAATGACGGCGATCGTGTTAAATTAAAAAATCTCGAAAATCCCTTCTACTAGTATGCCATGAATTATGATACATCATAAAACAAAACATGAAAAATCGTGATATAAAAATGTTGTATTTGTATATAAAATACAAACACAAATATTATATTATAATATATAAAAAGCAAGAAACAAACTAAATGTTATATAAAAATATTATATAATATAATAACATAAAATAAATATAATAATATAATATAATATAATAATGATACTCATCTGCCATTAGGTTTTAACATTAGACATGACACACACACAACCAACGCATTTATTTAATTTAATTTAATATAAACAAAAACCGAGCAGAAAAAAACACGTCCACTCGGTATAAAGATCAACACAACACTCATGTTTAGTTCAGCCATTGACAGACCAAAATCCGATAATGGCTTATAACAGATTTAGTAATATAATATAAGACATTTGTTATAGTAAATACTTTAATTTAACTTCTTGCCAAAAATAAAACCAATTTATATAAGTTTATTTATTTATTTAATTATATTTTAATAGTGCAACTTCAAACTACCAGGTTGATTTACTGTCCCTCAAAGGGTATTCTGGGTTGCAAATATACAAAACATTAACATATAAATATTAAAAAATAACAAATGACATTAATTTATTATTAATTTTACAATTTTTTTTAAATATAATTCTATTTGTGATTTAAAATATGTTTTAATTATTTTTTTAAGATTTTCTACCAGATTCAGTATTAATGTGTTGCATATTTAATTTATTACAGTTTCGAGTTTTATAATTATGATCAATAAAGCTAAATAAAACTATTTGACACTCATGTAAAGCAATAAAGGGAAACACTAAGTGGTCCAGTTTTGCATATAATTCCCCTTTTAGACTTTTATTTTGCATTACTTGTAGGTTTCTTAACCCAGTTGCAGAGGTAGTACCATATACAAGAACCGAATAGTTTAATCTCAAATAAATTATTAACAAAATACGGGTTGAAACAAAAATTGATAATTTTCCGAGTAGCCCAACAAAAGGGGCAATTTTATTACTGTTGATATCAATATGATTCTGCCATTGCTTGTGAGTATCAAATGTAAGGCCTAAATATTTAAATGAGTAAACTCTTTCAACAGTAACTCCATCAACATAGTTTATGTTGGAAATATGTTATTCTGTTTGTATGGCAAGTGAAATACAATAAATACTCATATTAAGTTTGATATAAGTAATTATGGAGCTGGGATCTGCTGTATCATATAACGAGGCTGTGTCATCAGCAAAAATTCTAATGTGACCAATCAGTGGCAAATATGCAATGTCATTAATAAAAATAAGGATCAAAAGTGGGCCTAGTACACTACCCTGTGGAACTCCACATTTAACTGATAACATTTCACTTTGTGCTCCATTAAACATGACATACTGCTTTCGATTTAATTAATAGCTTTTAAGTAGATCAAATGGAATACCAAGAATACAAAAGCAATATATATTTATGAAGATCTAAGTAAAGTGATCCAACCATTTTTTTACCATCAAAAGCGGTGTAGATCAAGTTAGTCATTTCAAGAAGAGCTAACTCAGTGCCTGCTCCCTTTCTAAAGTCATATTGAAAAGAGTATAAGAAATTATCATAATCCAAGAAATCAATCAAGTGAGTAGCTATTATTTTTACGAATATGTTATCAAATACCGACAAACTAGAGATTGGTCTTTAATTGAAAATTACTGACTAATCACGACTTTTATGAATAGGAACGACTTTAGCAATTTTTTTTTTGTTTAAGAAATCTATATTTCTGTATAATATTACAACTAATCTCAGTGATTATCTAGTAAATGTTTTGTATTTTTAAGCAGTGTAGCATCTTATGGGATGAGAAAAATCGGTTCATCCCATTTCGTCCAGTCCTTTGATTACAGTATTTCAGGGAACCACTAATTCTAATTGCTTTGTTCTTTTTAGGCGCTTTGCTCCATTGGTGAGATCCAGTAGGTTCCGCAGCTCCTCGTTGTCATGTTGCTGCAGTCGCAGTACATGACTCCTTACAAGCTTAATTATTTCATCACTGACGTATTCCATGTTAAAGTCTCGATGGAGGTTGTCATTTCTTATATACCATGGAGCATTGACAATGCTACGTAGTACTTTATTTTGAAATGTTTGTATGACCTTAACTGTAGTTTTCTTTGCACATCCCCAAAGTTGAATGCCGTATGTCCAGATAGGTTTAAGGATTTGTTTATATAATAGTAGTTTGTTTTGCGTTGTCAGCTCAGAGTTTCTTCCAATAAGCCACTGCATTTTTCTGAATTTAAAATTCAATTCTTGTCTTTTCTTATTAACATGTGCTTTCCACCTAAGCTTAGTGCCTAGTGTCATGCCAAGGTATTTCGCATTGTCTGAGTAAGGAATTTGTTGAAAATTCAGTCTAATCGGGATGTATTGCACTTTCTTGCTGGTGAAGTTGATGTGTGTTGATTTTGATTCGTTTAGCATTATTCTCCAAGTTTTTGTCCAAGTGTTTACTGTATTAACAGCATTTTGTAGTTTCCGTGTTGACTCAAAAATACTAATATCAGTGGTCATAATTGCATTGTCATCAGCAAAAGTCTCTATTCTGGCTTCTGCTATATTTGGTAAATCATTTGTATACAGAAGGTATAACACAGGGCCAAGCACACTACCTTGTGGGACTCCTCGGCCAATATTTTCTTTAGTTTTGAGTACTCTTCTTCTTGTCTCACTCGAAAATAACGTTCATTTATGTATGACTTAAGCAATTCAAAATGTTGTTTTGGTAGATCTCGTTGAAGCTTAAATTCCAGACCATGGTGCCAAACCTTATCGCTCAAATGCTTGGGCTACCAACGCCTCTTCAATCGTATCAGTGATTCTATGTACCTGTTCTATTGTTGAGTGGCCTTCTCGAAACCCAAACTGATGTGGTGGTATAAGTTTCCTAGTCTCTATAATTGGCTTAAGTCTCTTCAGAAACAATCTTTCGAAAATTTTTGATGTGGTTGTTAATAAAGAGATTGGCCTGTATGATGTTTTGTCATTTAACGGTTTAGTAGGCTTAGCAATCATTATTATTTCTGCTACTTTCCACTGTCTCGGAACATAACTTTGTCTAAAGACAGCATTGATTATGTGCTGTAGCTTCCGTAGTGCTTTTTCTGGTAGTGCTTTAATTATTTTTGCTGTTATCAGGTCGTAACCAGGAGCCTTTTTATCTTTAAGATTTTTTACTTCTTGTTTGATTTCTTTCACAGTGACTGGTAGGAGAAGCACCTCGTCTATTTTGTTGACCGGTGTTAAATATTCATTCTCTACCTGCCCAGTTGGTGGTTTGAATGTAATTTCTAGGTGTTCGGCAAACAGATCAGCTTTTTGTTTATCGCTGCGAGCCCAGGTTCCATCATCTTTTTTTATGGGTGGCACTTGCAGTTTAGGTCTTTTCAGACTTTTAGTGGCCTTCCGCAACGAATAGTCCGTGTCAAATTTACCTGTCAGGCTACTTAGAAATAAGCTACTGACTCATTTTTTATCTCTTTTATAAGCAGTTTAAGTTTGTTGCACAGATTATTTAGGATTGTTTTATCTTCAGGAGCTCTAGTTCTCTGCCAAGTCTTTTCTCAGTCTGAGCTCGTATTTTTTCGTTAACCAAGTCTCTCACTTCAACTGGGTAGTTTATACTTTTCTGTAATATACCATGCTGGATGGGGGTACTTTCCCATGCCACTTTCTGTATACTTTCAATGAGATTTTCCAGCTCTTCTTCTATCATATAATCTTTCGAGATCGGCACCTGTAGATTGACGCTTTCTTCGACTAGCCGGCGAAAGTATTCCCAGTTTGTTTTGTTATTTGTTAGTCTTGGAGGGCTTGCTTTCCTTATTGCCGTGGAACTTATTGTCATTAAGACTGGAGAGTGATCCGATCATAGTCCTTCTTCATTTTCAACTACTAAGTAATTTTCGGAGATACCTCTTGATATATAGAAGTCCAGAAGATCAGGAATTTTATTTACGTCCGTAGGCCAGTAGGTTGGCTTTCTACTGGAGTGGAACTCACATTTTAATATTCTGACTGCTTCAAATAGCTCTCTTTCTTTGGGAGTAGTTCGATAGTAATGTTCAGTAAAACTATAAGAATGGTAATCTGAAATTCTAACGGACTAACAAATCGCATTAGAAGTATTTCTAAACTCGGAGAAAATGAAGATTATATCTCATTGTTCAAAAAATTGGGACATCAATTCATCATTGGGGGTGATTTTAGCGCCAAAAATACAAACTGGGGCTCAAGAGTATCATCATCCAAAGGAAGAGAATTATTTTAGGCTGCACGAACGTTTAACTGCGAGTTCCATTCTGGTGGTAAACCAACGTATTGGCCCACAGATAATAACAAAATACCGGATCTCATAGATTTTTACGTGACAAAAGAGATATCTAACAATTATATACTCATTGAAGATCGTGATGATCCTTCATCTGATCATACACCAGTATTAATGACCATAAGTGCCACAGTAATCCAAAGATCATACAGCGCACGGTTAACAAATCATCAAACTAATTAGGACCAGTTTCAGAAACTGACTGAAGACAACACAAACCTAGGAGTACCTATAAAAACACCTCAGCATCTGGAGCATGAGCTGGAGCTGCTCATAAACAATATACAACAGGCTGCATGGGAAGGTACACCAACATCTAGAAATGTAATACGCAAAAGTATTATTTATCCTATCGAAATTAGGGAACTTACCAACGAAAACAGAAAAACCTGGCAAAGTAATCGATCCCCACAAAGTAAAAAATTGCTTAACTACCTCTGCAATAAATTAAAAATTTTAATTAGAGAAGTTAAAAATGAATCAGTAAACAAATATTTAAAAAATCTTACTAGTCAAAAGAACACTAACTATTCCCTATGGAGAGCAACTAAAACACTTAAGGGACCAAAGATGAAACTACCACCAATCAAATACGATAACGGGTCATGGGCCAAAAGTGCTAAGCAAAAAGCAGACTTATTTGCAGAACATCTTGAACGAATATTTCAACCGCTCCCGAGACAAACAGCAGAAGAAAATATAGCTTCAGCTCCAAAAGCGATGAAGAGCATTCGACCTATAAAATTACCAGAATTGAAAGAGGAAATCAACAAAAACCTAAGCGCAAAGAAGAGTCCTGGTTATAATCAAATTACGGGGCAGATTGTTATGGAACTACCCAAAAATGGTTTGCAAAAGCTGCTTCATATTATTTATTTTATTTATTTATTTATTTATTTATTATTTAGCCCAGGGAGAAAACTCAATGAAGGGCATATTTAATTAAGGTTTACAATTAGTTATATGGTATATAATTAAAATAATCTTAAAAAAAATATATATATAAATAAACACGGCGGCAACGTGCTAATAATATATAAAATTTAAATTATGTAAAGTTAATGGAAGAAAAAAAAAAAAAAAAAAAAATTAAAATTAAAAAAAATAATAATTATAATAATAATAAATATTAAAGCAAACCGAAAACTTAATATGTTTGACTATATACATAAATAAACTCTAAATTGAACAACTATTTCAAGAAATCAGCTGTGATGATCTTCTTTGTTGATTTTTTAAAAGTATGTTTTTTCATATTCTTCATTGTTACAGGAACTTTGTTGTATGCGTTTATTGATGAGTACATAATAGATTTTGGATGTAATTTAGTAATATGTAGATGGTTTTTTGTCCTGGTTTCATATTCGTGAATATTATTGTTAAATGTATAATGTGTATTTGTGTGAATTTGTTTATTAATTATATTGTGTGTGACATTTAATAATACACACTGGTATATCAACTCTATTGGCAACAAATCGTATCGTTGATGTATTGACTTAGTATGTTCCAGAGAATCGAGGTTATAGAGATTTTTGATAGCTTTGTTTTGAATTATTTGTAAATCTGCCATTTTTGTTTTATTCATTGAGCCCCAAACTGCAATTCCATATATCAAGTTACTATGAAAAAGCGCATAGTATAGCATCCTCTTCCTTTTGTCGTCAAAATATTTCGATATTTTCTTAAATATGCCTGCAATTGAAGATAATTTTCGTTCCACAACATAGGCATGATTTGTAAATTTCATTTTTCTATCTAGGGTCACCCCAAGATAAATGAACGAATCGACATCTCAGATATAAATGCTGTACTCAGATTGAAAAATGGCCCATCTCAATGGAAGGTTGCCGAGGTAATTATGATACCTAATCCAAACAAACCACCCTACAATCAAAACTCATATAGACCAATTTGTTGCTCCCAACGATTTCAATGCTATTCGAAAAATTATTTCTCAAGAGACTGAAAGAAATAATAGAAGAAAGAAATTTAATCCCATCCCACCAATTTGGATTCAGAGAAAACCACTAAACTGTCCAACAGGTGAACAGAATTACAAACATTATCGAAGAAGTGCTAGAGCGGAAGCAGGTTTGTTCGACTGTTTTCTTGGATGTGGCCCAAGCCTTTGATAAAGTATAGCATTAAGGCTTAGAATATAAATTGAACCGTGATCTTCCCAAATAATTCTATTTGGTATTTAAATCGTATATCGCCGCCGATCGACACTTCCGTGTTAAATATGAAAACGAATACTCAGAGTTAAAGAAAATATCAGCAGGGAAGTGTGCTGGGGCCAATATTATATAATCTATATACTAGAGATATGCCAGTTGTGGACGATACAACTATAGCAACATTTGCTGATGATACAGCAGTTCTAGCAGTTGGAAAAGATGTGGAAGAGGCGAGTAATAAACTACAGAAAACCACTGATACATTATGCCGCTGGACGAAAAAATGGAGAATTAAACTGAATGAATCAAAATCTGTTCATAAAAATTTTACTAACAGGAAAGTTAAACGGATACCCATTCGTATTAACTCTCAAGTTATTCCTAATGTAAACACAGCTAAATATCTTGGTATGACTCTTGATGCTTAGCTTAAATGGAAATAGCATGTTAAGACAAAAGGAGCGGAGAGTAACATTAAATACAAAAAAATTATTCGTATTTGCAAGATATTTTGATTTCAGTTTATTCCTTAATTTTGAAATTAACAATTTATTAATAAAATTTAATTTAATCTAAATTTTCAATAGTAATCGACCTCGCATATATCCGAGTCATCTAATAAACCGTTTTGTTCATAAAATATATCCAGAACCTTGCCATTTTCCACGTACTCCAATTTTACTGTCCCGTCATATACATGGACACACCTTATTTTGATGTTGTGCCAGTCAATGATCCTGCGATTAAACAATTTTTCATTCAATTGTATCTGAAACCAATCGATACAAGGAACATCAATTCCATCCTTTAATTGCTCGACTATTAAATCCATGTGGTTTTCATATATTTTGGCTATAATTTCAAAATAAAGATAATAATCGACTTGATGTCCGCTTGTGATAAATATACGTTGACAATCTTCTGCAGCTAGCCCAATGTCTGCAAGATTTTTATTCGTCATCTCACAACCACCAAACATTATGACATTGTTACAATGCAAATACTCCAAAGATTTTATGAATTCGGGAGTAATTGATATTTGATGAAATTGGAGAATTGAATTGCATTCCAGAGGAATTTCAGGTGTAGAAAGATCTGTACACATAAAACGAGAACTAATGAAAATAACATTTCGAAATCTATTAAAAATTTTCATCGCCGCTTTCAATTCAATTGTTACGTTATCCATGATAATGGTTCCGTTTATGGTTGGATAATTGGAGGGAATATTAACAATTATTTTTGATAGAATACAACAACGAGCTAGGTCTATGCTCTTTTTATATAATGAAATGTTTAATAATACTTCGGCATCAATATTCATGTTTTCAAATATTATCGTAGCGCCTGGAGATGATTCAGCCATTGAATCCACATACAATATTGGATCAAGATTTGATTGGATTTGGCACTTATCAAATACAAATGAAACATAGTCCACTAATGGAATTAACACTTGCCAATCAACTGTCATGTTTTCACACACAATTGTTTTTAAACATTTCGGTGGAATTATCGCCGATGACGATGACGTTAGATTGCATCGATTGTAAATAATTTTGACAAGACTCTGTGAAAGTATTGAAATCATTTTTATATCGAAGTTCATATTTCGAAAGGTCAGATTGAGTTGACAGCTGTTAAGATTTTGATTTTTCATCATTTCCAACATTTTGGCATGTTTATTGTTTAACAGAAAAATACAATTAGTAAAGCTGACGTTGTATAACTTTGAACATTTACTTAACCAATTTACTAAACGTTTGACATGAAAAGTAATATTTTTGAAACCAATTTGGAATTTGTAGTCTCTTGATACAAAACTATTCAGAATGAAGTTACTGATACGATTATTGTATGATTCAAACTGAATGATTGAATTTATTTTGCGGACATACTTGATTTTTGTTAAAACCAGATGTAAGAAATCAATTAAACAAACCGACTTGCAATCCGCTTGAATCGATATTGTAATGAAATGTGGTTGAATTCCAGTCTCAAAAAGTTTCTGGTTTTCTAAATTAGACATGTAATCGCTATCCAATCGAATTTCTCTCGTTTGTGTAGGATCCTGTTCAATTATGTTTCCATTGTCATGATTTAGCACAGTAACAGAACAAACCGTTATATTTTCAGGTGATATTATGTCAAAACGAATTGGGCAGTTTTCAACGCCACGCTGTTTTAAACATTGGTACTCGTTTGTAACTGAGAGCTCATAACTATCGTTTGAATTTTTATTTGGAAACTCAACCATACCATAACTATCTCGATACTTGTATACAAAATATTTGAATACTCTGGCATCTGTAAATCCGTTAGCCATATATGGTACAAGTTTTTCCTGATTCCAAAGCAAAGTTAATCGTTTTTGGAGATGCAGCTGAATATCACGATCCAAAATACTATTGTAGAATTCAAAACGATGATCTTTGTTGGCCAATTCTAACGATAGTAAATCTTGAATAGTTAAACATGATAAAAGTTGATGACGAAAAATCGTTAGTATAAAGTAGTTCATATCTATCGGAGGTTCGGTAATCTTCAAAAATATGAATTCTTCAGACATTATTATTGGTTCGGTGTGCAATGGTTTAAAGATTTCTTCTAGACGCTTTAATTGATCTTCATTTAAATTCGGTTCAAATTGATAAACAGTAAGGCTATGCTTTTTAGACCAATATACTTCCATTTTGTACGATTTTATTAAACTATTCATAAGATTATAACTTAGCAATTGGCATTCAATCGATATGAGCTGTTAATAAAAATAAATAAGCGAATTACCTTAAGAAACAAAAAGTTAATTTACCCTGGATCTCAAAAGAGACACACCACTCAAAATTTACCAAAATTGGGAGTCTTTTACTGCATCACTTAAAATGGCGATGGACCATAAGAAGATGTGCAACTGTTTCAACTGGATGACTGCGGGACAGAAACAATAATTTCAGTAGTTGAACATAGTTAAATATGAGTGCTCACATGCCATCGAATTCTATGAAGGCTAAAAGAGTCTTTGGAGAATTATTTACTGTTGATATCCCCATAAGGTAAAATTGATATTACAATCCTGCATATCTTGATTAGTATGAGGGCTCCTTTAGTAACATGCAATTGTTGTTGTAAAGGGACGTCATCACATGATCTTGGACTGAAGAGACCCATTCCATTGTTGTTGATATTGTGCATATTGAGGTTATAAGCTGATGGTCGATGACCTACTTTGTGCGATCTTGAGTTACTTCTGGCACTTGGGTTCGTGAACTAGATTCAAATGGCAAAAAAATTATATTCTAGGTATTTGCCGGCGATACAAATTCAAAATGGTGATTGTAAAGGTCAAATCAAAATGGGCGATGGTACAAAATCAAGATGGTGACTGTTATGGTCAAATGAAAAAATTAAAACTTAATAGCAAGTGCATTATTTATAATAAAAAAACTATTGGATAGTACATACGAGGGCGGATTGAAAATGAAGCTACCTAGCGCTAGATGGCAGCACAAACACAAACATTTTTTGTTTGTTAGAAACTGTGATCTGTCAAACGTTAGCTGTTAAAATTTCACCTAAATTCATCGTTGTAGTCGTTTGAAGTAAGCAACTTTTATGTTTCTTGAAAAATAGAAAAAAACGAATTTCGTGCAGTGTTTAAACACTATTATTTGAAAGGGAAAACGGCGAAAGAAAAAGAAAAGCTCAATAAATATTACGGTGAATTTGCTCCGTCAGATTACATGGTAAAATATTGGATTGCTGAATTTAAGCGCGGCCGAAGAAGCACTGCAACAATACCATCAACAGGAAGGACAAAAGAGGTGGTTACTGAAGAAAATATCAAGAAAATCCTCGATATCGTTATGAATGAACGACGAGTCAAATTGCGTGAGATTGTTGAAATGGTAAACATATCATATGAAGATGTGTTCAACATTTTGCATTAGCATTTGCAAATGAAAAAGATATCGGCAAGATGGGTGCCGCGTTTGCTCAGTGTCGAACAAAAACGAGTTCGACAGGCCACTTCACAGTGGTGTTTGAACATGATAAAGCGTAATCCTGTTGATTTTTAGGGTCGATTAATTACTATTGATGAAACGTGGGTCCACCACTACACACCTGAATCAATCGAAACAATGGGTGGAAGCTGGTGAAAGTGCTCCGAAGAAGGCAAACGCAGTGAAATCGTTTGGCAAGATTATGGCTTGAAAAAGGATCCACAATCACAGGAAAATATTATCGTGCATTATTGGATCAATTGGTGCAATCAAGGAAAAACGACCACATTTAAATAAGAAAATAGTGCTCTTTCTTTAAGACAACGCACCACTTCACACAGCGTTAGATATGATGCTAAACTTACGTGAAATACACTTCGAATTGATTGATCATCCACCTTTGAGTCCAGATTTAGCTCCTAGTGACTTTTCCTGTTTCCAAACTGGAAACAATGGCTCGCACGACAAAGATTCATCTCAAACGAAGAAGTGATTACCGAAACTAACGCGTTTTTTGAAGGACATTTATCATTAATTGGAGCTTTCGTTTTGTGAGTTTCTTTTTTTTCTGCCCTGTTTTCTTTTGTTTTCCTCTTTTTTTGTTCTTTTGCCTCCTTGTCAGCTTGTTTTTCTTTTAACGCATTTTTAACGGCTGTGCTTGTGGTGTACATCGAAGGTAATTTTTTCCTCTGTTTTGTTTCTTTTCTGGCAGCGTGAAGTAATGGCGGAAGGCCAAACATTGGCTCTCCATTTGGTGGTCCCTGCGTGTTGGCCATTAAGAGGTAGCTCAACTTATTCCGCCCATTTAGTAGCTAAGGGGAATCTCTCATGAGATAACGAAGCTTCTGCAGTACTTTCGGCAGTTGAAAGCTTGTTTGTGGTGCTTGTTTTAAATTATCGGCAGAGGTTTCAGGCGAATTATACGAATTTTCCGTAGTTAATGATGGCTCAAAATCAAACTCATGAAATACTTGAGAGTTATGGAACCAACCCTGTCGCTTTAAAACCCTGTACAGCACTATTCATTGTAGCAACCCTACTGTAAGCCACATTTAATATACCAGGAATATCCTTAATGTTTATAACATTTCCGGGATTTTGCGTTAGGTAGTCGTTACACGCCCGATTATAAGAGGTTTTGAAACGTCTATAAAATGCAACATCCAGTGGTTGCATTCTGTGACTAGTATGCGGAAGAAAACCTAGGACACTAATGTGATGGTCACGACATAAATTTACAGTTTGAAGTGTAACATGAGAAGAGTGGTTATCCATTAATAGGAGAACTGGGTTATCCTCACTAGGTCTTACGTTTTTTATGAAGTGTTCTAACCATTTAATGTAAGTTTCTGCATTCATCCAACCAGATTCATTGTACATGCCTAAGGAACCAGGGGTGCATTAATCATGAAATGTGGCTGCATTCGTTCTCTCAGAAAAATGAAGAATGGTTGGACGTAATGGCCAACCGCACTAATACAGCATCCAACGCTGACATTGGAACCTCTTTCGGCACATGACACTTTGATAACGCGTCGTTGCCCCGTTGGACTTAATACGTTTGGGGTTTTGGTGGGAACGGTCGAGCAGCCTGTCCCATTCACATTAAAAATTTGATGAAATTGGTAGTTTTTATCAGCTAAAATATTTTTACTCGTCAACTTACCCCTCCTTCCCTCCCCTACAATAATTAGAAGATGATGAAAAATTACTTTCTGATTGATCTCAGAATAATTTCTCAGAAAAATCATAGAACTGGTACATATTGAAGAGCTATTATTGTTTCTGCAATCAATCATTAATGAGTGAAACTATCTGGCAGCATATAGTCGCATATAATCTTATATACATGATGAAATGTTGTACTCAGAATTTGTGTTCATTAGGACCGATAGACTTTTTTATCACACCCACGACCCGTCATAATTTCGACAACAGGTGGTGAACGAACTGCATAAACCGGGCCGAAAAAGTTTTCCGCGTAGAAAA
Source organism: Tipula lateralis (assembly GCA_963932295.1). Classification (NCBI taxonomy): domain Eukaryota; kingdom Metazoa; phylum Arthropoda; class Insecta; order Diptera; family Tipulidae; genus Tipula; species Tipula lateralis. The sequence continues at coordinate 141,261,520 of OZ010736.1, read as the reverse complement.
GTTATAGATAATCTGTGTATAGATGATCTGTGGCAGGCCGATTTAGTAGAGATGCAGAGTTATGCTAAAATAAATAAGAGTCCACATATGCATGGGTTAAAACCATTAAAAACAAATTTTACAGAGTATCCCCAAAAACTTACAGATGAATCTTGGAAAAGAATTTTACAATACGTTTAGAAACATTACCAAGAAGCAAAATATTAATCATTACTCATTTTACAGTTTTCAAAAGGCTTCTATTGTGGAACAATTCAACCGAACTCTGAAAGATAAAATGTGGAAAATGTTCACAATATACGTAACAGAGTATTGATTATAAACATGAGGATGTATACAATAAATACTCTGTTACGTATCTGATTAGCGATTACGAAGGACTACCAATAGCTGGGCGATTTTATGAATATCAACTCCAGAAAGTTATAAACCCTGATGTATACTTGGTGGAAAAAATATTCACTGTTAGAGGACTTCAAAATGCCATTTTGAATTAGTATCGCCGCCCATTTTGATTTGACTGTTACAGTCGCCATTTTGAATTTGCAGCGTCGTCATTTTGAATTTGTATCACCGTCCATTTTGAATTGACCGTGACAGTTGCCATTTTGAATTTGTATCGTCGCCAAATATCGTGGATACAAATTTTTATTTTTGTTATTTGAATCTAGTTCACGGATCTAAGTGCCGGAAGTAGTTCAAGATCAGACAAAATAGATCATCGACCATCAACTGCTTACCTCAATATACACGGGCCTCTTCTGTCCAACGTCATGTGATGGCGTGACTACAACCACAATTACATACTACTAAAGAACTAAAATCTTTTCGTTTGATATATTGCTGAATTAATGGATTCAACTCAAGGCTCCATCTTCTAACTGTGGGTGCTATAAAAAGAACTTTCAACCGCTCAACTTCTAGACAGTATTAACTCTAAGCTATATGAATTACAAAGAATTTGATCAGTTATTTGGTCACAGATAGTAGTTTAGTTGTGGTTTAATCAAAACAATAAATGTGTTAATGCGGTCACATTAACTCGAAGGGGAATGAATTAGACTTGAAGTGAATAATATCTCGATATAATGAAACAAGAACAAATGTTTAAAATGTCAGTGACCAAATGATGATGTTTAGTGAAACTTCTATTATAGTTCAGATAGATATAGTTGACCGTCAAGCTCTTCTATGACACGAGCTACTATGACAGCCACCTCTTAATATGATTAATACTTTGGTTGCCAAATTTCATCTCATTAATCCAGTGTTGTTCTAGACCTACATTCCATATTCTATTTTATTATGCCAGTTAATACACTTAAATAGAAACACATACTGGTGTAATTTAGAGTGTGCACATTACAACATTGGCAGGCAAAGTGTTAAAAATGAATGGCTTGAATTTCTGATAAACTTTGTGTGGTGTTTAATTTTGAGGGCCAGTTTATTTAAAATACTTACTTGCACTGTATAAAAACTTTTGTTAGAATCATCGGCGTCATCAATGAATAATTTAGGCTGCAAGACAAAATATATATTAATCATTTATTTTTATTTGAAACCAAATCAACTTACCAAAGGTAGCTCATTACGAACATAATACATCGTTTCACTTATCCATGGGATTGTGTTTTGCATTTTACCAATTAACCAACTCATATAACATTTAAAGGATTTAAAGTCTGCCAAATCATCTTCACCGTAATAAATTTCAACACACTTCACGTGCTCTATATCAAAGTGATACAATCGTTCGTAAATTATTTTAATGAAGTTATATTCCCGAAACCGATTCGACAGTAGCTAAACGTATAGAAAGAGATAAAAGATTACACACACTTGAAACAACGTTATACATACTTCTTCCAACCAGTCAACCACATCATTATGGATAAAGTATTGTTGCAATTTTAAACCATTCACTTGGTCACAATCAAAGCCAAACTCGTGATATACTTTTGTTGTATCGATTCCTGCTAAGGTTGGCATTTTGTCTATTGACAATATCTCACGTTACTTGCACTTCTTACTTCTACTATATGTGGTATAAATATGACCTAACTATCGATAACATTCAATGTGACTGCGATACTAAACTCTTATCTTATCGTTTGTACAAAAACTACCAAATTTTTGATTCGAATCAATGTCCATAGTCGAAACTGTCAACACAATCTCATTTTATAAATTCGAGTTAATAATATCTGATTGTTGGCCCGAACTGTAACCGATTAATCTGAATAATCTGATGTTCGGCCCGAAATTAAGAACGAAACCCTTTGTATAAACCCTTTTACCCTAAACGATTGTCATCTAAAATGAGTACTGGATCAGAGACCTTACTTGTAAACTGACAATAGCTCTAGAGGACACATCAAACCACGCCCTCAAACTCTACGTATTGTACCTGAAATTGGGCCTTTCGAAGTTAGTTGTGATTAATGACGTGACAATCGAAATAATAGAACAAGTACAATATATACTCTTTCGGCCGCAAATCAAAGGGTTCCTACTGGGGAAAGAAATTCGGGAGTGTATCAATATTTTTTTACATTTTCAATGGCCAGCAATTTGAATTTTTAATGTTAGCCCAACGGACAGATATTTACCCTAGGTGGAACGGAATCTTAGATAAAATTTCGTTCTGGCTGTATTGATTTCCAATATAATATTTGATGTGTCACTATAGCCAGTTTGCCTTCAGCTTACGCGATATTAAAGTGTTTACTTAGAATAAGATAGTTTGACTATGTTATAAGTTTTGGTTAAATAAATGAGTTAGTAAATATATCTCGTATTGTTGTTATCGTCGAATTCGCAAACACAACATTTCGGCCCCCTTGAATCGATTGATTCAATGGTCAATGTTGTTGTCGATTGGTAGTTTACAAATTTTATGGGTTGGTCTCTGAATAATACTATACCAGTGCCTACTTTTACTGTGACTACTCGTACCTTGCCGTCTTGTCCAGGGTGTGGCTTGATGACTCTTCCGAGCGCCCATTGTGTTGAAGGAAGGTTTTCATTCAGAATAACTACGATCTCATCCACTGCAATGTTTTGTTTTGATTGGTGCCACTTTTGACGTGTTTGTAAAATTGATAAATATTCTCTATTCTAACGTTTCCAGAAGTGTTGTTTTATTTGCTTCATGACGTGCCATCGATAATTTGATGATTGCTTTTGCTGCATGCCATCTTGATCCGGAATATCAGTTAGTGATCTACCAATTAGGAAATGCGCTGGTGTGAGAACATCAATGTTTTCATCTGAGCTGCTACAGATTGGTCTTGAGTTCATCATTGCTCCAATTTCGGCCATGAGTGTAGAAAACTCTTCAAGTGTTGGAATTTTTTCTCCAATGGTTTTCTTTAAAGCAATTTTGACTACCTTTACGGCAGCTTCCCATATGCTACCCATGTGTGATGCTGTTGGAGGATTAAAATGCCAATCGATCTTGCTGTGTAGTAAAAAAGATGAAATTTTATTTGAATTTTGTTGAATAAAGCTGTATAAGTCGTTTAATTCATTATTTGCTCCTATGAAGTTACTTCCATTGTCACTGTAAATGGAAGTGCACATTCCCCTTGAATGAATCGTGATATGAATCGTTTCAATGCGCCCATAAAACTTTCGGTTGTTAGACTCATCGCTATTTCGATATGGACAGCTTTGGTGCTTAGACATACAAAAATGCAAACATATGCTTTCATAGGAAGTTGTCCTCTTCGTCTGGTGCTGTGAACCTTGAATGGACCACAATAATCGATGCCGACATTGTTGAATGGATGCGTATAAACTAATCTAGCCTCAGGTAGGTTGCCCATAATCTGCGATTCACGTTTTGGATTTTGTTTGAAGCAGGAAACACATTTATGTACGATAGTTTTGGCTAATTGTTTAGCTTCTAATATCCAATATCTTCGGGGCATGGCATTAACGAGGAACCCAACTCCGGCGTGGTGATGTAATTGATGTATATTGTATGCTATAGCTGTATAGGTAGATGCTCTTGATTGAATAATATAATTGGATGTTTTACCGAGAAGGGAGCAAGTGATCTTTATATGCGACCTCCAACTCTTATTATTCCATGTTCATCCTTGAATGGGTTTAAATTTCATAATTTAGTCGCTTTTGGAAGAGGTTTACCCTTGGAAATTTGTTTGATTTGTTTAGGGTAGTGTTGTTAGGGTAGTGTTCATCGACGTGTGGTCCATGCCACCATAAATTATTTTCGATTAGATCTGTTAATATAGTACCTCTGGATGCGAGGTCAGCTGGATTTTCTGCACTCGGCACATGTTTCCATAGATTGCTGGCTTAATTTTCAATAATCTCGCTGGTCCTGTTTGCCACAAAAGTTGACCAACGCCTTGGTTGAGCGGATAGCCAATCCAACACGGTTTTGAAATCAGTCCATAAAGTCCGATCAGTTACTGATAACTGTAATTACCCAATGATGCTGGTCATTAACTGTGATAGTAGTACGGCACTCATCAATTCTAATCGCGGCATGCTCTTCTGTTTTAATGGGGCTACTCTCGTTTTCGCCGCTATGAGAATAGACCTTCGGTCGTCATTTACCTGCGTGATTGCATAAACCACTGCACCGTATGCTTTCTCGCTGGCATCGCTGAAACCATGTAGAGATAGTGCCTATAGACATCTCGGAACTGTTACTTTGTCGATATTTTTTAATTCTTCTCTAAGTATTGTCCATGACTAAAGAGTTTCTTTTGGTAATTCATCATCCCATGAGATATTTTGGAGCCAAAGACTTTGAAATAATATCTTGACTCTAATAGTCAGAGGTGAAATCCATCCAAGCGGATCAAGTGTTTTGCTAGCCTTAGATAATAACGTTCGTTTTGGTGATACATTACATTGACTTAGCTGGTAACTAAAATTGAATGAATCCTGGGCTGGTTCCCATGACAGCCCTAGCACCTTGATGGACATATTATCATCGGCAATTACATTTCTTTTGGTCTCGTTTTGTTGAAGGAACGATTTCAATGACTTATCGTTGGAGAGTAAAATTCTTAAGTTAAAGCCGTGGTTGCTTAGTAGTTTCTTAATATTCTTTGTTAATGTTAACAATTCTTCTTCGGTATTGGCTCCCGTCATTAAATCGTCTACGTAGAAATCACGAAGGATTGCTCGTGCTGCTAATGGTGATGTACTTAGATTAATGTGACCGACTTCCTGTAAACTTCTTGTGGCGAGAAATGGCGCTGATGTAGTACCCTACATCAAGGTGTTTAACTGGAATCTTTGTACTGGTAGACTGGGATCATCTCTCCATAATATGTTTTGCCGGTACATTTTCTCAATGTCACCGGTGAGAGCAAATTTATGTTGTCTGAAACGCGTTAATATTTGCATAAGGGTATCTTAAATTGTTGGCCCAGCCATTAGTACGTCATTTGACGCTAGACCATTTGTAGATTTTGCTGACCCATCGAAAACTACTCGTAATCGTGTAGTGGAACTTGCCTCTCGCAGTACACCGTGATGCGGAAGATAGTCCGCTGATTTTTAAATTGGACCTGGCACTCGACTCATGTGTCCAAGCTGTAGGTATTCCTTGATGAATTGGTTGTACATCTCCTTGTACAAAGTGTAACTTGTGATGTTCGGAATGGAAGTCGCACACTAAACTTGTTGTTTTCGGCTGTAGTGGTGGTAGCTTTGTATAGTGTTTCACATGCTTCTTCTTCGGTTGAACGTTTTGAGATGCTTGGAATCTCCCCAATTTCCCAGAACTTCTTAAGGGTTGGATCGATGTCTAAGACAACGTTAAAGTTTACTGTCTCCGATTGATTTTAATTCATACTTCCTGCTATTACCCATCCGAAAATGGTTTTGATTGCAACCAGACCATTGCTAAGTTGTCTGCGGTTTCCCTTTGTAATGCTTTGGCAAAAACATCGACACCCAATAGTGCGTCTATTGTTCCTGGTTGATTGAATGTTGGATCAGCTAGCTCTAAATCATTTAACATTGCATCATTATCATATGTGTTGTAACTTCGTTTTAGTGTAATTTTTGGTATAATAAATGCTTCGGTTTTGAATGCAGCTATTGTAGATTTCGATGGAGCAATATACAATTCAGTGGTACCTTTCGTTTGCCCAATAGTTTTTTCTCCGATTCCCTTAGTCAACACAAGACTATGATGTCGAGCTAAGTCCAGTTTTTAAAAGCATGATTCGGGTATAAATAAACATTGTGATGCTGAATCTAATAAAACCTTAACTGAATAGAAATGTCCATGACGCTTTTGTATGTTGACTACTGCTGTTGGTAAGATTGTTCTACTGATGTTTACCGAGGTATTTTTACCATTCGACTGGATTTGAAGTTGCTTGCTTGTCATGCGTACTTGATGCAGAACTAGCTACCGCTTCATGTAGTGTTGAATGATGCTTTCTTTGACATTTTTGACACCTTTTCTTGGATCTACAATCATAGACACGGTGTGTGTGTGACTAAGATAATTAAAACAACGATTCAGTGCTTTAATAATAGATGATCGTTCATCTGGTGTCATTCCTTTTAATATATCAGATTGATAAATGAAGTGGTCGCCTTGATTACATATTAGTATAACGCTTGTTGCAAATGTTCGGAGCTTTGCAGTTCGCATTGGTTGTACTTTCTTATTGAATCCCCTTTCTGTCTCGAGAGTGTCTGTCCGCTTATTTAAGAATTTTAATAAACCATCGAAGGTAGGATAATTTACTTTTGCAGTTTCTTGCGCCCATAATGCTCTAGTAACACTGCGTCTAACTTGTTCAATGCTATATATATATATATATATATATATATATATGTATATCAGCCAGTGATCTCGTCTCTCTGCTTCTTCACCTAGCGCTTTGAGCCCTCTGATGACTTCATCAAACGCATCGGACATTTGTCGAATATTCAGCGGATTAGGTTGAGTAATAGTTGGTTGTTTCATGAACGAATTAATAAATGAGTTTGTTGTATAACGTTTCCTATCGTAACGCAGAACTAATTTCTGGAATGCCTCGTGATAATTTGCGTCTATGATAATAAGATGACGAATGAGCGCAGCAGGTTCTCCTTTGATATAACTTTTCAAATATTGGAATTTTTGGGCAGCCGTTAAACTATCCTTGTCATGAACCGTTGATGAGTAGATGTCATAAAATGACTGCCACTCCATGTAGTTGCCATCGAATATTGGAATGATTATCTTGGGCAGACACACTTCGGTTTGTTGTTGTTGTGATATGTTGAGAGTTGTATTCACCTGTGATGCCAACGATGGAGTTATAGGCTTCGCTTGCGAACATTAGCATTTAACTTTTTTAACACTTCATAAAAGTTGTCTTCAAAGTCCGATTGATCTGACTCGACTGTAACATCTTCAGCAAACATGAGTTTCTCTACTTCTGTAAATTCCATTATTAATTGTTGCACTCGATTTATTTTCACATATATTTCGTCTATATTTGCTTTTTCCAAGTTGCTCCTTGAATAGGTAAGTAGTTTTGCCATCGATGGTATAATCAATGCGCGGTTTTGCCGATTGAGGTTGGGATATCTTAAATGCTGGTACTTATGTCAATGAACTGGTATAATCACCGCTGGTATTTAGTAGACGCGTGGTTCTTCAAATTAGGTTATGCTTTCTTCACTGTTGCTTTGTCTTACACTCTGATGCTTTGTCTTAATTATTTCACTATAGTAAATTTAAAGCCACACATCCGGCTCGAAGGACCATGTGTCACTATCGCCAGTTTGCCTTCAGCTTACGCGATATTAAAGTGTTTACTTAGAATAAGATAGTTTGACTATGTTATTAGTTTTGGTTAAATAAATGAGTTAGTAAATATATCTCGTGTTTATTCGGGACCAAACGTCGGGACAACTCATGGTTCCCTGAACTTATGCTTTCGCGGTTCGAAGGCCTTTTATATAGTAAACTGAAATTTCTACTGGACGTTCCTTGAGCATATCCATACTTTCTACTCTATATAAAAAGCACTCTACGAGAACCTTATGCCATTCATCATAAGCTATTTGAATTTTACAAGAATGGTTCCGGCCACTTTAAGCCAAATAATTTATAAGGTGCAAATTTTGGAATGAAGTTAAATTTGATGTCTCATTTCAGTTTGTACTGTAGTGTGCATTGGTACTACCAATTTCTCGATACATTTGGCCAACATGAAGTTACTGCGTTCATCTTCTATAGTTTCACTTGATTTCTACAAGTAACCACTAATTTATCAGCTTCAACCGTGGCAAATTAAAAATTTCTGATTCTGTTTTCCAGGGTTTTAATTAGGTCTTAATTAATTTAACCTCACATTCAGAACAGCCTTAGATGAGCCTGTACTGATTAGTCACATCTTTTAGCAGGGTTTAAATCCAATTACTTAAATCACAATGGATATACTCAGCGTATGCAACATATATTAAGCTCAATACAAAAACAACAACCAAGTTAAATAATTTACATCATAAATGATTATAGTGACTTAAGATACCAATGTTGCATACCGACTGCAACGTTGGTATCTTAAGGTTCAAAACATCTTGTGAGCTTTTCTAAAATAACATCTATTTTTCATCTTTTTGCGTCACTCAATACGTCATTGGTGTGTTCATTCACATTGTCGAACTTTTACCTACTGTTCCAATTGGTCGATACGAACTGTTAAACCTATTAATTTACCTACAGATCCATCGAATACGTTTCACTGTGTATCTTTATAATATTATAACGTGATAACATCTTAACACTAACATCCATCACTTACTAAAGGGTAAATATAGGGATAATCTCACCAACCCTGTTTCGAATCGAATTGTATAATTTAATGTGGAATTTGAATATTACGTCTTCTAATGGTCTCAAGATAAACATCACAAATACCAAGACGATATAGACTCAACACAAATTTAACCACACCGATTCCCATCAACAATGTCCAGATAAATACATGCCAGAGTAAGAACTAACATGCTACATAGTCTGAAATTCTAATACATATTCTGACCGGTCACGCAAAACCAAGATATTTATGTTCAACTTGTGTCTGAAATCGGTACTACTGTATGGGTGTGAGCCTGCAAAATGTTTCTCAGTATATAACCAACCTTAAACTGCAAACCAAATCAGTTAGATATAGAGACCGAAATAAAGAGACTAAAGTAGTGATGGCCTGGCTATACGCTGAGGAAATTACTAGGTGGTATTATGAGGATATCATTGCACCGTAACCCCGCAGGAAAATAGGAAACTAGGAAAACCAGCGATAACTTGGTAAATTATGGGAAGAGATAAAAGCTATAGCCTTTAACAGAGTGAGATGGTCCATTCATAGCTTGCCTATATCTTGTTCTTCAATGAATGCCAAAGTTTCATTAATTTTATCAGCTCAAATAATACAGCTACTGTCATATGGGTGCTGGTTCATTGTGATTTTGAATGTCATTATATTTTTGAGTTTTTAGCTAAGTCCTGAATTTTTACTATGGTTTCTGTAGCCAAATAACCGAACTTCTAGCGAGTATACTAGCGGTTGGTCGATTGGAAAGCAACTAATAGTTTTGTATGCGTGAAAAGTTTTGATATATCTTAAAAGCGATCTAATTGAACTTAACAATAACAGCTAGAAAAAAACGAGTTCATAATATGTGAGTTCGATCAGTTTTTACGGAAGATTAAAAATAGCATGGTGATCATAATTTGGTGGCAGAAATGTAGTCTCATAAAAATTATTGAATATAGGTCTTAAAATTACCAAGCAAGATAACAAATTTAGAATGTCTACAAACCCATCCACTTAATTGGCTATTAGAGTTTTTTGTAGAGGACGAGCCTCGAGAATGTCGTCCAGAATGTTCCACTGACGACGTTACTCTGCGTTTTATCAAAATTGACGAAGCTCCATACGATTGATACAAAAAATTATTGCTGATGAGTTGACCTTGAATGACATGGCTGCATCGTACTGATCTGGGGGGATACACGAAAAATCTGCTCGATGGGTTCTACTAATTTTAATGAGGCGCATATTAATTTGAAAATGGGCAGTCTGGAAACTTAAGTCTAGTTCCTTGTCGTATAGGATGCGTCTAAATTTGGTTAGATCTTTGAGGTAACGACCCGAGTACATCAAAAAATTCAAATGTTAAAAATATCAACAAAAAATCGGTTTCCACCTAATAACAACGAGCACGGAATTTAAGATCGGCACATGGAACGTAAAAAATCTGTCGCTTTTGACGACCTTATCACATGTATGATAGAGTATCGGCTGGAGCTCGTCTTTTTGCAAGAATATGAATGGCCTAAAACTGGAGACCATGTGTGACAAGGCTAAACATTCCTATACACAGTGCAAATGACCTCGGAAATGTTTGAGTTGGATTTTTCATTGGGCCACATGTGAAAAACACTGTGGTGAACTTTCAAGCAGACAATAATTGAATGTTTAAGGTTCGGTTCCAACTCTCGGTATAGTGAAAACGAAGCCCAAAAATGATTGGTTTCATGTTTAATGCGGTTGAGATTTGCAATATGGTCCTTCGAGCCGGATTAGCAGATTACAAGTATTGTATATATCACACCTAAATACAACAAGTATACATTTTCTTAAGTCGTTTATTTGTATAACAAATTTATCAAATTAAATCTATAATTTATCGGGCAAATCAAGTGAACTGTTTTAAATATCTCATATACAATTTAAAAGTTTCAATAAAAGTGTTCAGTGAATAGTGAAAGTGCAACCAAATTATTATTGATCCAAAATGACCGACATTAATACATTGAAAAAACGACGTGCCTACATTAAAGGAAGCATAACTAAAAAAATCAATTACATCAACAACATGCCTGCGACTAAATAGTTACATTGGACAAGAAAGAAGAACTGGACACCGAATTTGAAGATATTCAAAGGGTATTCACGGGCGAATACACCAACTTGCAGTCCTTTTATGATCTATTCTGTTCCAACATTCATGACAATCAAAGATTAACACCATCACAGAAGCTACAATATCTTAAAGGTACATTGAAGGGTGAAGCAGCTGGTCTGTTAAAACATATTAGTACTATACCGATGCAAACTACATAGAAGATCACTTATACATGTACTAGTAAATAAGTTATATGATGAAACGAATAACTCAAGCAATTTTTCGTTTTTCTCGCAAGACGAAATAACGCGTTTGAATCATTGAAGAGTACAAATAAACGTTCAAACCCTCATACCAACCAGCCAAAACTAAGAAACAAATTTAAGAAACCATGTCGTTTCGAACATCCAGCCATGTCAATTGTGTCTTGCAGAACATCATTGTTTATTTGAATGTCTTAAATTTAAACAAATGTCTACAGATGAAAGAAGAAACATGCTGAGGGATAGTAGAAGATGTTTTAACTGCCTAAATAATAATCACAATGTTTATAATTGCAAGTCCAAGTTTCGTTGTAACGAATTCAACAAGAAACACCATACTCTTGTCCACGATCATGCGACATTGACAAATGAGCTTAACTCACCTCAAAACGCTGCACCAAACCCGACAGAATCAGTCTCGTCCAGTTATGCCTCAAATGCCAGACATGGAATTACATTATTACCTACAGCTCTTGTACATGTAATTGACGCATTTAACAGAAAACAACTTTGCCGGGTGCTGCTTGATTCACGATCACAAGGGTCGTTTATTTCGGAGAATTGCGCTCAAAGATTAATGTTAGAGAGAAGAAATGCTAAGCTCGCTATATTGGGTATTGGAGCCACCACCAATGGATACACCAAAGGAATAGTGTCGTTATAGTTATGACACCATGAAACAAAGATGACCCATATATATAAATAGAAGCATTCGTATATCAAAATTTAACCGCAAAGCAACCATCGATATCATCCTTTATTGACATCAACCAATTTAATCATTATGAGTTAGCCACACTTTCATAAAGGAGGAGAAATTGATATAATAATTGGTTCAGATACCTTTTTCGAGCTTCTCACTGAAGGGAAAACCATCATTAATGAGTTCATCATGCAACGAACAGTATTATGATGGGTAGTGGCAGGTGGATCTAAGGAAACACATTCAAAATTATCAATCGCAAATTAACATCGATGCATCTGAAAATAATCTTGAACAACTCTTAGCTAAGTTTTGGGAAATAGAAACCATTAACGAAGGAAGCATTCATTTATCAGAAGAAGAACAGTTCTGTGAAGATCATTTTAAGAAAACTACCACAACAACGAGCAATGTATAAAGAATTTATATCAGAATATATACAGTTGGGACATATGAAACCACTTGTTGTCGTTTAAGCCGAGCTCAATTGTTATTACCTTCCCCACCATGGAGTTATATTAAAAGCTCTAGCAGCACTACCAAATTAAGGGTGGTGTTTGATGGTTCTTGTAAGACACACTGGCACATCGTTAAATAATTGTCTTGCGGTAGGACTTACTGTTCAGTCTTCGCTATACCAAATATTGTCTCGTTTCAGAAAACATAAAGTCGTGATCACTGCTGATGTTGAATAAATGTACAGGCAGATACAAATATCAGAAGATGACACTAAATTTCAACGAATTATATGGCGCGGTTCACCATATGAAAAGTTCAACACCTACGAACTACAGACCGTAACCTACGGCACAGCAAGTGCATCATATTTGGCAACACGTTCTTTAAATGAAGCAGTGCAGAAATTCATTCTACTGTATCCCAAAGCGTCACGTCACATAACTCAGGATATGTATGTTGTGATCTTATAACTGGAGCAGACTCAGTATATGATGCGGTGTTCAGGATTTCATCTGAGAAAGTGGACAAGTAACATAACCGATGTATTAAATAGTAATAATAAATGTATGAATAATTTGGAAATCGAAGAATCCAATTGTGTAAAGATGTTGGGATTACATAGGAACCCGGAAACGGACTGTTTTCAATTCCAGGCTAATTTAGTTCAGCAGCCCATTCTAGGTAAACATGGAATCTTGTCTGAGACTAGTCGACTATTTGACTCATTAGGATGGCTCGCTCCAGTCACAATAGCTATAAAGATATTCATGCAATCATGTGGTCAGAAAACATAAGTTGGGATGATAATTTACCAAACAATGTATCATCTACTTGGTTAAATATGCGAAACAGCTTACCGCTTCTCGAAAATATCGCACTAGATAGATACATACACACAGCTGCCGAAACCAAATTAACTCTGCATGGATTTTGTGATGCTTCCAAGCAGGCTTATTCTGCAGTAGTGTACGGCCAAATAACCAACCCAAATGAAATACCAATCATCAAGTTATTGTCAGCGAAAACCAAAGTCGCCCCAATTAAACAAATTTCCATTCCTCGCTTGGAGTTGTGTGGCGCGTTACTATTAACCAAATTACTTGCAGCAGTTCAAACCGCTTTACAAACCGAAATAGATGAAATATTTGCATGGACTGACTCTACTATTGTTTTAGATAGGTTATCGGCCCACCCTAACAAATGGAACACATTCGTTGGAAACAGGACGAGATTAATACTTACGTTTTTACGAAGATCAAATTGGAGACACGTCAACACCCAGGATAATCCAGTTGATTATGCTTCTAGGGCAATTCATCCAGAAAAGCTACAAGATTTCAGTCTATGGTGGAATGGACCAAAATGGCTGACCAATCGCAGTGACTGACCAATACATATCAAAGGTCAATCATGCGTAACAGAAGAATTGCGATGTAGCTCATTAGCATCAAAATTTTCTAATTCAAACCTGTTGGATGATATAATCAATAGATCTTCCAGTATTGCTAAAGTGATTCGAGTGTGATTCATCAACCTCAAATTAAACCGCATACCAAACGAATTTCCATATTTAGTATCGTCCGAATTACAAAAATCTCGTTGTATAATGCTCCGGTACATGCAGTCGAAACAATTTGCGTCGGAAATCATTTAGCATCCAAAGAAGAATTGCCGGCTTCAAGTAGAATATGATGTCTAAAACCATACATCGATGGATCGGGTTTGCTAAGAATTGGAGGAAAAATATCGAACGCATCTATAACATATGATGTCAAACATCCAATAATTTTGACAGCAGACGAAAAGGATACAGAGTATATTGTAAAGGAACATCATCTCCGTCATCTTCATGCTGGACCTACACTTATGATGGTAACTTTACGAAACAAATATTGGATATTAGGTGCCAGAAATTTAATTCGTAAAGTAGTTCGTGGTTGTTTGAAATATGCAAAGTATGCAGCCAAGAGGAATACCAAACGAAAGTCTCAGCGACAATGGCACAAATTTTATTGGAGCGCGGAATCATTTATACGAACTTTTCAAATTTTCAAATCAATATATTTTCCGATTTTCTTCTGACAGACCAAATAAAGTTCAAGTTTATCCCACCAAGCACTCCACACTTTGGCGGTATATGGGAAGCTGCAGTCAAAAGTGCGAAGCATCACTTGAGAAGAGTTACCGATGGACATATTCTCACTATTGAAGATATGTCAACGCTGCTGACTGAGATCGAAGCAATGCTGAACTGGAATATTTGACAAATCTTCAGCAAATAACCAAATGGAGTAAGAATCATAACAAACTGAACACTGGTGATATTGTGCTGATAAGGAAAAATAACCTACCCCCTGCGAAATGGTTAACCGGTAAAGTGCTGGAGTCACATCCTGGATTAGACGGCAAAAATAAGAGTAGTCACGCTTAAAACCAAATTGGTAAATATAAAACGTCCAATGCACAAATTATGCCTAGTTCCTGTCAGTTGAATCACCCGATTCAAGGCGCCCGGTATGTTTATGATCCATAGATAACAGACCTGAAAAACAAACTACCATTAATAAACACATTTAATTATAACTTTCCGTAATAATTATTTTTATTAATCCTGTAACTGCAAAGTACATTCAATTCATTCAATTAACCTATAAATGATTCAATTGTTACGATTTATATTTATATTTGTTTATATTTATATTTATATATCCTATTAAAATTAAAAAAAATATTATAAAATTCTAAAATAAATTTATTAGTTAGACGCTCAATGATCTGTAATTTAATTAATTTTAATTTTATTATTTATTTAAACTCCAGTTTATTAACTTATGGTTCAGGCATCTGTAACAATTAATTCAATTAGTAGTATGATAGATTAAGTACCAGACAAAAATAAAAATGATGTTACCACAATTCTAGAATATGTTCATGAGAGAATCAAAACAGACGTCTGAAAACATCTTTTATTCTAAAATTATGCAAATTACATTTCAACACTTAAGGTCATAAGGAAAATAAATTAAGTCACAAAAAAAAAAAAAAAAAAAAAAAAAAATCTTACCACATAATTAGTAACTATAATCATATTTACACTTATATAAATCATATTTACACTTATATAAATAATTAAAACCAAACCTTTTCCATAAATTATTATTATTTTTATTTAATGGTCGTGATCAGGGATGCCACTCTACTACAAGCGTAGCAGATCCGCCCCGACCTTCGCCGTTCATTAATCAAAAAAGAACAACTGATATCGACTACAAAAAGCATCATTAAATCCAAATGCGATACGAAACTTAATAAATTGAAATAACCATGGACAACCCACAGGCAATCATGCAAACACACAGGCACCAACACAGGCAGGGATGCCACATACATGCAGAAAGTATGGAACAGAATCACCCCAAAAGTGGAGGAAATCGACACCCCCGGAGCGAACCCCATTCAGGCAAATCAAACACGATCACAACTCAATCAAACATACATCTATTAGTAGCAAACTCTAACACGAGAACCCGATTATAAGCATCCAAACTACAAACTAATTCTAACCACCCTCAACAACGGGACACCATCTTACACAAAAATAAAAAGTGCAGACCTATCTCAACCGACAGCCAACAAACCGAAATCCATCCAAACACCCCATATTCCAGCGAATCCTCCGACTCCCAACAAATCCCACTCGCGTCCAAAACCCCACATGCCAACAAAGGCTCCCAACCGCCACCGCAACTAGCTCAACCATCACGCCCGTCCAGCCACGAAACCTCCCTCCCCCCTACCACAGCAGTACCATGAGGCAAACAACAAATCACCAGCATGCAGCTACAAATACCTACAAAAACCGCTTACTACAAGACACTCCTGTACAATCCTAGCCCACTCCAGAAACGGGCGACATCTTCCAAAAATCTAGCCAAAACATCAAAACCTCCCGACACTCTACAAAATTGAATGATTCCAAACCACCACTGCAAAACTGCTACAATCCCGCCGACACCCAAACATTTTAATTGTTCCAACTCCCCGCCCTTAAAATGTAATCCCCACCCAACCCGTCACAAACTTCCAGGTTAAACAACCCTCAAACACAATTCCAGACTCGTGTTCTGCATTCAATCTAAACACTCCTGTTCTACAAAATCCCTGATGATGTGTACTCCTTCCTATTACCTATGAGTCACACACACGCACCCTTGTGTTATGCACACGTACTTCGACTTATTCTATTTCGCACTCAAATACGACTTCCTATCAAATGATATGAATAGAGTCTCTCGAAGTCAACACCAACTATTCCTCTTTTTAAAACTGTAGCAAATTTACATCAGCGCTTACTAAACCCATTAACAATAAAAATCGAAGCAGATCTGCCACACCTACAGCAAAGTGACACCCTGAACGTAGGCATACGCGTCCTTTAAAATTCTCCAAACCAAGGACACTTAAACCCGATACAAAACAAAACCTGCATTCTCCATCACCGGCAACGCACCCCAGGACTACGGCTGAAAACCATTCAATCCCGAAACCCGCGACCAAGTCAAGCGTAGGCCCGATTCGAAAGGCGAAAAATTGAAACCAACAACACTCAAATGTCAACAAGACTGAAACAACTCCACAATCATGACTTAGAATCACTAAACAATCAATCCTGCAGTTCAATAGGAAGCCCCGATACCGCAGTTAGTTTCGGAGGACGCCACCAGACTTCGGACCGAGCCGAAACCAAACAAGAATATGTTGGAGGTAGCAACCTCTATCGATACCTGAAACTACACGCCGTCAATTTGCTCCGCACCCCACAACACCTCTGCAGCTGAAAGGAAGCTTCCAAAACTAAACCCACCTAAGACAAACATAAAAATCAATCCAACCACGGAAAGACCGAAAACCCCCGCTTACATATGAAACTTAAAACACGAATAAAATTCACTGGAAACTAGAAGATCTACCATAACATCATGAAGTACTCAGACAAAGAGCAGTCAAACATCAACCGAACCAAGTCCACACCTCCTATCCAGATCAATGTCCCGCTATACAGGTAAACGTCCCGCTATTGAAAATGTCCCGAACACACCCACAATTCAAACACCCACAACTGAACCACTCGTGCCAAAATCCATCCACCACCAACAAATATATATATGCCAATCCACTTCACCTCAAAGTGCCTCCGCTCCACACCATCCACATACAAGTCACCCTCCCTGGTCGTATTAAAACTGTCATTACAGTCAAAAACTAAATTTAAATTCTCATACAATATTTAAATATAAGAACATTACATGCAAACCCAACAAATAGCAAAACCAAAAACCAGTAATAAAATGTAAGGCAATGTATGCATTTATATATTATTTTATTATATGTACACATATATAATTGATCTATACTTGATCTATATATTAGCAAAATATATAAAACAAAAGGGAAGGGAAATACATAGTCAAATATTTAGAATTTTATTTGACTAATGCAACTAAGAAAACAAAATAACGTGCTACATAAAATTTAGCAAAAATTTATATGCAATCGTTTTCAAGGACATCAAAATTTAGACTATAGAATGTGAATTTGTGTTTTCCACAACTGATGTATATAAAAAGACACAAAAACACATGCAGTGAACGCGTTACAATTTAAAAATCTCCAAAAATCCCCTCTACTGTATGCCTTGATATATATATACATTATGTCACATAAAACAAAATATAAAAAAATCATCCAGAGGAAAGGGAAATATATGAAGATCGAATTATGGGATTGGCTCGTCAAACGAAACAAAACAAAAACACACGCGTCGCATTCAATCGTTTGCAACGGAAAATTGTGTGTGTATATTGAAATTGATGTATATAACTATATACCAATACCATTACTGGCAATGTATACACGATGCAAACTGACACACACTAACACGATATATGTACATCAACCATATTATATAAACACTAAAACCTAAATATTTAATGCAATATATAATATGTTTAATATAATTTAATATTAAATATAATAAAATATAATATAATGTAATAACGATACTCATCCGAGATTCCAAAAATTAAGCCACAAACACACACACACACAAACGAATTCATTTTATTTAATTTAACACCGAGTGGAAAAAAACACGTCCACTCAGTGTGACGACTAACACTGCACTCCACGAGGATTTTCATCACCCCAGATACGACAATTTTGCTTATTGACGAATCCATCCATTGTGAAATGAGCTTCATCACTAAACAAAATTTTGCTTGAAAACAATGGATCTGTCGTTCGTTGTTCAATAATCCAACTAGCGAAATTACGACGTTGTAAATGGTCTCTTTCTTTCAATTTCTGGGTTAATTGAATTTTGTAAGCGTGTAAATGCAAATCTTTATGCAAAATCCTCCATAAGGAGCCATAAGATATGCCCAATTCTTGCGAACGACGCGAAATTGATGTTGTCGGTTCATTTTCTACATTTTCACTAACAGCAGCAATATTTTCATTTGTGAGTACAGTTTTTGGTCTTCCACTTTTTGGTTTATCAGTAACACAACCAGTTTCATCGAATTTTTTCACTAATCTTTGAATTGAAGATTGATTTGGCCGATTATTTACACCAAAAAAATCACGAATTTTGCGATCGGTATTTTTCAAAGAACGCCCATTTTCATAATAAGTTTAAATGATGTAAACGCGTTGTTGCAATGTGTACCTGTCCATGGTTAAAACTGTACTACCTTCTAATAAAACAAAATGGCTTATGTTATTTGAAAAGATGTCACGTGTAAAAATTATATACTGCTGACATCTAGGCGTCACAATTGGATGACCCTTTACAATTATCATTCAGTAATAAGTTTCACTTAAATATTTGATAAAGAAAAATTCAGTGTTGTTAATTGACGAACCTGTGTGTATGATCGGGTATGTCGGATAATAAATCATCCAAATTATAACCTTCAGGTATCGTTCAAGTGTTAATGTGTTAAGCTTTGTTATAATGCAAGGCTCAGTGACAATAATAAAAGTGCTGTGATGAATTAAGTCTCGAAATATATATTAGGAAGTGCAGTGTAAGTATAATGCACGTTAGGAGATTGGGGCGAAAGAAAACGTGGTAGAACATCTAAGGCCATGGGTTTAACGGTATGCTTTACAATGTGAACTGTAAGGCGAACAGGTTAGTAGTTACTAAGGTGTTTAAGGTGAATGTGTTCTCCAATTTTAAGATAAAGCAGTTTTTACAAGCTCTTGATGATGGATGGCAAAACCCCACCCCAAGCCGATTGTGACCTAGCCGGCAAAAGACTGCTCCATCCTCCAAATCATCAGGAGATCTGTTAATGGTTTCTCTGGATTACAATTTTTCCCAAAATACGTGGACTGAGAAAACGTTACAAAACGGTTCAATAATATCGTAGGCAGAGTTCTCGTTCCCAAATAATGCGTTGGGTAAGTAAAATGTTTATTCCAACAAATAAATCACCATACTGTTGTTCACTGTTGACTCGCTTATTATCCCTGTAACCTCTAATTTTATAATAAAAAGTAATTTATCAAATTCTCTGATAAGATCACAGGTAGTTCCATCTTAGTCTTGGGCAGAAGTTTTGGATTACCCACATGGCCGCCGACACTATAAAGGCCAATTAATAAAAGTAAAAATGGGATTACTATAACTCATACTCTCTGACGGAGATATGGTTATTTTTACTCACCTCTATTTACAATTCACAGTAGACTTTTGCATGTATCAAACATTTTTAATACGATTGGTGAAGCGTTCGAAAGGGACGTTCCGACACGACCAGAACCACCATTGATAAGTATTTATAATTAAAATAAACCAATTTATAAGTTTCTTATACTTAATTACATTACTTTTTTGAAATTTGACAAATTATTAATCAATTAAACAATTTACTAAATTCGAGTCATTTAGTAAATTGTTTCGTTCATAAGGTAATTCAAGAACCTCGCCATTTATGAAATATTCTAATTTATTTTTCACGTCATTTACATGAACACATTTTATTTTTATATTGCTCCAGTCAATACGTTTGTCACTTAACAAGGGAGAGTCCCACTGTATATCAAAGAAACCGATTAGAGGAATGGCAACTCCATCATGTAATTCTTTGGCCATTTTATCAAATCTCTTTTCATACATTTTGGCTACAAGTTCAAAATAAAAATTATAATCGACTAGATGTGGTCTAAAGATAGATATACGTTTACACCGTGGTGCGGCTGTCCATATTTCTACAAGATTTTGATTCGTAATCTTACAATCAGAAAATATTATAGCATTGCAAAAGTCGAAGTATTTCAAAAATTTTATAAATTCCGAAGTAATTGATATTCTTTCAAAAGTTAGATCCGATTTGACAGGAGTTTCCAGTTTGGGAAGATCTGTACACACAAATCTATAACAGCCTTTAAAACTGACTTTGTTAAATCTATTAAAAATATTGGTTGCCACTTTCGTTTCAATTATGGATGAAAAATCGAAGGGAATATTCACAATTTTTTTCGATAGAATACGACAAAAAACTATTTTTAAACTACCCACATATTCGGACATTTTAAGTAACACTTTTTCATCAATATTCATGTACTTAAAACTCACCTCGTTATATCGAGGTGATCCAGCCATTGAAACAATTTGCAGTAGTGGATCATGATTTGATTGGATTTGGCATTTATTAAATACAAATGAACAGTGAGGCAGTAATGGAATTAACACTTCCAAATCGATGTTCATGTTTTTAAACACAATAGTTTTTAAATATATAGGTGGAATTATCGCCGATGACGATGGAGTTAGACAGCATCTCTCGTAAACAATTTTGTGACGATTAATCTGTAACAGTTTTGAAATGGTTGATAAATCGAACTTCATGTTTCGGAATGTCAGTTTTAATTCCTTAATTTGCATTTGATTTGCCATCATTTCTATTATTGTGAAACGTTGATCGCTTAAAAGAAAAATGCAGTCAGTAAAACTGACCGCAGTTAATTTTGAACATTTGCCTAGCCATTTAACTATACGTTTTAACTGAAAAATAATATTTTTAAAACCAATTACGAATTCGTAGGCTCTTTCAATAAAACTTTTCAGAAAACAACTATTTATACGATTATTATATGATCTCAACTGAATGATTGAACTGGAATCGTATCTAGGACTACAGAGTTTTCCTAACACCATATGTAAGAAATCAGTTAAACGAACGGACTTATAATTCGCTCGAATCGTTATTTCAATCAAAAATGGTGAACTTCCAATCATAAAAATGTCCTCGCCATCTAAACTAGAACTGATATCTCTATCCAATCGAATTTCTTTGATTTTTATAGAATCTGGTTCAATTAAATTTCGATCCTTATGACGTAGCACAAATACAGAACAAACAGTTATATTTTCAGGTGATATTATGTCAAATCGAATTGCTTTGTTCAAGACATTCAAATTTAAAACTATAGGAACACTTAAACTAAAAATTTCTTCACAGACACCATTGAATAAAATTTCATTTGGTATTTTAACGGTAGTAAAACGATCTCGATACTTGTATGCAAAATATTTGAGTAATTCGAAATTTGTAAATTCAGCGATGTATGTGTCAAGTTTTGTATGTTTGTTAAACAAATTCAATCGTTTTTGGAGATGCACCTGAATATCACGATCCAAATCACTATTGTACGATTCAAGACGATGATCTTTGTTGGCCAATTCTAATGATAGTATATCTTGAATAGTTAAACGCGGTAAAATTATATCATAAATAATGTATAAATTATAATTATATAATTCGGTAATTAGATGGAAGTTTTTAACTTCTTGAGGAGGTTCGGTAATCTTCGAAAATATGAATCTGGAAGATATAAACATGGCAGGGTTGCTGATGGTCACAAACATGCGATTTAATTGATTTTCATTTAAATCTGTTTTAAATTCATAAACTGTAAGGCTATGCTTGGTATAAAAATCGACTTCCATTTTGTACCGTTTAATTAAGAAATTGTTAAGATTTTGATTTCGCAATTTTTCTTCAATTGAATCATCCTGTTAATAAATAAAATTAAGCGAATTAATGAATGAAACAAAAAGTCAATTTACACTGGATCGTAAAATCAACACACCACTCAAAATTTACTTAAAGTGGAAGCTACGCATACCATAATCACTGCAGTAAATGGGATGGCGATGAATCTGTACCTCTGTATCTTCTCATAAGAAGGTATGTAGCTGTTACAGTCATACGACTGCGAGACAGAGACAATAGTTTCAGTAGTGTTGCCACATCTAAATATGTACTCTGTAAGTATGGAGACCATACAAATCTTTGAGAAATTATTAAGTGTAATAAAGGTTTAAATGGGATCACAACAACTCATCCTAATTTTCTGTTGGAAATATGGCTTTTTCACGGATAGATCAGTACACTGTGATTTGGCTGATGCCGGACTACATGAACTAACTCGTGAGGTCAAATTATCTTTGTTTTTTGATCAATACGCTACCCGCTGGAAATGACTGAAACAATGTAATGTTAGCATCACTCTACGGGATAAAGACAAACTAGAAGGCAGTCTGAATGAAGTTATACTTCACTGGATATGAAATAGTGTTCAAAGGTTCCAAAATAATTTGAAACAATAGACACTATACAATATTCTTTCCACAAACTTAAATACTTTGGATCGATGTTCGATTTGAGATCAACTAACGTCTTTAGAAATATCGGATATTTAAACCTTCATTTCGAGACTAGAATCGTTCGGTTCAGAAGGATGGCATGACCAGCCACCTGAGTGAGAGGATGAAAATCAAATGCTTCAATATAATGGGTTAAACGGATTAAATTTGAAGCTCTATCATCTAACTATGGGTTTTACAAAAAGAAAAGTTTTTAGCAGCAAAACTTCCAGAAAGCATAAAAAATAAACTATGAATAACAATGGTTAAAATGTGTTAAACCTCCAATCAAGGAATTGATCATTTGTTTGATTGATTGATTGGACTCTATGATCAAGTGCTAGTCCACATTCCCAAGTACCAGCGGACTTCTTCTATAGTATTTTACATAAAAGACGGATATAAAGGTATGCTACTTAGGAAAGAACGACCCGGTTACTATCACCTGGTAAATCGTCACTAAACTACTGTTAGCACAAAACAATCATACTTCCAATCTATTAATCTGCAACCTAAACACCTATCTGTACTGATTCTTTTAGATTAAAATTAAAATATCCATACAAAATTCGAAAATAATTTGATTCATTTGTGGCTCAGGATTCTGTAATAATTAATTTTATTAATTTATTGTGTTTTTAATTTAAATCAAATAAAATTAGAGTTAGACAACAATTTACAATCGCAAACAACACATTATTAATCTACTAAACTAAAAACCACATTTTAATCTTTAACATCAGTTTTTAACCAGTTGTAGACAATCTCGAGATAGATCCAGGCGATGCATAAATTATTCAGAAAACATATGCAATTCACATAAGATAGGTCATCTTCATCCTGTAATAAAAGAATTCGAATGGCGGAGGATACAACCAATCTTAATTTTAAATTCAAACAACGAAAACCATTCTAACCAACATACACCCACAGGCATAAATCAGTTAAACTCATGCAGAGTACCAAGATTAATCAAGTAACAGCAATACATGCGTTCAAGCGCTGACTTTAGCTCAAGAGGGAATAACTTTTTCCAGCCACAGGAGAGAATGAGAATGTCATTTAGACTTGAACTTTGTCACACAACAATATCTTACAGATTGGCTAGAAAGTTAAGCG
Organism: Tipula lateralis; assembly: GCA_963932295.1. NCBI lineage: Eukaryota > Metazoa > Arthropoda > Insecta > Diptera > Tipulidae > Tipula > Tipula lateralis. The sequence goes on along the minus strand of OZ010736.1, from coordinate 141,237,345 downwards.
TTAATTTCAGATAAAGTTTGAGTGGTGCGTTAATTAACATTTCAATATTCTGCGAGATAAAATATGTCAGTAATTTAAGTTTATGTATTTCAAACCAAATGAACTTACCGAACGTGATTCATTCCTAACATAATATGTCGTTTTACCTTTCCACGGCATTCTGAATTGTGCAACTCGAATTAAGATTTTCATTTCATATGTAAAGTCTTGAAATCTTTTCAAGTCATGTTGTAACGGAATGCTGACCGAAATCAACATTCGCGTTAACAGACACGGTATAGAGGTCCTACGCGATCATTGAGCCGGCTATGACTCAGGGCTTAAGGGCGTGGGGTTTGTAGGACGTAGTACCATGCTTGAAAAGATCGCATTCATAAACGTCAAGAGGAAGAGAATGGGAATAGAGGTACAACTAGAACTTACCAAAGGCCATGCCCCATCATAAAGACGACCGACGTCACCTAGTTCGACGCCTCCAGCTCATCAAAAAAAACCTACTCACACATTCCTATGCGTAAACAGAAAAAAAAACAGAATACACACCCAAATTCCGACCACCAAGGGGAAAAAAATATTATTAAAAATTATTGATATATAAAAATAAAAAAAAATGTGAAAGAAAAAAAATGTGTGCAAAAAAAATTAAACGGAACGGAACGCTAAAAGTAAAGTTTTTTTTTTTTTTTTTTAAATAGAAAAAATGTGGTCAGAAGGACCGTACTATTAATAATTTTTTTTTTTTTTTAGATGACCGTTTACCGCCGCAGGTTCCCCCTCACTCCGTCTCCACCTCGATTGAGTGTCAAGGTTGCAGGCTCTGCTCTGTCCCCGAACAAGAACCACCACGTGTCCGTCCTCTTGTTATATCCGCACCTCCGCACCACACTTTTATTCCTCAAAAACCCCAAACACCCAAACAGAACGGAATTTCATCAACTCTGCCGGAATTTCACCAATTCTGCACAACATGTGCTCGCTCGACGTATTCACTTTCACCAACCAAACACTAACTGTTTTTTTATTTTTACAACTTTATTAATTTTAACTTAATTCAATTTTACACTATAACAGTATAACAGTCTTACAATATAATAGTTATATATAATAGTTTTATAATACCATAATAGTTTTTTTTTTTTTTTTAACTTGGGATTTTATCAAGTATTCCAAAGTATCACAAAGATATACCAAAAATATTTTTTTTTTTTTTTATCTATTTTTCTATTTTTATTCGAGGTGCATTTACCACCCAAAAAACTCAGATCGACTGACTAACTTTGCTTACCCGTTCTCTTTCGTTTTCAATTTTATTTTATTTTTTTTTTTTTTTTTTAAACAAAACCCCGTTATCCCATTAGAGAAAGAAAAAAACAAACACACCCACACATACTTTTAAATATACTGGTTTATTTTTTTCCCCCCCGTGCGAATACAGGGTAGTATTCGTAACAAACGTGGGGACGACCCATACCCGAGAAAGAGTCACAACAAGCCGGGCCTAGAATATAATCGCACGAAAAACGAAAGGAAAACTATTCGAACAAAAGGGTATTAACTACGGATATCCTTTACATGATAGACACCTAAATTTTTGCCACTTAAATCTTGAACGGAATAAGCCACTTGACCCACTTTACTAGAAATAACTGCGGGTTTAAATTTACCGGCTAATTTAGCGGAAAATTTATTGGTTGCATCGCTCAAAGCAAAAGATCGTATGAAAACGGGCTGTCCGATTCGAAAAGTGCGCTTATTACTACGTAAGTTGTAATGTTGAACCCCCTTTTCGTGTGCGACACGTAAATGATGGATAATACGATCTTTGAGAAGGTTTACTCGATCTGGCTTAGCCCACACCTGGACTTCACTGGGATCATGTTCATCGAGTAATCTTCGCAATGAGTAATCCGAACCATGCAACGACATATGTTGACCGAACACGACATAATGAGGGGAATAATGTAAAGTATCATGAATGGCATTACGTAGAGCAGCCGCAATTTCTTGCAAATTCTTATCCCACTGACTATGGTCGTGATCGCCCAAATATGATCGAATGCTCGCAATTAGAGTTCTGTTAACACGCTCGGAAGCGTTGCTCTGAGGCGAATATACCGGTGTGCGAATATGGGTTACTCCGTATTTAAACAATAAATCTTTAAATAGGTTCGACGTGAATTGCTTCCCATTATCTGATGTAATCACTTCGGGAACCGAGAACAATAAAAATGTTTCCTCTAAAAATCGACACAACAATGAAGCGGATGCTTCCCGTAAGGGTTTTACAACAACAAATTTCGAATAATGATCCAAGATGATGACGATGCAAGTATTTCCGAATTTCGAACGGGGATATGGACCCAAAAAATCTACATATAATTTTTGGAACGGGCGCGTTGACGTGACCTGAGCTCCCATGGCTGGTTGTGTGGAGTAATTAACAGCTTTGTTTAGTTTACATTTAGTGCAGCCAGCAACGTATTGTTTAACTTGTTTTGCCATCTGAGGCCAGTAATATTGACGCTGCAGACGCTCGAGAGTTTTGCTGCCGCCTAAATGTGCTGAAGTGGGAGGAACGTGAGCCTGCTCGATAAGCAATTGGGTCAAAGAATTCGGAATGACTAACTTCCAATTCGAAATATCGGTATCCGCATATTTAAAACCGAATGACGAAGATATCAACAATTTATCACCTTGAATTTTGAAATTGTGTGAACTATCTTTCAAATTACGAATTTTTTTGATCTGGTCGACATATTCCGGATCTTGAAATGCAATCGAATTCTGATCAACATGTAAGATTGGAATCGCAGTAGGTATAAGCGCATCCACAGATGGGTCAGGATTCGTCCTCATCAAGCCTGAATCTTCAAATTGGGTACCAGGAACTGACGTGCTCTTACTCCCAGAATCATCCTCACAAGGAGAGGATTCATCTTGAAAAACTCGAGACAATGCATCAGGTACAACATTAACGGAACCTTTTCGGTATCCAATTTGAAAATCCAGAGCTTGGAGTTTAAGACTCCACCTGGCCAAACGTCCGGAGAGGTCTTTCTGATTCATTAACCAGCGTAAACTGGAATGATCAGTATAAATAACGAACGGATAGCCTTCAACGTAAGGTCGGAATTTCCGCACGCTGAGGACGGCAGCATAGCATTCCAGCTCGGTCACCGAGTAGTTTCGCTGCGCCGCGTTGAGCTTATGGGAATAAAACTCAATGGGCCGCTCCACCCCCTCGGCGTCTACCTGAAATAAGACACTACCGACCCCAACAGCACTGGCATCACACTGGATAAAAAATGGTTGTGAATAATCCGGATGCGTCAATACAGGAGTCGTTGACAAGGCAGTTTTGAGAGCGTTAAAAGACGAATCCGCAGCTGATGTCCAATGTATTTTGGTATTTTTGCCGGTAAGATCGGTGAGAGGAGAAGCTAAGGAGGCGAAGTTCGGAATAAAGCGACGATACCATCCGCACATCCCCAGAAAACGTCTAATCTGTTTCGTCGTTTTCGGAATTGGGTACTCCAGAATAGCTTTACATTTGTCTGGATTTGTACGGAGGCAACCATCACCCACGATATAACCTAAATAGTCTACTTCTCTCAATACGAACTTACTTTTGGCCAAATTAATTGTTAAACCGGCATCCGCCAGATATCCAGCAACTTTCGTTAACAAATCGAAGTGTTCGACCAGAGTAGAGGATGTGACCAGAAGGTCATCGAGGTACACAAAGACCTTATCGTGCAGTTGGTACGGGATCACGCGGTGCATTAAGCGACAGAGCGTTTGTGGCGCGTTGCACAAGCCAAAAGGCATCACCTTGAACTGATACAAAGGCCGTCCAGGAACCGTAAACGCTGTTTTATCGCGGGATGCTGGGTCGAGTGGGATCTGCCAAAACGCATCCTTTAAATCAATCGCCGAAATGAATCGGGTGTGTCCCAAACGACCCAACAATCCGTTGATGATGGGCAGCGGATACGCATCCTTGACGGTTGCCTTGTTCAGTTCTCTAGCATCTAAACACAAACGAACTTTGCCATTGGCCTTACGCACCAACGTGACCGGTGAACACCAGGAACTTTGTGATTCCTCGATGACCCCCAAAGACAACATCCTATCCAACTCGGCATACATGAGTTTTTGGACAGCTGGGGATACGGAATAAAAACGTTGCTTGACTGGCTTAGTGGAACCGACATCGATCATATGAGTGACGAGGGATGTGCGGCCCAAACCTAACTTATCGCTGCTCGGGAAATAATCGCGAAGGAGTTCTAATTTACGCCGATCTTCAGAAGTTAAAATATGAAATTTGGGGGCGTTGGTAGTTTCACCTAACTCGTCCGAATAATTTAACGCGGAGATTTTCGGGGAAATTCCAAAACGATTCCAAAAATCAATACCTAAATATAGGGGTTGTTCTAACGAAGGAACGACGTGAAAATTCATTGAATGTGAAATGCCGTGAAACTCGACATTAGCTCTTATGTAACCAAATACTCGTTGAACCTGACCACTTGCGGTAGTTATTGTGGATGGAAAATTATGAAATTCCACGAATGGATTTAACATGAGTTTCTCCGATCCACACCCGAGAACACTGACACTCGCCCCGCTGTCGAGAAGACCCTTAAATGGAATTTTATTTATTAAGACCTGGGCGTAAGGCCGAGTGTCACTGCCCTCAGAGAATAGAACGGAGGAAATCACGTCATTTCTCATAACAGCACGGTGGTTCCAATATTTTTGTGAACGAGATAATCGAGATAATTTAGAAAGTGAGGGAGTTTTAAAAGAAGAATTTGGAATAATGGGAGAGGAATAAGGATTAGGGAGGGAGTTATTACTAGCATATAAGTTTACTTCTTCGTCAGAATCGAATGGTAGCGGAGTTCCGGGTCCGTATTGCTCGCTGCATCTTCTTGAATCGGTTTGAGTGGATTTGTCCGAGACGTTGTCAGTCTGGGTGGCTGCTGCGGTGATTCCCGTGGCCCAGTCCTCCAAGAACCACTGTTGAGGTTTTCCGACGAATTTGATTGAATACTTTGATTTCCGGTGCACCTTCGACATCTAGGGGTTATGGTACCCTTTAATCCGCATTTATAACAAAATAATCCGACTGGAGCCAATTGACAATCCATGAATGTGTGACCCATTTCCGAACAGTTAAAACACACGACATTTTTACCATAATTTGACTGCTGCTTGTAAACTAATCCAGAACTGACTGCTGGAAGTTGTCCACCCGGACGTTTCACTGCTACCGACGAAGTCCTGCTCGCCGTTTGTATGGCAGATACTGAGTTATCAGATAGAACATCAGTGGGGGCATACTCCTCATACGACTCGTAAAATCCAACATCATCATACGTACTACCTGACAACTCATTGATCGCGCGTCGTTGGTGGTTCGCAGGATCCACCGGAGCTTTAATCCGCCGGAAAGACTCCTCCCAAGCAGAACAGCTCTTGATAAGTTCGTTGATACTGGTAAATTGCCGATCGGTGAGATGATATTGCAACGCTGGCTTCATATTATTCATCAAGATCTGTATTAGTTCCTCGTCCGAATAAGGTGAGCGACATTGTAAAGTAAGCGTCCATACGTGATTGTAAAAGTCCAAGAAACTTTCCGAAGAATGTTGTTTACGCGCTTCGACCATTCTTCTAATTTCGTAGTTAGTGCGGCGATCCTGAAAGCGCTCGATAATACCACTTCTCAAATCGGTCCATGTAGCGGTCGGGTTGTGCTTACGGAAGGTCCAGTACCACTGCAACGCTATGTCCTTTAATATGGTGTGCAACTCCAACAATAGGATTTGATCCGATAGTCCGCGTGACGACGCGATCGTGTCCACTTGGAACAAAAACATATCAATATTAATTCCCGAGGGAGATCCGGTGTAACTCAATCCGCTACCGGACAATAATCGTCTGTCGATAAATCTAGGCGTGCTCTGCGAAGAGCTCGATGCGGGCGGCCCGAGATCTTGCGGGTTTGAATTTGGGGGAACTTGGTTGGACTGGTCATTGCTTTCCCCGCGAGTATGAGCCATCTTTTGTTGTTGGTCCATTGCGGCTACCCGCTGCGACACTATCTCGAACTTCTCCAGCATGGATTTCAACAATTGAGTTTGCGCGTGGGACTGTTGCACCGCCAAACTGTTCACCTGAATCTGATCTAATAGATCCTCCAATGTGGACCTTCGTTCTACATGACGTGATTTGTCGGCCTCCGAATCACTCCCCACGTCATCCGTGTGTATCTCGTCATTTGTCTCATCCTGGCCTTCTGGTGCAGGTATGTCTACCTCGAAGTGGATACCCTTGGCGGATTCGATGGACTCGTTCAATCTCCCATTATCATCCAAGTAGATACGTAGGCTAGCCTGTAACTCCTCGCACGCTTGATGGACCGTTCGCGCGAACTTCTCATATTTTGGGGACTTGAACGCCCGATTGAGACGACCGGCTAAATGTAATAGTCGGGAATGGTACTGTTGGGCCGAAGCCATCGGATCGTCCGTGGCCTCATCCAGATGCGTGATCTTTTCTTTTAATATTTTTAATTTTCGTTGACAGGCCGTAATCTCCAGGTCGGGCCTCTTCGCGGCGTTCGGGTGCATCTTGGACGGTTTCTCTCTGGTCTTGGCTTCTTCACTTCGGATCGCTTCTTCGAGGTATTTGTTGGTATCTGGCGTATTGACGCGGATATCGCGAAGGAGGCACTCTACCTCCAACTCATCCTGCTCTAGTAACAAAATATCCATTTTGGGTAATGATAGGAGACAGGGAATAATAAACTCGATTTATGTTGGCGATAGTTAAACTCAAATTAATTTAAACTATATTAATTATATAATCAATAATATATACAAAAAAAAATTTCTCGAACGCCTCTAACTGAGTCTGAGGGTCCCAAAACTGGACGAATCACCCACTCACAATAACTAAATATAAAAATTTAAACACGAAATAATTGGCTAATGATAAGAGGAATGATTACCTTGGAAAATAGATGTGTTGCTCGGGACGGTGAAACCGTGGTCCACTAGCAGTATTTCCACAATCGGTTTAACGACGGATTGTAGACGAGATACCCTCGAAATTGGCGCTTTTCGTCGAGAACCAAATTTGGAGGGGCTCGTTAAAATTTTTAATCTATAAAACGATACGAGAAAATAATATAGTAAAAGAAAATTAAACTACCACACCCAAATAAGCAAGAAAAGAAAAAAAAAGGAAAATATTGACGAATGGCTAATGCTCAACGACAACGTAACCAAAAATTAAATAAGATAATATCAAAAATAAAGGAACTGGAGGGTCGATGCAGGCAAGAGTCGGCCTCATTACATAATGAGGGCATAACCTTATCATAAATTCCCCTCTATAGCTGAGACCCATTCTCAATAAAAGATAAAAAAAAACGAAAATTATGAAGAAAACTAACGATGCACCATGAATCACTGGAGCGACAGACCTATCCGTTCAAATACCAAACGGCAGACACGATAGATAGGCTCCAAGGCTCCAGGCGCATGGAACTTAAGCTGACGCGCTCAGCAAAATCACACAACCTAAGGGTTGGAATTGCGATGAACGCGCTCACCAAAGTAGTCAGGGCTGAAATTAAATTTAATTCAAAAAATAGAGGAATAGATATACTGTAAGGGTTCGAAGATTATAGGAAAATTTGAGAAACTGAAGTTTGAAAGGACTATTTTCGATTCAATTTCAGATGAGTTGTTCCAACCACAATCATACACCACGTGGCGGAAATGGGGAAACTGATCTAACCATTGAACTGAAAATAGAGGTGGTTGACTCATCGGTGCTTAATCATACAGCAAAAGCTGGTTACAATACCAATGAGTTACCCACCGGGCTGAGGGAATACTGATATCATCATTAGTGAAAATCAAACAGACACCAGGCCTGGATAGTACAACGAATGATAATACCAATCAATAAAATGAGAAAAATAATAAGACGAAATAATTTAGAGATGTAAGCCAAGTTTGGGCGCCACTGTAACGGAATGCTGACCGAAATCAACATTCGCGTTAACAGACACGGTATAGAGGTCCTACGCGATCATTGAGCCGGCTATGACTCAGGGCTTAAGGGCGTGGGGTTTGTAGGACGTAGTACCATGCTTGAAAAGATCGCATTCATAAACGTCAAGAGGAAGAGAATGGGAATAGAGGTACAACTAGAACTTACCAAAGGCCATGCCCCATCATAAAGACGACCGACGTCACCTAGTTCGACGCCTCCAGCTCATCAAAAAAAACCTACTCACACATTCCTATGCGTAAACAGAAAAAAAAACAGAATACACACCCAAATTCCGACCACCAAGGGGAAAAAAATATTATTAAAAATTATTGATATATAAAAATAAAAAAAAATGTGAAAGAAAAAAAATGTGTGCAAAAAAAATTAAACGGAACGGAACGCTAAAAGTAAAGTTTTTTTTTTTTTTTTTTAAATAGAAAAAATGTGGTCAGAAGGACCGTACTATTAATAATTTTTTTTTTTTTTTAGATGACCGTTTACCGCCGCAGGTTCCCCCTCACTCCGTCTCCACCTCGATTGAGTGTCAAGGTTGCAGGCTCTGCTCTGTCCCCGAACAAGAACCACCACGTGTCCGTCCTCTTGTTATATCCGCACCTCCGCACCACACTTTTATTCCTCAAAAACCCCAAACACCCAAACAGAACGGAATTTCATCAACTCTGCCGGAATTTCACCAATTCTGCACAACATGTGCTCGCTCGACGTATTCACTTTCACCAACCAAACACTAACTGTTTTTTTATTTTTACAACTTTATTAATTTTAACTTAATTCAATTTTACACTATAACAGTATAACAGTCTTACAATATAATAGTTATATATAATAGTTTTATAATACCATAATAGTTTTTTTTTTTTTTTTAACTTGGGATTTTATCAAGTATTCCAAAGTATCACAAAGATATACCAAAAATATTTTTTTTTTTTTTTATCTATTTTTCTATTTTTATTCGAGGTGCATTTACCACCCAAAAAACTCAGATCGACTGACTAACTTTGCTTACCCGTTCTCTTTCGTTTTCAATTTTATTTTATTTTTTTTTTTTTTTTTTAAACAAAACCCCGTTATCCCATTAGAGAAAGAAAAAAACAAACACACCCACACATACTTTTAAATATACTGGTTTATTTTTTTCCCCCCCGTGCGAATACAGGGTAGTATTCGTAACAATGTTCACCATAATAAATTTCCACACACTTCACGTGTTTTATGTCAAAGTGATACAACCGTTCATAAATTATTTTAATGAAGTTGTATTCCCGAAACCTATTCGCTAGTATCTAAACGCATATGAGGAGACAGATAAGTAAGTAAACACACTTGAAACAACATTATTCAACAACATACCTCTTCTAACCAGTCAACCAAATCCTTATAGATAAAGTATTGTTGCACTCTTAAACCGTTCACTTGGTCACAATCAAAACCAAATTCGTGGTACACAATTGTTGTATCGATTCCCGCTAAGGTCGGCATTTTGTCTATTGACAATATCTCACGTTACTTGAACTTCTTATTTCTACTCTATATGGTAAAGATATGACTTAACTATCGTTGATGATAATAAATTGTCACGGTGATAACACTCTCGTATAATGATCCTCGAAATTGTCAACACAGTCAGTAGTCAGGTTTTACACAGCTTCCTTACGTGAAGTCTTTTTCGGATAACTTGTTGCCTGTCAATGTACTATAAAATATTGGCTGGCTGGTGGTCCTACAATTTTGAAGAAAAATAATGTGACATTAGAATAGATAATATAAGGGTAAGGGGCTAAAAACTATCAGAACTAGATCGACAAATGGATACAATTTCAGTTAAGGTGTTCTCATGAAAAAATAACGAAATCGAATAATGAAATGCCGTCCACGGAAAACTAGTTTCATTTTCCAATCAATCGATAGTTTAATCTCGAAAATGAGAGTAAAAGCAATGCAGGCGAACATACCTGTTAATTAGTAGAGAAAAACTAAACTACATCCCAGGGTCAACCGTTATCAGTTAAAATATTTAAACAAAGAAAGTCAATGAATCTTTACCTGGTTAAAGGATATTTGAACGGTGAACTCATTACCATACATGTTGAAAGACAAATCATTACACGTCTAACACATAAGCAAGGTATAACCGAGATAGCTCCGACAAAATTGGATTCAAGTACAAGTAAATCGAAAGAATTATAGATGAAGAAAGGTGTAGTTATAAACATCTTTAACAGCAAATGAATTAAAAGACTCGCTCGTGGAGAATAGGTCCAAGAGTTACATTAAATGCAGGAAGCTCACTTTATTGTCTAAATTTCAGATGATATTATATGTTGGTATGTTTCATTTAAATAATTTTCCAACGACAAATTTGACATTGATTTTTGTGATTTCTGGCATTTTTAGTGATTTCCGACCAAACCATCACTACGTTTTCGTGTGAATCAAGTACTCGAATATCTCGACTAACTGCAGCGCAATTTGTCGACCATGGTTAATTAGATGAACAAATGGACACATCCGCTTCTCTCGATATGGCTAAGACCCATTACATGATCTTTATCGAGTGCTAGTGTAAACCAATAAATTAGAGTGCTTAGAGCAGACTATTTTTTATTGACATGAACATTCTTGGAGTAATGAAATAAGACGTCATCTGCGGGTGTTAACTTAATGACCAATTAGCAGTTAGATAATCGTATCGTACTACTTGTTTGAACATTATATGTAGGTTTCTGTGCCCCACACTTTGAAAATGTTTCAAAAATCTAGATCATTGACTACAAAAGTGAGTAGCATATAGGATCGTTTAGAGATGATGGTTATATTTCACCTTCTCCATGTAGACATCTTCCGTAAGGCAACATATACGGCCACTAAACAGTCGGTATTAGGCCGGTGAAAATGTTTTCAGACATGAAACTTAAGAATAATTCAATGCACTAGGTGCAATATTCTAACGTGAATCATGGTTTTCGATAAGAGACACATGACTGCCCTTACCCTTATGGATGGTGCATCGGCACCTGAAACAAAAACTTTGCAGGTTTAGGGCGGAGCTAAAGATTTTTTTTCGATTTTTACAGGCCATTATTGGCCCGTACCGTGTCAACATTCTGACTCCATTAGTTTCGATCACGAGCCAGCTCTTCATACTGTTGCAAGCAGTAAATAGATATCAGATCGCTCTCTACGTCGCGAGGCCATCTTCGCCGACAGTGACCTCTTCCCCTACCGAAAGGCGAGTCTCCCATCAAAGATCGCTGTATCATTCGGGTCGGATCAGCACGCAGAACGTGACCGAACCAGCGTACTCGCTGTCCTTTGATTTCATGCACGATATCAGGAATTTGCATTAAATTCCTGTACTCGTGATTGAAATGAACTCGGTATGTACTTTCAACGACGCGTTTTGGCCATACATACACTCATGATTCTTCTCTCGAATGTTAGAAGCCATCTTTCGTACTCATCCGTCAAGGTCCAACTCTTACATCCATACATGACGACGGGTCTGATAAACAGCTTATCAAGATATTTTGATTTCAGAAGTGAACGTAGAGGATATAAAGCCCGATTGCCAGCCGCAAGACGAACCTTGATATCCTCTTCCACACTATTATCGTGAGTGACAGATCCAAGATACTTGAATGTCATTACTCTTTCAAACGTGTGGGTATACCACTACTAAAATCAGTTGCGCCTTATCTCGAAAACCAGAGATCTGATATTTGAGTTTGGACTCGTTGATTTTGAGAGCAACGGAAGCTAAAAACAGCTATTTAATCCAATCACACAGATATCATCTGTATATGCAAAAAGTTGATAGGATTGTCGGAATAAGATACTGTCCTGAGGTGTTGCACTTTTACGAAGATTTATTCCAACATGAGATTAAAAAGTATTGGAGACAGCGCATCTCCTTGTCGAACACCGGAAATAATTGTAAAAGTTCTCGATAGCCTGTTCTCCACTTTAACACGGCATTATGACTGCGTTACTGTTTTTTACACAGATGTACGTATTTGTTTGGTATTTCTAAATATTCAAGCGCATACTATATAGCCTCTCTCGATTCATCGAGTCATAGGCTTGCTTGAACTGAATACGTGGTTTGCATCGCGAGATGTTTCATAGTACTTGGAAAGAATCATCCGTAGCGAAAAAACATGATCAGTGTCGGATCAATTTGGATGGAATCCTCCTTAGTACTCACCGATAATTTCCTCCGCCAGAGGAGTTATTATTTCTAAGGTAATGTATGACCAGTAAGTTGTATGTCGTGCAACGGAAAACTATACCGCGGATTATTCTCACATTTCAAGAGATCACCCTTCTTGAATATTGGGCATAACGCAGCCACTTTCCATTCTAGGGAAAGTTCATTTCGCCATACCAATCGAACAAGGTCGAAAAGACAGGTCCACAAAGTCAGCCCTTCGAATAGCAAGAGCTCTGAATTAATGCAATCAACTCCTGATGAACAATTTTTTCTTTAATCTCTGCATGGCTGAGATGAATTCCTCATAGGATGGATCCCCAATGAACATCTCTGCGGTCTGTATTTTGAGGGTATTAAAATACAGCTTGTGATACATGTGGAACATACCGTAGATGAAAACTATGTGTTCAACCCAGGTATCGAGTACCGCATCAACGTTAAAACAGAGGTTTCCATCCTGGCCCGAATGGCAGTTGACTGAGATGTTAAGGTATGGTGCAATTCGGGGATTCCTTTAAAGAAACCATGCGAATTGTGCTTATTGCTGAGTTGTTGTACTCTTAAGACCTTAGCCTTCCACCATTCGCGCGTCTTCTGTCTAAATTTTGTTGCTGAACCGAGGTTTACAATATTTCCTAGACACTGTTCACTTCATCAGATTGGTAATTAGATCGTAAAATGCTATTGCTGACAAGATCTTGAAGTTTCGTTGCATCTCTTCATTTATCAGACCTTCACAGAAGAACCGCATATTATGTTTTCTTGTCCTTTTTGACTTGTACGGAAATCTCCATCGTAGTTTTGCAGTAATCAGATAATGGTCACTGCCTACGAAATTTGGTGACGACCGTAAAGATCTTACGTCTTGGACAACCCGAGTACGGCCTTTTGAAATCAACACATGGTCAATTTGGCTTCGGGATGTTTTACGGGGATGTGTCCATGTTTCGAGATGGATATTTTTATGGGGAAAGAATGTACTTACCACTTTGAGATCATGAGCGATCGCAAAGTACATCATCCTTTCATCCAGAGGTCATCTCCACTGTGTAGCAACGTATAGCCCTAGGACACATGGTCTCCACTTTTAGGCCATCGAGTTTCTTGGAGCGCTACGAGTAAGTGACTGCACGTTCCACGTGCCGATACGCACTTTCGTATCCGAATACATAAGCGACCCCCGCTTCTTTGTTTTGGCGGTATCCGATTTTTTTAAGTTTTTGACTTTTTTAACAGTAATTGATTTTTACGGATGCGGGTCATCAGCCCAGCGATCCAATCAGATTTAGTCGCCTCATACGACAAGCTCTGGATATTGTGGTGGTATTCTATAGGTCTCATGTTTCGTTCGAAATATTTACGAAAAATGGATGCCCCCACCCACAGGAGCTAGAGAATACTAAGTTTATTTTAATTGCTAATAACTGTAGCGTGTATCAAAATGAAGTGAGAGTAATTGAGGAGATTCTGAGTTGGTTGGGACATAATGTGGTATCCACACTAAATATCGCTATCTATGCTGAGCATTTAAAAAAGACTTGAGACTTTGACAAATGAAAGATGAAAAAATACTTCGTAGATTTACTCAAAGATTACTGCATCCCGGACAAACGCACTGAACTTGCAATTAAACGACTTGTAACCGCGTGACTTGTTCCGGTTGTTAAGGTGGCTGTACAATTTAAATTATTTAAATTTAACCACTTTAACCATCAGCCATGTTGCAAAGTATGGTCAAGTGTGCTCCAAACTAATATCGAATAAAAAAGAAAACTTCCGAAATCTTTTCAATGCATATCAAACCCAAGGTCATATGATATCGTTAACAACATTTCTTCATCGGGACCACTTTATTTCAGCACACACTCTTCAAATTTATCCTACTGATAAAAATTGAAAACATTTCACCATGGTGATGATGAAAATAATTATTTACGCGGATGTACAGTTTCATATAATATACACCGATCTGAATATAATAAACGATCACAATCGATAAATATATGTGTATATGTGATTTGCATAAGCAAGAATGATTCAGAAAAAAATTAAATAAATTAAAAGTAGCATGCTTACTTCACGTAATTGGTTGACGATAACTAGATGCTTCAATTGTATCTCATTTAACGCCAGTATCGTTCTTCCACTACGGCAACAACGCTTTGTATCAAAACTCCTCACCTCATGAACACAGACCTCAAATTATGAGTTGATTTATCGGTGTAATTCACAAGTTTACCAACTTCCACTTTAGCTCACTCGAAGCGCTTTCATCAATAATCAAAATAAAAACTGCTAGTAACCAGTTACTAGTAAGTGTAGTGTCATTAATGTTATACTGCCATTAATGACATCACCATTATTTATTATTTTGCTTTATTCTTTATTTTATTAGTTTATATTTTATTTACTCTTTATTTAAATAACTTTTTGATTATAATTATGTATTATTACTATGTATATTATAATTAATTTATTAAGCTATTTTTAGATTTAAATTCAACAAACACTTATTATTTTTGTTAATTATTTATTTTCAGTGATCGTTTTGATTCAATTCCAAAAATTCGACTGTATCGCATCACAATCAATTGTTTTCTTTTATTTTGTTTCTCGTTTCATCTCTCTCTCCATCATATTACCTATACTACTAAGGTTTTTTTCTAATTTAAACTGATTGCTCAGTTGATCTATTCTGGTGTCGTCATAAGAAAGCAAAATAATCGAGAATTCGAGTAATAATCGAAAACGACAATCGTTTTCCAATCAAATCGCTAGTGCCAGCCATTGAACCTCTAGTAGTTCGGTTTATATATTTTCTATATGCGATTGGAACGCAAAAAAATGTTTGGTATAAGGAAAACATAACCTTTATTATATTGCATATGTGTGTATAGTCTGTCAAAAATGTTTATTTAAAGTTTTCTGTGAGTCGAAACTATCGAGACAAAGAAAATAAAAATTTGCATTTAAAAGTGAAGCAGTTCTATTCTAAGCCGTGTAGTGGTGAAATTATGCGTAACCGCTTCTAACTACTCGTGAAAAATAGCAATAGCAGTAATGAGTAGTTAATTTAGCAAAGACACACACCGAACTGATAGTGGTTTGTCGATTGGAAAGCGATTACTATTGTAGGTATACATACAGGGTATTAATGCAGAAACAAATATTTACTAAAACCGTCACATACTTTTGTTGTTGATGTGGAGCTTGATAAACTCAAATTAGGTATGACTGACAGATGTTCTCTTCATATCGTTTTGACCATAATTATAAAGTACTGACCAAGCAAATTGTTATTTAATTCTAAGTATCAATCGTACATAGTGGTTTCATGCTCTTCCATCTCTTTCGCGGTTCGCTTATTTACGTTATACCTTACGCCATTACAGCCAAATCGAGGACGTTCGGCTATAGGTCCAATTATGTGTTCATTTAATGGAAAAATCCATTTTGCATCCTGCCCCTATTGGGATTCGAACCCGGTAAATCCCGCTCCAACTGCCTCAGCTTTAAGTTTATTATTCTACTTTTGAAGGAACATTAAATTTACGTCATAATTTATTTTCCTACATTCTTAATTCACACAGTTGCCATCTAACGGTCAGCATTGTTTAAGTTTTTTCCAAGATTCAATATTTTTACAAATGAATTCATTGGTTGTACCAACCAATAACTAGTCCACAATAAGTGAAGATTGAACTCAGAACCAAGAATACATTCTCCTCAGGCGTTAGATGTTAATGGAACCTATCAATTTCAAAAAAAAATTTTAATACGTTTTCGTTTAAACGGTAGGTTAGAATGTTCCTAATACCGTAATCAGTTTTTAACAACTTTAAACAGAAAAGAACGTGCGTTACTACTGACTTGAATTCAATGTTGAAAAGTCAATAGTTCATATGTACGTTTTCTAATAATTTGGGCACATTTATCTGGTCTAACTTAACTTTTTGGCAACCTGGGTTTTTACTGTAAGGTGTTGGTATGTTAATTTTAGAGCAATATGAAGTTCATAACCAGATGTCTTTTGGTGTAGTTGAACAAGTGGTTGCTTGGTTACATTTGTTCCTTCAATAATAAAACCAGAATCTAGATAACGATTTCCAAATAGGTTTCTTAGATGTGGAACATCTGCAAAAACGAAAACTTTTTGGTATTAGCAGGATTTATAAAGTACGGTTTTATTTATCTAAGTTCTTCCACAGACCTCTGTTACCACCACCCATATCAGTCAATAGGGCTACTACATGGTATCCTACAGACTCAAGTTTTGCAATTGCTGTCATTATATCAGTTGTAAATGCCGCGTGCAATTATAACTTACGATAGAATAGTGTCGTTTTTATTATTATATTCGAAAAAGACTACGAACCTTCATTTCATCTGCTACGATCACAAACACCTTATCATATTGGACTAAGTCGCCTTTTTCGAGAATTCGACAAGGAAACCTAGTTTGGCTTTTATTTTACCAGTACTTCCTCGCAGAATTGATTCATCAGGTAATGAATTGGTGGTGGTTCTTTCTTAGGAACCACTAGACTCGCAGTCCAGAATCATATAAAGGAAAAGCTTTTACAATATCATTCCCTTCTCAGGCGTATACCTTCTTTAGACGGTTTTCAACTTGTTGATTTGCTCTGGAGTAAAGTTATTTCAATGTATTTTTCTTTCTTAGCCCACCATTTTTTCATTCAATCTTCGTTTTTGTCAATGAGTGTTTTATTTTATTTCTGTGATTTTAGATTTGTTAGCTCCAGTTCAAGCGAAGTGATGTTTTTGATAGAAAGACGAAAAATTTAAATAAATCAATATATGTTCTGGCTTGCAAGGTCAACAGTTTTCATCTGGCACAACTACAGCTTCCGCACTGTCTGAAGATAGTAAAATTTATAAGTTAAAACGTTTAAAAAGTTTGGTATAATTAGCTTACAAGCTTGATCAGACCTATTTATTCTGTATGTTATGGATGTGGCGGAGACTGTGACTCAAAGTATCTGTTTCTGTTTGGCATCAGCAAACAGAATTTATCTCTTCTTGGGCAGCATAAACATGATTGGATTCTTTTCTGAACTTGAAAATAGTTGGCAGCCATTTTAAACTAACATAACCTAATTTAACTTTATGGTTCCTTCATACGAATATTACGTGGCACCTCAATCATAATAAGTATTTTACTATACGCAGTGAATGGTTGTCGCCGGTTGTAGCTTAATGGTTAAAATAGTTTCTTATCACGCCACGGCCTCGAAAAATTAACATGCAACCGGATGACAAATAAACGCGTTTGTGTGTAAAAACATTCGTTGGGCTGACCACCTACAATGTGCACCAATCGTTAAAATTGGTTCGTAAGGTCTCAGTTGAGACGCGGTAAGAGCCGTTTACGGCCTCTAAGCTATAGATTTATATAGTGAATGGTGAACTGAATTTGAATGAGGTAACGATTCGCAAAACTTAACAAATTAACACCCGCCCTATTGTGCATTTATTACGAATTTCTTTGCATTTTCACTCGTAGTGTTTATACGTTTGCAAATTCAAAGTGGTACTTAGATATAATAACACATAAGGTTATACAAAAATATTTTTTTTCGTCTTCTGTAATAAAAAAAATTGGCGGGAAATTTGCTAAAGGTAAATTGCTAAACCGGGGAATTCAAAGGTAGAAAGAAAACAATAAACTGGGAGGTCGAGACAGTTGATTGTGAGATGCAATAAAGTTAAGATCGCTCAAAAATATAAAGATTAAAAACAAAATAATAAAAGGTTAAAAACAAAAGGAGTGAAACATATATTTCATTTTAAATAAAACTGAATTTATACTATTAAGATAATAATAAGTAGAGTGTTGTGTGGATCTTCGTACCGAGTGGACGTGTTTTTGTCTGCTCGGTGTCTCTTTAATTTAATTAAATAAAATAAATGCGTTGTGTGTGTGTGTGTGTGCGTGTGTAGTTGAAAATCTAATTACAGATGAGTATCATCGTTATTATATAATATTATTATATTACATTTCATTATATATTATTACATAGTATTATATTTTATTTTATTATATTATATAGCCCGTTCTTGTTTCTCCGTTATATACTATAGTATATAACGGTTTGTCTTTGCAATACCAATAAAGCTCAGGCCAATTATTCTCTTTTAAGAGTTAGTGTGAGTAAATGAATAGAAAACAACAAAATTTGTACAATTCGTTCGTAAACTGTCGATTTCTCGCAATTGTTTGACTTTGCTTTGTTATATCTTACAATACAGGCCTTAACATCAATTTTTGTATATGAGGCATCTAAATATGATTATTTATCAGGACTGTGGTAAAATAATTTTCCCATTTATTGATACATACTCAAATTTTTCATTCATAAGAAATTTTCCTGATTTTTGTTTGTATTTTTGGCTAATATTTAAGTTCGATAATATTTCGTTTATCGAATATGATCACATGATCAAAATGGTTCAATGTGATTCGAGAAAATGTATAAACAGTGATTATATAACGTAACTCCTCTTTTGCATTTGAATTTTGTATAGGAAAAACACTCTAGCACACAAAGAATACACAAAGTCACAAAAATTATTTTTTTTGTTTTGTTTACGTTGATTTTTTTGTTTCTTTTTGTTTTTGATGGTACATTGTCTGTTACTGTTTTTGTATTGTATTGTTTGTTTAATTGACAGTATGAAAAAAATTGACCTAAAATATATTTAATTTTTGGCAAATTTAAAATATATTTGCGGAAATATAAATTTTAATAAACATATAAATATAAATAAATTTGATATTCCATTCATTGATAAATATCTAAAAACCTAAAAAAAAAATTCCGAACAGATAAAATTTTATGTATATTGAAAATAAATTACGAAAACATAAAATTTATCATAAAACAAATACATCCTCCCGTCGCAACTGCTCGTAGCAAACTAAAACAAAGCAACAAAATCAAAAATAAATTAAAAACGAAACGAATGCACTAGAACACAACAAAGCACAACAAACGTAATTGACCAAAATATCAATTTTATAATTTTAATAAAGAATGAAAGTAATTTAAGTCATACAATTCAAACTGTTTAAATAATCCTAAATAAAAATTCTGTAAGCCTAAAAAAAATAAAACGCATAAAATGTTATGTGATCTAAAAATATCACGTAAAAACAAAATCATACTGACAACGAACTAAAATGCACTAAGAGACAACGAAGCACAAAACTGTTTGCATTATTTCTAAAAAATATTGAAACGAAGGAAAATGAAAAAAAAACGAGCGGGATGTAAAATAAAATCATATTAGTACTTGTAAACGGGAAACAGAGCACAATATAACAAATAATATGTATTTAAACCCGATATTACAAATTCATTTCGTTTTATTTTTCTATTCACGATCGAAAATATAAAAATCTAGATTCTTAAATCTTCAAAAACATGAATTAAAATATTGGTTTAAATGAAAATTATTAATCCAGGATTGTTGATAAATAATCATTTTCCAAACTCTGGATAGTGAGTAATTCGCTATGGGGCCTGCCTACCAAGTTATAGGAAGTTAAAAGTCAAAAATTTCGAAAAAATCGACTTTTTCATACGATTGTTGATGTATTTACGACTTTCTATTCATTTACACATACATAGGATCGGCCATGTTTTTCGATGGAAAACGGCCGTATACATATACGCATTGGTCTTTGTATTTTATATACATCATTTTCATATCCACATCGCAATTTTCCGTTGGAAACGATCGCATGCGATATGTCTTTCGTTCGGTCTCGTTTAGTTACCTCATTCCCCATCCCATAATTCGCTCTTCATATTGAACGCTATATATTCCCCTTTCCTTTAAACAATTTTTAATATTTTGTTTTATGTCTGTATCAAAGCATACAGTAACCGGGGGTTCATACGTTTGGATATTTTTTGATCCGCTCAAAATCCACTCGAAACTCCAATAAAATTACTCATATAATGATAAACCACGCCCCCTTCGAGTTGAAAAATATTCAACTTTGAGCTAGAATAGCCGCAGGCTTACAACTTAAAGAAAATATATATATTTATTTTAACAAATTTTATGCTCATTATATGTATTTTTATTACCATATTTGACTTGGTCGAGCGAACATCGTACTATGACAAAATTGCGATTTTTTTTAAATTATTTCTATGCTTCTATGCAATTCAAAAAATTAGATATTTTTATCATACCAATGTATGATATTTTTTTTTATTTTAGAAATTGGTATAAATATTAAATATATTGCATTAAAATTTAATAGAAATACATACAAAAATTATAATTATTATGAATCATAAAAATATAAATTTAAATTATGGAAAAACAATTGTCATCTGTAAAGAAATTTATCTGTAAGCAAAACTTGCATATAAAACCATATTTTTCTATATCATATCCACTCTTCAGCATGCAAAATTACTAGGATTAGTCGTAAACAATAAAATATTTTTCAACCACAAAATATTTTTATTGCTTTTTGTATGTGTTAGTGCGAAACTACTCGAAATTTGATAATTATCAAAACAAAAACAATAATAACGAACAATACAACAAAAGTAAATATAGTAGAAATTTGGTTTTACCACTGCCGAGCACAAATTGAAAATAAAAATTTGTCAATTGAAGTGTCAAACAAAATAGACCTTTTTTGAGCACAAATATACTTGTGACTAATTTCACAACCAAAATTTCTTGAGCGGATCAAAAAATATCCAAACGTATGAACCCCCGGTAAAAGAGATTTTGGAGATTTAAATTTAACACGATCACTGGCATTGTGCGATCGTTATAATGGCAACTATAGATATATATATTCAATGTAATTGGCGACTTACATTTTATTTTTATATACGTTGGTATTGTGTATTGTGTGTGTTGTATATACATCAATATTTGATGTTGAAAACGCAATACATACAGTACAGTCTACATTTGAACGTCCTATTAATATTATGTATATAACATATTTTTCGTTTCGTCCATCAAAATTCCTATCCTTCTCTTTCCTATGTTGGTTAGAGAATTTTTGGTTGTTTTATTTTATATTTTGTGCAGGTGTTCATTTGCTCGGGGAAAAAAGAACAAAAAATTTTTTTAAATATATATATACAAGTATCCCTCGTTTAACGCGGTACTCATACAACGCGTTTTCGATATAACGCGATTTGAAATCAAAATCTGTTTCAGTACAACGCGACATTTCTTCTTTTATAGCGCGAAGCTATTTAACGCCCAAACCACTTTTCATGAGATATAATGTTTGAAGACAGTGAAACAGATCAGTCCTCATCCTGAACAACTGAACAACAAAATGAAGTTTGTTAATTAACTTTTATTTTTTTTTCCGTTTGTTTTCAAATATTATAATACACATGTTAGTATGTACATACATTTATATCGGTTAATACAGCAAAACCTTCCATATAGATGGATTTGTAATTCAATAGTTTTTGAAATAATGCTTTCATATTTGTATCTTATATCAAATTTGAACTAAGATTATATCTATAAGACTATTGAGGATTTAATGTAGTGCCATGTATATTAATGCTAGAGGGGATTGAAGATTGTTTTAATACGATCTACGATCACTACCACAATACGATCATTATATTGACGATAATATATATGATCAGTAAAATTACATATTTGTTGGCGAGATTTGAATTGGCTAAAATGTTGAAGTTCGATTTAGCTGATGCTTGTTCATATATTAGGATAATCGTGTTTTAAAGGAACGGTTAATATTCCTCTTGATTTTATTTTGTCAATAAAGTCCACAATTTTGCTCTTGGGTATATACTTGATATGTACCATGTTATGTTGTACTCTTAAATAACTTTTGTCTTTATTTCCATGGAAAATACTAAATTATTTAAATAATTTTGTTTTCTTTATTCATATAAGTGTAAATAGATAAGATTTCTTGAGTAACATTCTTAACATTAGATAGGGATCACTTGACCGGTGGTCTTGACCAAAAAGTATATTTTACTTTAATAAGCAGCTTTTTTGTGCTGTATAATAATTCTATTACAAACTATTAAACTTTCTGAAACGGACGGCCGCTTTGGTGATTTCTTTAATTGGATTGTAGTGTGTTATACAAGAATTCTACATTTGTGTATTGTAGAAATCAGAAAGGAACAATCAGAAGGTCTCGATTTATCGATCATATTACAATTCGTTGAAGACCAGCACAGACCATTTTGGAAGGAGTTTGCTGACAAAAGTTCTATAGTTAAGGCATATTGGGCTTAATGGGATAGTCTGTTAATTGAAGATGGCTATTGAAAACGGGTAGTTAAGGGTCCTGCAAAATGAAGCCATGGGAAAATGCAGCAGTATAACCAGGAGCACCATTTGAGTCCATTTCCTACCAGCGAAATCGGAAACAAATATGTATGTTTAAGTGGTAACGGATTATTTCAGTAAATGATCTGAAGTCTATCCAATACCGAAGCAAGAAACAACAACAATCGCTAACGCCGTGGTAAAGAATTGGATTAGTCGATACGGGGTACATATGGAACTGCATTCGGATCAAGGCCGCAATTTTGAATCAGTGGTATTCCAGGAAATGTGTCAATTATTGGGGATCAATAAAACAAGAACAACACCTTTCCATCCTCAGTCAGACGGTATCGTTGAACGGTTTAACGCTACGTTGGAAGAATTTCTGAAGAAACCCGTTGATTGAAACCAACGTAATTGGGACAAAAATATACCACTGTTCATATCGGTCAGCAACTCATGAGACAACGGCAATAACACCAGCTACCATGGTTTTTGACACAATTTAATCCTGGGGACTTGAAACTTGGGGCAACTCCCACAACTGCTTTGTGTGAACAAGCGTTTGTCGATAAATTGAAAGAAGATATCGACGAAATACACAAATTTGTCAGAGAAACGATACAAATTTCAAGCGATAGGATGAACACACGATATGACATCCGTGCAAATAATAGAGGATTCGAAGAAGGGCAGTTAGTCTGACTTCACAACTTACAACGGAAGTGAGGTTTATTACCAAAACCTGGCTGGGAAGGACCATACAAGGTTATCCTGAAAATCAATGATGAAATCTACCGAATTCAGAACGGCATCAGAGGAAAACCAAAGGTTGTACATTTGGAAAGGTTGGTTCTCTATAGAGGAAAACGCACACGTTATATTATTATATTGTACATAAAAAAAAATTTATGACACGCAAGCTCTAAAAGGTTCGCCATCACTGGTTTAGGTAATATCATGGAGAGGGAGAGGAAACGAGAAAACAATTGATTGTGATGTATGCGAGGCAGTCGAATTTTTGAAGTTGAATCAAAAAGATCACTAAACAGAAATAATTAAGAAAATAAAATATGTTTGTTGAATTTAAATCTAAATATAGCTTTATAAATTAACTTTAATATAATAATAAACATAAGTTATTTGCATAAAGATTAAATAAAATACAAACTAATAAATAAATAAATAATACATATATAACGAAAGATATTAAATATTTGTGATGTCGTTAATGGCATTATTACTGACACTAACTAGTAGATAGCAGTTTTATTTTGCAAATTATGTCAAGTGACCTTGGATTTGATCTGTAGCGAGTAGATTTCGTAAGTTTTCTTTTTAATTTTATTATTTTTGGTTGGAGCTCACTTTTTTTTGTTTGCTTTATTTTTATTACGACTGTTGCGCATCTAGCAATTTTTCTTTCAAATACAAATTTTTTATGTTTCTAGTACAATTCACTTTTGTTGGGATGTAACCCACTGGTTAGTCCCATAATTAATTAAACCTATTTACTAATTTTAATTTGGTAAGTTCTCTAGGTCAAGTGGCCTCGTTCTTTGGAGTCTTCTTTCAACGATAGGGTTATCTATCATATGGCGAATATAGAGGTTTCCTGGGTTGTTCCTGAAGCCTTATTTCAAGTTTTGTGGCATGCATGTTTATTTCATCTTTGATGTATTCCATCCGAAGGTCCCTGTGAAGGTCTTCATTTCTTATGTACCACGGAGTATTGACGATGCTACGAAGAACCTTGTTTCGAAAAGTCTGTATCATTTTGGCGTTTGTTTGCTTGGTGCATCCCCAGAGTTGTATACCGTAGGTCTATATCGGTTTCAGAATTTGCCGAATTGTAAGCTCAGAGCTTCTACCTATGAGCCAATACATTTTTCTGAACTTTATGTTTAGTTCTTCTTTTTTCTTTTTGACATGCTCTCTGCACTTGAGCTTGTCGTCGAGGGTAATGCCAAGATATTCAGCTGTATTTGCATATGGCACGTGTCGCGAGTTAATTTCTATAGGAAGATGGTAAGCCTTTTGATATGTAAAGTTAATATGCGTGGATTTTGTCTCATTAAGCTTGATTCACCAACGCTTTGTCCAGTTATAAACCGCATTGGTCATCCTCTGGAGTTGACATTACTTCCAATTGCCATAATTGCTGTGTCATCTGCAAAGGTGGCTATGGTTCCTTCATTTGTGGTTGGTATGTCTCTTCTATATAGTAAATACAGGATTGGTCCTAATACACTCCCCTGCGGGACACCGGCAGAGATTTTCTTTAGCTCAGAGTATTCATCCTCATATTTCACTTGAAAATGTCTATTGGATAAATAAGATCTGAGTATGGCGTAGAATTGCCTCGGCAGATCTCTATGCAGTTTGTATTCTAGAGCACTGTGCCAAACTTTATCGAATGCTTGCGCGACGTCCAGAAATACGCTTGAGTATACTTATTTATGTTCTAACGTTCTTTCAATTATATTTGTTATTCTATGCACCTGTTCAATTGTAGAATGCTTTTCTCTGAATCCAAATTGATGTGTAGAAATTAGTTGTCGGTCCTCAATTATTGGTATAAGTCTCTTTAGTAATAATTTTTCAAAAAATTTTGACATAATGGGCAGCAGAGAAATTGGCCTGTTTTGGTATCATGATTACTTCTGCCACTTTCCATTGATGTGGAACATATTTTAACCGAAGGGTCGCCTGGGGCTTTCTTAACATTCATGTTACTTTTCACTTCTTCTTTTAGTTCTTTGAGAGTTACTGGCGATATGTCAAAGCGGTTGGGAGGTAGAGGTTGGAAGGTTTCCTGGAGATACTCCGCAAACAAATCAGCTTTCTCTTTGTGACCTCTTGCCCAGGTCCCATTATCTTTTTTAAGTGGAGGTACTTAAATGTTTGGTCTTTTAAGTCCCTTCGTCGCCTTCCACAGTGAATAATCAGAATTTTTTTCATCAGTTTCAAGTAAAACTATGGAAGATGATCACAGACGACCGTTCAAATTTCATTCCAAAAATTGCACCTCAATTTATTTGGTTCAATGTGGCCGGAACCATCCAATGTTTCTTGTCAAATTTAAATCGATTGTGGCATTTTTAGAAGTACAACTAGAGGCTTCTTCACGGAGATGAATGGCATCACGTTTCCGTAGAGTGCTTTATACTAAAAGATTTTCGAACCACGAAAGAAAAAGTTCAGGGAATCATAAATTGTTCCGGGGTAAATATAAGTTCCAGATTAAACGAAGATAACAGATAATCTATCAAACTAGTCTGAAATTATGGCATTATGGTTCAGTTACTTTAGTTGCCTGAATATCTGTCCTAATTTTGCTGATTCTTTTGAATAACATTAATTCACCAGGTTGGCCCGTAAGGAACTGTTTTGAAAAGTAGGCTGCTTCACTGGTTTGGAGATATCACTTTACGGTGTCGACGGATAATTTCTATAGTTTTGTATACCGTCTGATGAGCGGCCAAAGATGTATCATTCGAAACAACTTACTTTCAAGATGCAATATCAGTTACAATACTTTGACTTTGACGGCGGGATTTGATATGCCCTCTAGAACTTTAATATCATCAATGTAGTCAGGTTCCACAAACACGATTTTAAGGGATGGTTCACCGGCTTCGTTCCGAAATTTCGTCGCTAAAACTAATCCGGAACCATATATTGCGATACTAATTTTAAAAGAGAATGGTCAGTAATTAGGTTAAAAGGTATTTCTCAATTTAGGGTCGAACATATCTACTATCACACCAGATTAATGTTGGATCAGTCAGTCCCATCAAACATCGGTACTATTCAGTCTTTTCCAAATCTTATTGAGGAAATTCTGACCTTTTCCAGTGATCATTGCATGAAAATGCCAACCTTAGCAGGAATCGATACAACAATAGTGTACCACGAGTTTGGTTTTGATTGTGACCAAGTGAAGGATTTAAAATTGCAGCAATACTTTATCCATAATGATGTAGTTGACTGGTTCGAAGAAGTATGTTGTTGAATAATAATGTTGTTACAAGTGTGCTTACTCTTTTATCTCTCTCTTTGCGTTTAGATACTAGCGAATAGGTATCGGGAATACAACTTCATTAAAATAATTTATTACCGGTTGCATCACTTTGATATAAATCACGTAAAGTGTGTTGAAATTTATTATTGTGAACAGGATTTGAAAATATTTCAAAACTTTAAATCTGAAATGGACCAGTTAATTAAAGACGCACAATACAAAATGCCGTGGAGAAGTGAAATGATTTATTATGTTTATATTGAACGACCTCAGGTAAGTTCCTTTTGCGTTGAAATACATAAACATGAATTATTAACATATTATGTGGTTGCAGATTTATTATCCAGTTACTGGAAGTTTCAAATATTCCAGAACACCGCGAGTAAGTTTTATAAACACACTGAATCTTATAATTAACGCATCAACCAAAGTTTATCTAAAATCGAAGCCATTATTATAGTTTCCCTCTTTAGCTAAAGTGAGCGCTTGGACGCATTTATTGGTTTAATTTAAACACAACTAAACCATACTTGGTGAACAAACTACTGTTTTGCAGCTTATAAATCTTTCCATATGTCACTTCTATAATTAAAAGGTAGTCTCAAATTTTATCCTTTAATTTGATTGACACAATCAATTTTTTCTCTACTCAGGCGGTAAATTGTGCCATTCCTTTCAAAATAAAGGCAAATATATCCATTACTTGATCCTCAAAATCGAACAACGATCCAAACCAAAGAAGTCTATGGAGAAATAATGCAGAAGTACTCAATAGTTGATCTATCTTTCCCACAGCACAGCTTATAGTTTGTACATTTTTATTCGTAACCTGTGATAACTCACAAAACACTGTCCAGTGAGAATATCCGGCAAAACTCTCAAATTTATATCGATAGTTTAAGAAGAACTTAGGTCTTTGGTGGTTCAGTTTTTTCCCAACTCTTCTGGTGAAGACTATTTAAGTGTGTCCAAACTACTGAAACGATTGTCTCTATCTCTCAGGCATCTGTTTTTATTAGATGCAACGCCATCCCAAGTGATGCAATGCGTGGGGTATGCATACCTCCCAGTTAAGATAAATTTTGAGTGGTGCGTTCATTGATTTGATTCAGTATAACTTGGCTTTTTATTTCATTTATTAATTCACATAATTTTATTTCTTAGAGCTTATCAGAGATTGAACACGATTTGAAAACTAATAATCTTCAAGATTGTTTTGTGAAACGGTACAAAATGAAAATTTATTGGTGTGAAAAGCGCAGTCTTACAGTTTATGAATTAAAACCGAATTTAAATGAAAATCAATTAAAACACCTAGAAGACATCTTTGAACAATTGTACATCCAACCAATATTCATATCTGAAGAGTTCATGTTTTTGAAGACGACCGAACCTCCATCGATTATGTACTCCGTTGTATTCACCGTTTTTCATCGTCAACTTTTATCAAGTTTAACTTTGGAAGATATACTATCATTAGAATTGGCCAACAAAGATCATCGTTTTGAAACGTACAATAGAGTTTTGGATCGTGATATTCAGATGCATCTACAAAATCGATTTAATTTGTTTTGTAAACGTAAAATACTTCAAGCATATAACGCTTCCGAATTTACAAATGCGACAGTGCTCAAATATTTTATATACAAGTATCGAGATTCTTTTACTACCGTTCTGCTACCAAATCTAATTTTAGCCAAACAAGATTATGACTTAATTGTCTACGAACACAAAAGTTTAAAATTTAGTGACTTTGACAACTATGCAATACGATTGGATATAATATCACCTGAACATATAACTGTTTGTTCTGTAACTTTGCTACGTCATGACAAGCGAGACATAATTGAGCCGGGTTCTATAATAGCGGCGGAAGTTCGATTGGATAGAGATATCAGCTTTAGTTTAGATGAGATTAAGCAACCACCAAATTTTATTGAAATTTTGATTCGAGCGGACTTCAAGTCGGTTCGTTTAACTGATTTCTTACATATGATTTTAGGAAAATTCAGTAATAATAGATTCAGTTATGATTCAGTCATTCAGTTGAGATCATACAATAATCGGATCAGTAATTGCATTCTGAATAGTTTTGCTGAAAGAGACTACAAATTCGGAATTGATTTTAAAAATATTATTTTTCATTTTAAAAGTTTAGTGAAATGGTTAAATAAATGTTCAAGTTCATCTCACGTCAGCTTTACTGACTGCATTTTTCTGTTGAACAGAAATCGTTCCAAAATGTTAGGAATGATGGCAAATCAAAATACAATTGTTAAACTAACCTTTCGAAGCATGGAGTTCGATATACCAACCATCTCAACACTTTTACAAATTTGTCATTGCTTAGTTGTTTTCAATGGTTGCCGTTTAACCCCATCGTCATGGGCGATAATTCCATCGAAATCTTTAAAAGTTATTATTTGGAAAAGCATGAACATTCATTTGCAAGTATTAATTCCATTACTGCCCCATTATTCATTTATATTTAATAACTGCCAAATCCAATCAAATAATGGTCCTATATTGCAAGTTGATTCACCGGCTGAACCACCTCTAGAACACAATGCCAGATTTTACCACATGGATATTGACGCAGGAGTGTTATTAAACATTTTAGTATACATAAGGCATATGCATCTAACTCGTTGTCGTATTCTATCGAATGAAATTGTTAATATGCCCTCCAATTATCCAACCACGTACAGTGCCATTAGCATGGATAATGTAGAAATTGAATTGAAAGCGGCAGCGAAAATTTTTAATAGATTTGACCTAGTCAGGTTTTTTAAGTCTCACTTTGTGTGTACAGATCTTCCCACACCAAAAGTTTCTGCAAAAATCAATGCGCTTCTCGAATTTATTCAAATATCGATTACTCCTGAATTTCTAAAAGTTTTGAAATATTTCGATTTTGGCAATGCTATAACATTTTATCATTGTAATATAACGAATCAAAATCTTTTAGAAATTTGGGCAGCTGCACCACGGTGTAAACGTTTATCTATACCTAACGGTCATTTAGTCGATTATTATTTTTACTTTGAACTCCTAGCCAAAAAATATGATAATCGGTTAGAAGGAATGCTCCAGGAATTAAAAGATGGAGTTCCTATTCCTTTAATCGATCTATTTGAGATAAAATGGTCTGACAACCCTTTGAATGACAAGCTCATTGATTGGCACAATATAAAAATAAGGAGTGTCCATATAAATGACGTCACAATAAAGTTAGAATATTTCAAAAATGGTAAGGTTTTTGATTTATTTTATGAACAAAACGATTTACTAAATGACTCGGATATATGCGAGGTCGACTATTATTGAAAATTTAAGTAAGGTTAGAATTTATTAAAAATTTATATTACACTTACTTGTCACCGAACTTAAATTTTGTTATTATGAATGTATTGTTTCTGGACTTTTCGTATATCCAGGTGTCTGGTTTAAAAGTAAGTCGCTTTTATTTGTAATGATCGACTTAACAATCGTTCACACTTTAATTCAATACACGTGTTTTTGTCTGTTTAATAATTGCTTTATTAATTAGGTCTTCACTCTGCTGTGGTTTATAATAAAAGGGATGACAAAACTGTTAATTTATTTGAATTCGAAAAAATAAAGAAGATAAAGAAGATTTTGATTACCATTACAGATTATCAGTATTTATGTTACCGACCAAAATCGATAATAACAGGTTTGTTATTCGATCATATTAACACATGTGTTAGTGTTATTTATATAGTTAGTCGGTCGATGGTGTGAAGTCTCAACAATGAATATTACGAAAAGCGAGTATTTTGTCACTGTCCAACTACAGTTTGTTGGCAACAGCAAATTAGGATTTTTTTCGACTAGTAAAAAATGATAAGCCTAAATACGTGGTTTTTTTTTTAAATATATGAATATGTAGGTATATATATATATATATATATATATATATATATATATAATATATATATATATATATATATATATATATATATATATATATATATATATATATATATATATATATATATATATATATATATATATATATATATATATATATATATATGATATGATATGATATGATAGGAGAAGTACAAGCCAACCAGTTACGGTGAATCTGAGATTGTTACCCTAATCCTGGAGTATATTCAGCAGAGTTCCAAATAGATATCTGAGAATTTTTACTCCAAAATTATGCGGGCCCTGTCCCTGCTTGCATCCCAACATATAAGGTTTGGGAAAAGGAAACAATCACAGAAACGACTAAGGTGATAATCCACAGCAGAGTCATTGCTAACTACATTATTAGTAAATTATTATATATTGTTAGTGTAATCATTTTCACATAGGGATTTGAGTTTGTTATTATTGTTAGTTGGATAGGTAAGGACCATTCTATATTCATCATACGTATTCGTATCTCCTCGACAGTTAAAACTGGAGTACTTTAAAAACATCTTTGGGTAATCTCATTATATGCTGTATTTAAAGATGTGTTCCTATAATTCCCAATCCATCACCATCTAACGCGTGGGGAATATAAATTTTCGTAATGACCCGACAGCATTTCTATACACAATATGATGATCTAATACATTGTCAATTCGTTTGTAAGGGAAACTATTTAAATAAATAAATAGTTTAGTGCGGTCATATTTAGCTAACCTGATCGATCATTCCATTCCACACATTCTATCTTTTTGTCCGTTTTAAGATTTTACAACAAACAATCACACAATACACAAAAGTAGAATTCTTGTATAACACACTACAGTCCAATGAAAGAAATCACCAAAGCGGCCGTCCGTTTCAGAAAGTTTAATAGTTTGTAATAGAATTATTATACAGCACAAAGAAGCTAAATTAAAGTAAAATAAACTTTCTGGTCAAGACCACCGGTCAAGTGATCCCCATCCAATGTTAAGAATGTCACTCAAGAAATCTTATTCATTTACACTTACATATATGAATAAAGAAAACAAAATTATTTAAATAAATTAGTGTTTTCCATAGAAATAAAGACAAAAGTTATTTAAGAGTACAACATACCCTGGTACATATCAAGTATATACCCAAGAGCAAAATTGTGGACTTTATTGACAAAATAAAATCAAGAGGAATATTAACCGTTCCTTTAAAACACGATTATCCTAATATATGAACAAGCATCAGCTAAATCGATCATATATATTATCGTCAATATAATGATCGTATAGTGGCAGTGATCGTAGATCGTATTAAAACAATCTTCAATCCCCTCTAGCATTAATATACATGGCACTACATTAAATCCTCAATTGTCTTATAGATATAATCTTAGTTCAAATTTGATATAAGATACAAATCTGAAAGCATTATTTCAAAAACTATTGAATTACAAATCCATCTATATGGAAGGTTTTGCTGTATTAACCGATATAAATGTATGTACATACTAACATGTGTATTATAATATTTGAAAACAAACGGAAAAAAAAAATAAAAGTTAATTAACAAACTTCATTTTGTTGTTCAGTTGTTCAGGATGAGGACTGATCTGTTTCACTGTCTTCAAACATTATATCTCATGAAAAGTGGTTTGGGTGTTAAATAGCTTCGCGCTATAAAAGAAGAAATGTCGCGTTGTACTGAAACAGATTTTTATTTCAAATCGCGTTATATCGAAAACGCGTTGTATGAGTACCGCGTTAAACGAGGGATACTTGTATATATATATTTAAAAAAATGTTTTTGTTTTTTTTTCCCCGAGCAAATGAACACCTGCACAAAATATAAAATAAAACAACCAAAAATTCTCTAACCAACATAGGAAAGAGAAGGATAGGAATTTTGATGGACGAAACGAAAAATATGTTATATACATAATATTAATAGGACGTTCAAATGTAGACTGTAATGTATGTATTGCGTTTTCAACATCAAATATTGATGTATATACAACACACACAATACACAATACCAACGTATATAAAAATAAAATGTAAGTCGCCAATTACATTGAATACATATATATAGTTGCCATTACAACGATCGCACAATGGCAGTGATCGCGTTAAATTTAAATCTCCAAAATCTATATTACTGTATGCTTTGATACAGACATAAAACAAAATATTAAAAATTGTTTAAAGGAAAGGGGAATATATAGCGTTCTACATATATGAAGAGCGAATTATGGGATGGGGAATGAGGTAACTAAACGATACAGAACGAAAGACATATCGCATGCGATCGTTTCCAACGGAATATTGTGATGTGGATATGAAAATTATGTATATAAAATACAAAGACAAAACATTATATACTATAATATATAACGGAGAAACAAGAACAGACTATATAATATGTTAAAATATAATACTATGTAATAATATATAATGAAATGTAATATAATAATATAATATAATAACGAAACTCATCTGTAATTAGATTTTCAACTACACACACACACACAACGCGTTTATTTTATTTAATTTAATTATAGAAACACCGAGCAGACAAAAACACGTCCACTCGGTATGAAGATCCACACAACACTATATATATATATATATATATATATATATATATATATATATATATATATATATATATATATATATATATATATGTATATATATATATATATATATATATATATATATATATATATATATATATATATATATATATATATATTGTTACGCTTTCGCCGAGTGGTTATTCTAATTATTTATCCGTTTCGATCACTGGACTGTGAATATCAAACTCGCAAACTTTAAATTTTAACTAAATTTATTTCCCACAAAAAATACACAATTATTTCACAAACAATTCACTGATATTTATTTTCACTATTATTTTACACAATATTTATCACTACTATTATTTTAACACTTCACTTTTTATCACTTTCCGATATTAACACATCGAAAATCAAAATTGAACTGTTTCGTAACTCAAATGTCTACACGTATTTATACGACGCAAAGGCTTGTAGAACATTCCATTATTTTGCTTCTCTACACTTCTCGAATTTTCGTTGCGTCGTATTTGGTTCGCTCCGCCTATTTCTTATTTATTTTTATTTTGTTCGTATGTGTAAACATTTGGTTACAGGGTAATCCCTACTGCTATAATTTTCTTTTCAATTATCACAGGTGACATCTGTGATTCGTGACAATATATATATATATATATATATATATATATATATATATATATATATATATATATATATATATATATATGTATAAATATATATATATATATATATATATATATATATATATATATACATATATATATATATATATATATATATATATATATATATATATATATATATATATATATATATATATATATATATATATTGGATAAGGATAATTAAAGGCATGATTGATTGATTTCGCTAGACAAGATTCTCGGATTATGTCGAGTCTATTCCTTCAGTCATTTACATGAAACGATAGGTAAAGTTAGGAAGCTATGTAAGTAAGGAGAGAACAACGCGGTTACAACAATTTGTTCACAATTCTAATCTTCTTTTACCGCCAATCTGCAAGTTTCCAGTCCGCAACATCTATCTGCGCAACATTCCTGCTCTATTTTGATTGAAATTAAAACAATATACAATTCTAAAATAAATTTATTAGTTAGTCACCCAGTGATTTGTAACTTATAGTTAATTAATTAATTTTTTTGTTAATTACAACTCCAGGCCACCGCACACCTAACCTGATTAAAACATAAATACAAAACTTTGAAATAAAATGTATTTACTTATTAGTCAGGAATCTACAACAATTAATTTTATTAGTATGGTATGATCAAGATTAAGTACCAGCCAACCAGGACGATGGTGTTAATATAATCCTGGAATATGTTATCAGAGAATCAAAATACATTTGAAAACTTATTTTATTCTTAAATTAAGAACAAATTATGCAAATTACATCTCAACACTGAAGTTTCGAAAGTTCTAATATTTGTAATAGAATAATATTTTTTTGCGTCCTTTGGATTTCAAAAAGAGAGTTTCTACTCAAAAAAAATACTAATTTCTCTTGCTAAATCGGTGTTATATAACGGTGGCCAGGTGAAAATGAATTAAAAAATACCAAAAGTATTAGTGAACGGATGTATTTGTCACAATTTAAAATTTGGATCAATGGCTGCATCGTTCAAATTACTGATAGAAATAGACAGACTGATTCGGGACATTAATCACCATTTTTGTAATAGCTCTAGCAGCAAGGCTGATTTTGCACAATTTCAAATTGATTTTGGTACAGAACTGCATGTATTGTTAAAGTATGAAGACACTTGTTTGCTTTCGGGTCAAATAAGTATATATTTTGTAAATATTGACGTAAATAAAATATTTTAATATATAAAACAATATTATTTAAATAATTTTAGGCAGCTATTGATAGAATTTTGCAGCAATGAACATCTCTAACGTTTTATTTTGGGTTGAAAGATTATGAGAATCGTTACGGCAGTGAAAACATTAGTTTTATAGAAGCCAACTTAAACAGTAAAACAAACAAGAGTTAAACAATGCGAAGCTAAATCACAAATAACTACTACAGATAGCCAAACTATATGGAGAAATCATGTATACTAGACTGAAATAAGGGGAAATAATTGTACCCTGGAAGAAAAGGCTATAATTGCATTTTATTGTCTCTTTCATTCCTTTAGCATTGATATTACGATAAATAAATATTTGTATATAAATTTTGTATAAAATATGATGAACTAATTTACTGTCCTGAATAAAACTAATCGCGGTGGCATGAAACATTTATTTGATTTCATGTATGTATTTGAACTTAGTTTTATAGATTTGATTGAATTTTATTTATCGTAATATCAATGGTAAAGGAATAAAAGAGAAAATAAAACTGAAATATAGTCTTTTCATCCAGGGTTCACTTATTTCCCTTTATTTCAGTCTAGTATACATGATTTCTCTATATAGTTTAGTTATCTGTAGTAATTATTTGTGCTTTGACTATAAAACATTTCTTAAACTATTTGGTCTTAAGGAAATATTTAAGTTATAACCATATAAATGAAAAGAATAAATGTTTTATGTTTGGATACAAATCGAGAAAAAATATTTCACCTGGTTTAATCGCTAAGGATTCATTACATTTCTCAGCGTCTCAATCGTGGTGCTTGATCAACCATTTTCCATATCCGTTTCATCTGTAAATAATTTAAGAAAATTAATAACAGATCAAAACATCATTTTTTAACACACTATCCTGGTATATTATTAAAAATGGGTCCTCTATCCGTTTTGAGTCATTTCACCAATATTTTAAAAAGCTAAATAAAAATCAGAGGAATTTTAAAAATGTTCATTATTAAAATTCCTCTGATTTTTATACTTAAATTTTTTAGTGTGTAGAGATGGAAAAGAGAATAAAAATGGTCAAATGGTACTTAACCCAATTCTAGTGTGCGTCTGTTTTTCGAAACAGACCTTAAGTAGTGTTAGTGAGAAACGAACAATTTTAATATTTTTATATGGACTCGATATGCTCGTACAAAAAATATAAATATATATAAATATAAAAATATAATGCATGCCAAGTGAAAACCATAGGTTGTTGTTATCTTTGTTTTAATAAATATCAAATTTCGTGCAGTTTCGCACTAACTCATACAAAATGCAATAAAATATTTTATATGGTTCTACGATTTTTTATTGCATACAAATAAACATATTAATGTTGCATAACGAGATCAATGACGTAAGAACTACGAAAACGAAACATATACTTCAAATGTTGGATGATAGATGGCACTTAATAATTTTAATAATTCAAATCGTATTTCTAGATATTTTAAAGTATATTTTAAATGTGTTTTCCAAACACCGACTTATTTGAATATACCGACTTATTCAAATAAGTCTGCTATTGAGGTGGCTTGTTTTCTATCTCTTTCTTTCAACAGAACACTTATTTGATCATGTTAATTTATTTGATCATGTAAACACGATTGTCAACTCGCATTAATAATAAATGTCAAAGAAACAAACAAACTTGAATTAAATTTATTTATGAATTTGTATAAATTGCAATATAAAATTTTATATAGTTAAATTCAAACATTTATTATGGATATGAAGAGAAAACAGTACAACAGACATCCTCATCGCCTTCTAAAATTTTTAGGCATAAATTTATATTCTTATTCACCTACGAATTTTTTCTTTTTATCAATCATTGTTTTATTGAATTCAATTAAAAAATAATTTGTAAAATTGGTTTTGATTAGTGGTTGCTAAAATAAGTCACTAAATCAATTGGAACATGGCGTTAAATGCAAGATGGCGTTAAATAAGTCAATAAGTTTGAAATAAGTCGGTGATTGGAACACACATTTAATAATATAATATGAAGTACATAATTAAAATACCAAAACATGTAAATGAAAGTGAGTACTTGAACACGGTTATGAACACGGTTTACCTCATATGGGTATAAAGCATTTATGTATGGTTTTGTTCAACATATTAATTTATTGTGTTGTCTAACTTCCATTTTAAAACATTTTCATGAGCACACTTAAACGTCAAACCGATTTTTTGCCTGAAAATAAAAATAAATCGTTTAAAACTAAAGCGTTCCTATAGCTCCGTCCACATTACTGGAGACTTTTACAACCGACAACTAAATCCCATATTCTCAGACATGTGACACCTATAACACATTTCGGTATTCTCTTTGTCGACATAAGTGACGTTCATCGTTTGTTACGATAACTATCGGTTGACGCCATATTCTCATTATGGTAACGAAAAGATAAGTTTCACTTAAAACAATATTTTCATCGCCTCAAATATTAGTAAGTGATATCAACGAAAATGGATGAAATTTAAACGTAAGTAAACTTTTATTATTTTAATTTTTATAAGTGAAAGTAATTTTTATTATTGTGTTTATTGATTTAATATTAATTTTTATTAATATATTGCAACACAATTGAATAGTCTTGGACCACCAGTACGTAACGGATCGGGTTGGCAAAAAGTAACTAAATTATATTATATTGCTAAAATTCATATTTAAAATTTCTCTAATGTGTGGCTTATCCCACTTTTAATTCAATTAATTAAAATAATTATTATTTTTTTTTTATTTAACTTCATAATAACTACTGAAGATGGCAACTTGATTGCCGAAATATATGTAATATATAAAAATAAATAATTCTACTATTTTATTTGATTGAATATATTATATTGTTTGAAAAATATATTATTTCATTTCATTTTTTAATAAGATTTGGAATGATCTAAAAAAAATTAGGATACAACAAAAACAAAATTACTGCAACTCAACATAACTCATATTTTTAATTAATTTTATAATAATATATTAAAATAGCGCACAACTTATTAGAACCACAATATAAAAATGAACATTTACAACAGTTGATGATGCGTTCGTTTGTAGTGAATTAACTGAATATATTGAGTTACTAGTCAGTTAATTGAGTTAATATTCAGATAATAAAGCTACTGAAGTGAATTGATCGTTCAGATAAATGTCAAATTATTAAATTCGTTTAGCTTTGCTTGTATTATAAAATAATTAAAATTTAAATCGTTAATAATAAAAAAATTAATTTAAAAGCTCCAAATACATTTACACCATGTCAAAAATAAAGAAATAGCTAAAGAATTATTGGTAAATATATAATAACAAATAATACTCAAATATGTATACATTTTGTGTTAAACACTATTACCATTACTTTTTTTGACATATCTCAGAAAGAATTGATTCAAGATTCCTGTGCGCACCATATTAACAGTAGCAGTAGTTCAAGCTCAAGCGATTCCGAGCAAGAAAATCTAAGTAATGCTTCTCTTTACAGAGTATCACAATATTATGAAACGACAGTGCAAGCTTATAGTGATGCCGAATTTAAGGAAAATGTCCGCCTAGAAAGGTCAACTTTTAATGTACTTATGTGTAGGTGTAAGCTATTTCTATTTATCCTACAAATTATAATTTATATTTTATATATCAACAGCGTTCTTGGAGCCATTAATGACCGAAACCAATGCATTATATAAAATCAAGCAAATCAAGCAAGAACCAAATAAAACTACGGATAATTATACTAACAACCATACATCGCAGACCTGTTAATCTAAAATTTCTAATTTCCCCAACGCCAAATGGACCGATGGAAATACTCCATTGCAACACCTTCGTGTTGAGATCTAAAACATTCCTTACGATTATGGATAAATTTTCCAAATTTATCTCCGTTTTCGAATTACCTAATCGGAAATCTCAAACCATAATCCGAATGTTTAGAAAATTTTTTTCTCGGGAAGGAATTCCAAAACAAATCACAATAGATTCAGCCACGGAATTCATTTCACAAATATTTCAACAGTTCATGAGTATGCACAACATAGAATTGCATACAACCACAGCCAAGTCATCTACAGGAAATAGCCTATAGAGCGAGTTCATAACACCTTAGCGGAGTTAACAAGGATAATTTATAGCGAAAATAAAGATATGCCTATTTATGAACTAATGGACGAAGCCACTTTCGCTTATAATAATTCAATCCATAGTGCAACAAATCTTACACCATTTGAATTGCACAAAGGGCACATAATTATAAAAAACATTCCAGAAAAACTTCCAGAACAATCGGAAGAATTTCTAGAAACAATTCGTAAAAAATATCAACAAATAGCAAAATATATAGCAGAACTTCAATTACGAAATAAAACAAAAAACATAAAAGCACTTAACACTAAACGTCAAGAGCCAAGACAATTTTTAGAATAAGAAGATATTTTCGAAAAAACTACAACTAGGGACAAGTTACTGCCAAAATACATAAAACATACTATAGAAAAAAATAACATAATAACCATAGATACTAATAAAAGAAGAGTTCATAAACGTAAAATACGAAATTGCAGCAATCATATCAATAAAGACAATATCTTATTACAGGATACTCTTGGGTGCTCAAGGTCAAATGTTAGAACACTTCGATCTCAGTAACGGAAAAGCGTACTAGCTCTCCAACAAGGTAAAACCAGAATAATAGAATCTTATTCAAAATTGTTTCATATTATCGAATTATCTGATATACAAGATAATGCAAATAAAATTAATAATACCTTCAACAAAATAGTTCAAATGATGAACAGTCTTAATATCAGAGATATACAAGCAGTAATAGCAGAAAGAAGATTGAAAAAATTAGATACTTCACTATACAATATATTGCCTAACACATACAAAAATAGAAACAAAAGAGGATTGTTTAATCCATTAGGAAGTTTTATAAAATCAATAACAGGAAACCTAGATCAAGAGGATCTTACCGAAATTCAATCATCAATCAAAAAATTAGATAATGGTCAATACGAGCTTATTGACAAATATAATGATCAAATTAAAATAAATAATCAGTTAATAAATAATAACATTTTACTAACAGAACATATCAATAACCTAACTATTAAAATGAATGAATGGATAAAAAGAGCATCCATGTCCAATAAAAATGTAGCAGAAGGAATAGTATTAAACCAACTATTTTTTCAACTATACGACCAGATAGACATAGTGCAGGACCAAATTGACGAAGTTCACGAAATTTTAACATTCTCAAAAATTAATGTAATTAGTAGACACATACTTGACAATCAAGAAATGGAATACGTAACATCAGAACTCGATAAAGATAATTTAAAAATTAATTCGGAAGAACAAATTTATTCACTATTAAAAATAAAAGTGTTTTACAATAATACTGATTTAGTAATAATTATAGAGATACCACAATTTTCTAATGAAACTTTTAACATGTGTAAAATCCAAACCTATCCTGTTAATAACCAAATTATTAACCAACCTTATAACTATATAATCCTAAACTCTAATAATTATATGGTAATAAATAACCTTTGCCCAACGATCGAGCAAACGTTCATATGCGAAAAATAACAAATTTATCCAGTAACCGGACATTGTATACCAGAGTTATTGAACAATATAAATGCAAGCTGTACAACTAAATACATGGAACCCATTGAGGAAATCAAACAATTAGATGATGGATATCTATACATATCATCACCTGAAGGATTATCAATTACATCAACGTGCAACCTAAAACATGCACGAATAAAAGGAATAAAATTAATCAAATATTCACAATGTACAATCAGCGCAAATAATCAAAAATATTCCAACACAAAAAGTCAACGCAAGCAGGTATTAACACTAATACAACCATTAGACAATATCAACATAAATATAACAACTCAGGAATTCATCGATATACCATTACTCACCAAGCACACTATTCACAATTTGGATAGAATAAATAACGCAAACAAAAATATACAAATTTATCAACATTCGATCGCTGGATCCACAATAATCATAATTATAATTATAATAATAATTATTATGTTTATTCACAGAAGACATAAGTTAAACTTCAAAAAATTCATTGTTCCAAAACTAGCAACCCATAGGAATGACAAAGAACTTGAGGACAACTTCATTCTCGCAAGGGAGGAGTTATGTGTCATTATATAATATATATATATATATATATATATATATATATATATATATATATATATATATATATATATATTTATATATATATATATATATATATAAACATATATATATAACAAGAAATACTTTGCCGTAGAGAAATACGTGAATCTAC
Source organism: Tipula lateralis (assembly GCA_963932295.1). Classification (NCBI taxonomy): domain Eukaryota; kingdom Metazoa; phylum Arthropoda; class Insecta; order Diptera; family Tipulidae; genus Tipula; species Tipula lateralis. Next base: position 141,195,958 of record OZ010736.1, on the reverse strand, counting down.
GGCAGTTGTTGAATTTCCATTTTCAAATTCTTCCTGATTTTCGAAACAGACTGATTAAACTTTCATATTAAATCCCCCTCATCCATCCACCCTCATACATTTTATGTGGATCTGTGTAAATGTCAATCTCGAAATTTGGCGGGTTATTCAAAAGCACATTTCATTAATAAAAAATAATTATATTTTTATTTTAATGACCAAATACATAAATATATATTTTTATTTAAATAGTTACTTATAGAAAATTGTAATTCGTAATTTAATTGTTAATATAATTAAATTTAGTAAATCTACATAATATGTATATATTATAATGTTTGTTTATTTCGCAAATCACAGAACGTTTCATTATTTAGGAATTCAAATTTTTCATTGATTAATGACCATATTCCAAATATCACAGGGAATTGTGATTGCCAATTAAAACTTAAATCTAGTTATAATTTAAAAAAATTATAATTAAAATTAGTACATTTCAGCCTTCTTGATTTTTTTTGTTTCTTTTATCTTTTGAATAATAAAAATATTTTGTCGCGATTTGTTTAAACTCTCCTTGCGTGGCATTCGGAAATTTCTCTAAAGTACTATCTAAAATTATGAAAATACAAAAATTATTAAATATTCATTATCAAATTTGTGCGGCAAAATTTTACCTCTCAAAATTTTTGTCACATTGAAATTTTTAGCACTTAAATTTCCCTGTCGACCATTAAAGGTGAAATTCTGAGACAGCTCGTCTGTAAATATATTTTTGAAATTATTTCTTATGAATTTTTTTAAATCACATCCGTCCTCTTTCATAATTATTGATTTCTGAAAAATTAGATTAAATTAAAATATGGAAATTTCACAAAATGAGTTATAATTACCAATTGTTTTACTGACTCTTGGTCTGCCGTTAGATTTGTGTCAAATTGTATGAATAGGTCCAATTCGTTGAAAGGTAAACTAAATTTTTATTTTCACAATCGACTAAATACCTTACATTTAGCCGATTGTCTCTTAAATTTACAAACTCTCTCATTAAATTTTGTTGGCCTTTTTGTATGTTTTCAATACATTTAATTAAATATTGGAACTGGGATTTTCCAATTGTTACAGTGCCATCCTCGGAATCCGTCTGCACTGCAACTGAAGATGTCAGCGGTGAAGTTTCTTCATTTTCCTGCATGTCAAATACTGAAATGAAATTAAAATACATGTACAAGCATGGTTATTTTAAATTAAACATACAAAATCATTAAACTGATTATGTTTATTTTTATACTCAATATACTTACATTCAATTTCAGTAAAAACGTCATCCATGGCTAAATTATTAGTTTGCTGTCCTCGTCTTGCATTTTGTGTCGAGGTGTGTGGCACTCGTTCTCCTAATGAATAATAAATTAAATTGCAGTATTTCTTATGTATTCTTTGTTTAACTAATTTAAGAATTTATTCTCACCAGAGCGAACTTCACAAAAATTTATATATTGAAACTGAGAATCAAATTGTGCTGAACATATAAGAAAGATAGCCAACATTAAAAAATAATCATTTTACATAAAAAATTTAATATGACCAGAAAACATACTTTCAATAAATTGTTGAGAGTTTACTTCAGTCTCGTTGGTTCCCATGGTTTAATTGTGGATTGGATTGCGAAGAATTATCTGAATTAGTAGAAGTATGTATTAATGGATAATATACTATAAACTCTTCTGATTGAATTTTAATCATTTTAGCAGTTATATCGGAAATTGTAAAACGTGTTGCTTGTGAAGCAATGGATTCGATTTTGGTTGCATATATATCCAAAAGTGACGATTTTATAGGTAATTCAAAAAAATCTGACAAATTTAAAATTCTAAAGGCTTCGAAATATATTATGTTTTCATTTTTGAAAATAAATACAATTTTGTAAATTTGTTTTTCAATTAAACAATAGTTGTTGGGAAATTCAATAGATAGCTTAAAATTTTCTAACACTACAGTTTTGTAATATTGACATGATGGGAAATATTTTCTTCGTTAGAATGGGTTCTAATTGATACGTTTCAATAAGTCTATTATAAAATTGTTCTAACGGTGAATAACCGGTTTTAATTTGTAATTTTATAGATGATAAATAATTTTCAAATTTAAAAGCACTTATATCGTTTAACGTTGTACCATTCATTTGCTAAGTGCAATAAACTATGAACATTGAATGTAGCACTACGATCACCATATAGTTCTTCTTGATTGCGAGCAAATTGTGTCAACAGTGAAGTTGCTAAATTATTTTTAGTTTGACAGTGTTTGGGATTTAAGAGAATTGAAATTCCACAGGACAAACTTAAAAAATGATTATAATATGGTAAAGAGACACGATCTTTCAAAACTACTGGCCCGGTGTATAATAAAAAATGACGTAATTCTGTTGCTTTCCATCTTTCGAATTCTTGAAAACTTCTTGGCTGCCTGTTAAATTCAGATGGTAATTTTATTCTTGGTAAACTATCCGAAATTAATTGAATTTTACCTGGTGATAAGGAAAAATTCAATTTTCTCTTCTTAATCCAATAAGATATTAGTTGTTTTGTGACACCTAACAAAACACAGTGCATGTAATCTACAGGCACCTGAGAAACACAACCAAAATTTAAATTTTCAAGTGGGATCGGATCAGTTATTTTATGATGATCTTCATGTAGTTTATTTCTGAAGCTGTCGTCAGTTCTATCAATTGCTTCTGATACTTGAGAATATTGGAAGACTATATGGCCCTTGTTAACTTTCGCACCTTTAACTGTGCATTTTGTACATGCAAAATACCCAGAGTGAGATTTCACTGAGAGAACTTTAGATCTTGCATCAGCATCACAAATAATAGATCTTATTTTGACTTTAACATTTTTATGATTAAATTCATATCCAAGAGCTTCTATTATCTCCATTTCCTCGGTAAAATCTTTTAGAAATTTTCGAAAATCAATACTTTTGCTTGGTCCATGACATGAACCGATCACGAAAATATCTAAATATCCTACTATGTTCACCATTAACGGCCAAAGTTGACTGTTTGAACTTTTAGATATGGGTAGTCCATCAATACCTAAATCGATTTCCACTATATCAAAACTTAACAAATGATACTTCCTAAAAGGTAATACATGTGGCAAGGACTTTGCGGTTTGCAAAGGTTATTTTAGGTGTGATAATTGTGATGGAATGTTTCATTCAAGCTGCAAGAGGATTTTTGGGGCCAATCTAGTTGCTGCAGCGTCAGTTGCTACTTGGTACTGTTGCGCTGAATGCAAAAATTTATGTTGTGGAGCTAATCTAATAGATGACGGTGGCACTGAATCTGGAAATGTCGAAGATGAATTAACTGCTCTTGCGTCTAGTGATATGAGTGACATGAACTTCTTAAAAACCGCGTTAACTCGGCTTACCACTGTACTTTTGGAAGTCCATAAATCACAAAATTTTTTATCTTTGAAATATGATGAAACTCAAGCATCATTTCAGCAATGTATTGATGAGAATAAAATTTTGAAAGATCGTGTAAATAAACTCGAAAAAGATAGTCAAGTTATTTTCAAGAGGCTGTATGATCTTCAGAATAATAATGGAGCAATTAATAACGGAAATTCAATTGGCATCAGTGGATTACCGGTTTTTTCTGATATAACTCAACAAGTGGTTACTGTTTTTAAAAACATAGAATTTGATGTTCCAAATGATGGTATTGTTGAGTGTAGTAAAATGGTGACCGAGTCGGAAAAAAATTTAATTGTTGTGAAATTAAAAACAGAAGATTTAAAATATAAATTATTTGAATGTAAGAAGCAAAAGAAAACTATAATCACAACTGATTTAAATTTGCCTGAAGGGAGGAATGTTTACATACGTGAATTGGTTCCAACATCAAAAATGGCGCTCTATACTGAATGTCAACAATTTAAACATCACAACAATTGGAAATACTGCTGGTACAGGAATAATACCGTATTTTTAAAGAAGGATGATAAGCTGAAACCATTGTTCATTAATAACTTTTATGATTTTGATAAATTTAAGTTAAGTGTTGATACGAGTAGTAACAAGTAGTTCTTTCTAACGTTCTTATTAATTTTACTTTCTGTTTTCTTACATAGATTAGAATATGATTGATAACCACATGAATTTTGTACATCAGAATATAAGAAGTTTAAGAAGGAATTTGGATGAATTCTTGTGCCAACTAGAGGTGTTACACTATAAACCTAATATAATTTTCTTCTCTGAAATTTTTATTAATGATTCAGAGGTATCGTTGTATAATAATGTTGAGGGCTATAATTTTGTTGCGAATTGTAATTCTAAAAATCGGAATGCAGGCGTGGGGGCTTATATTGATATGGTATTGGATGCAAAGGTAGAGTATTTAAAATTTCAAAGTGCTGATGGTATTAAGATTACTTTTCAGTCAAACAGAATTAATTTTACTTTTCTGGGATTTTATAGATTGCATGCTTTCGCTACCGATTTATTTATGAATGAATTAGATATTTGTCTAGACATGATTAATTGTGATGTGTTAATTGTTATGGGAGACATGAATATTGATTTGAATTCCCAGTGTCGATCTTCTGTAGATTTCATGTTACTGATGTCTTCATATGGCCTTTTATCACTTGTCGATCAGCCTACTAGAATTGCAAATACTAGTGCTACTATCATTGACCATATATTTCTGAGAATCAGGCCAACTCTGGATTCATTATCGTATTCAGCCACTGTTACGGATTTACAAGTTACTGATCATTCTGCTACCTTTTTAAAATTAATGATACCAGTTGTACCTGTCAGAATATCATCTCCTAGTTATACTAAGCGAATTAATTTTGCAAAGCTTGAACACTGTTTAAATGCTGAAAGATGGGTTGATGTTTTTGATGTTAATGAAGCAAATATGGCTTATGATAGATTCATCCTTACATTCTCGAAACATGTAACTTCATGTACCGAATCAGTTGAACGCCGTTTACCTGATAATAAATTGAAAGCATGGTTTGATATTAAACTCTTAAATTTAATAAAACTTAAAAATAATATGGGTAGAAAAGCTAAAAAGCATCCTCAAAACGTTAGATTACTCGATAGATACATAAATTTAAAATCTAAAGTTAGAAAAGCAATTAAGAATGCAAAATTTAATTATTTTAGAAAATTGTTTTTAAATTCTAATTATAGCATTAAAAAACAATGGAAAATAATTAATGATGTTACTGGTAACTTTAAAAATTCTAAAAGCCAAAATTTATTCATTTTCGATGATTCATGTGCTGTCTTATTAAATGACTCTAAAAATATTGCCGATGTTTTTAATAGGTTTTTTGTTGAAATTTCTGGTAAAATTAAAGATAAATATATTTTACAGCAATCATATAGCTTAAGTGATGAGAAAACATTTCTATATTCAAACAGATTTGAAAATAAATCGTTCTTTTTAACTCCCACTTGCCCAATAGAACTACTGTACCACATTAATACAATGAAATCTACTAATTCTTGTGGATTTGATGGTATTTCTAACATGTGTATCAAAAGAATAGCTATTTTTATTGTGGAGCCGCTATCATTTATCTTTAATTTAAGTTTGTCTAGTGGTATATTTCCCAATAGTTTAAAATTGGCAATTGTAATACCAATTCATAAAAAAGGTGATCTAACAAACAAGAATAATTATCGACCTATAAGTCTTTTATCTGGTTTTTCAAAGATTCTGGAAAAACTTGTTAAGTCAAGAGTGTTAAATTTCCTATATGACACGAAATTTTTGAATCACTGTCAGTTTGGCTACTTGGAAAACTCCAGCACTGAAGATGCAATTATAAAGATGCTTTCCTCAATTTACGAAGGGATTAATTCCAACAAAGTCAATTTGGCTTTATTTATTGACATTATGAAAGCATTTGATACTGTGGATCACTGTGTCTTGCTTAATAAAATGTATTATGCTGGTTTCAGGGGTATCACTCTAGATTTCTTCAAATCGTATTTAGAAAATCGGCATCAAGCTACTAGGGTTGATGATATACTTAGTGAAAAGCTGCCAATCACATTTAGTGTTCCGCAAGGCTCGGTTCTTGGACCAATATTATTTCTGATTTATATAAATTCTTTATTAACATTAAATCTCCATGGTCAAATAACAGCATTTGCTGATGATACAGTAATTTCATATTCAAATATATCTAATGTTGGATTATTCAATAATATGCAAGATGATTTAACTTCTTTAAGTAAATGGTTTAACATGCACTCATTAGTGTTAAGTGATAAAAGCGTTTTTATGATATTCAATACATATAAAAGTCGTGTTGATTCTTTTGTCCCTTTAAATTCAGTGCAGTTTCACAGAGAAGATTGTAATAATATTACTTGTAAAAGTGCCTGTATTGAGATCAAAAGGGTTGACCATTATAAATACTTAGGAGTATGGGTTGATCAGCAGTTAGATTTTAAAAAACATTTTAAGGAAACACAGACTAAGATTTTTATTGGTATTAGGAAACTTTATGTCTTACGTCGTATTGTGCCCGGAAAAATTTTAAATTATTTATATTATCCTTTAATTAATTGTCATTTGGAGTATGGAATTACAGCTTGGGGTGGTTCATTTCTAAGTAATATTGGTATGCTAATCAATATGCAAAGATATGCAATTAGAGTAATTCATTTTAAAAAGCGAAATGATTCAATCTCTATTTTTTTTGAGAAAAAATAATATTCTACCGTTGCGAAAGCTTTATATTTATAAAGTTTTAAAAATATTTTATAAACGATCGGGATATTTAAAATATATAAAACCTAGAACTTATTGTACTCGTTCTGTGGAATTATTTGTTCCATTTACAACTAAGGAACGGTATAAAAAATTTTATAATTATAAGGCGTCATATTTATATAATAAATTACCAACGACAATAAGATCTGCACCTACATTTTTAAACTTTTCAAGAAATCTTAGAATTTGGTTAATGGAAGTTTCTGATGTTGAATGTTGGTTATAATACAGTTGATTCAAGGTTCATCCAGTTAACTTAGAACTCTTTATTATTTGTGTTTATTATGATTTGGTTTTATTTTAACTTCACAGTTAAATCAAGAATATTTTAGTATATTTAAATCACTTAATATGAATCAGGATTTTTGCTCAAAAACTACTTGTTGGTTTCTAAAAATTCTTACTTTTTATTTTATTTTTGTTATATAATGTTTGTTTTTACGATAATATCATTTGTACATAGAATAAGATAAAAACGAAATAATAAATAATAAATAAATAAAAAATAATATAATAAGAAAATAATCAAGTGTTCTTGATAAACCCAAATAAAAATAGGAAACACGCGAACCAAAATCTATCACATTACTAATACGTGGAGTATTTTTTTACACCCTAACATTTGTGGGAATCCAAGGAAAATAATTGTGTAAAACTATTAGGATTTTATTCATTGTTGACCCACATATAGTAGTATCAATGGCTATACGTTGTAAATCGTCCTTTAGTTTATATATATTACGGTCATTGGAACAATAAGAAAATGACGGGGAAATGGGACGGGAATTAATTTGATTTGATAAATTTTCACTATCCGGAAAGCGACAGGAACCATAACTATCAGGAATTATTTCACTATCAGACACATTATTATATCCAGAAAAAGTTGCAGATTCTAGGTTTGAGTTTTCAATTGGTTCAAAATATTGTACTCCTAACTTCCGATCAACTGCGGCTCTAATTCTTCGTTCTTTAGTCCTTCTCGACATCTTATATTACGTAACGTTTTTATGATTTAATTTGAATTTAAAGACAAACTACTCAGAATAAATCGCCGGTCGTAGCTTAATGGTTAAGAGAGTTTCTCATCACGCCGCGGTCTCGAGTTCGATTCTCGCCGCTGACCAAAATTAACATGCCACCGGATGACATAAAATGCGTTTGTGTGTAAGAACATTCGTTGGGTTGACCACCTACAATGTGCACCAATCGTTAAAAATTGGTTCGTAAGGTCTCAGTTGAGACGCGGTAAGGGTCGTTTACGGCCTCTAAGCCATAGATTATTTATTTTTTTACTCAGAATAAATATCGCAACACAAGATAATTCGTATGGTGTCGAAAATTAAAAAATAATGGTATTTAATAATATATTTAAAATAGTTAATTTAATAAAATAAGAAATTCACAAAAGTCGAACGTCCATAAAAATAATTATTTTCACCAAGCACAATAAAATGGCGTCAAGCGTCCATAAACAAAATTTAAATAATATAAAACTGATAAATGGCGTCGAGCGTCCATTAACTAAACCATAAAATCAATATCACAAACAAAACAAAAAAAAGTTTACAAAATAATAGAAACAACCAAATTAATTTCACAACCAAAACAATTCCACAACCAAATTAATTTCACAAAATACTAAAATCAACTAACAAATGTTAGTTTAAATTTAAACTACGTAGTAAAAATTTTGTATATAATATGAATACATATACACACCTACACCAATATAGTATTTCTATTGTATTCGGGTTTTGTGAGTTACGAATATTTTATCAAAATCCAAAGGAAAACCCAATTTGCTCAGTTTGAGTTTTGTTGTGTTATACTTGGGGAAGTGAAGCGTACCAAACGAACGCGCAAATCACTTCAGTAATTCAGATAATTTAGTTAATTCAGTTAATTCACCACAAACGAACCCACCTGATGTATTATATTTAAAATTTAGCTGTCAAACTTAGTAGTTAATTGAAAGGATATTTTTAGTGCTGCCAGATTATGTCGTTTCTATTACTTGTCGTATCACGTCACATTCATCGACACTGAGAATACCAAAATCTGCTTCAAGTGATGCGATGATTATAACATCGCATGTTTTTATACGACACTATGAATAGAGGTGTTAATTTTTGTCTTGCTTGAGCGGAATGAATATTACCGTTGACTAATGATTGTATATCGAATAAGTGAACTGAACGAATTTTGAAATACTAAAAGAGAACTAAAATAATAAATATGTTGGGAACAAACAAGTAAATACTAATCTAATTCTTCTATGAATCAGTACAAACACAAAAACATTACACCAACAAACTAAATCACATCAGCAGAATTATTTGTAGGTTATCCAATCCACAAATTAAATTTATCATCGTTAAACACAGTGGATGATTCATCAATGAAGACGATCACTATCAATATGTTGCCACAATTATAAAATCAATGGATAATAGTATTTGAACATATCACCAATCGCATATACATGCTGACTCATGCACAGGCCAACAGTGTAACAATATTAGTTATAAAGAAATGTTGACAGTTTCATCTCCCATATTTTGTTGGTAATCTTAGAGCAGCACAGGATGAATACTGAAAGTTGTTGCACTTTCCTTCGAATTCGTAGTTTTTTTTTCAAAAGTTTAAGTCATAATAACACAAAGAAATATTTCTTAAATATTAATGAGAGACGGGTTGTATTGGATAGTTAATTTTGCCATATCACCACCACTGCTGACGCCTACAAGGCGCAATCTGAAACACTAATTTTCACAAACTTTTCGCAGCATTCGCGGCCGTATTTTGCCAATCACTTTTCGAATGTTGATTTCCAGGTGTGCAATTATCTTTGGTTTATCGATGTTACATGTGACTTTACAAAACCCCAATGAAAATAATCCAATGGGGTTTAACCACACGATCTTGGTTGTCAATTAATAGGAGGACCATGCATATGGCATATGGCTTCGTTCTGTTGAAACAACATGTCAACAAAATCAATACCATTGCTACCATTAATAACATTCTGACCATCATCGTGTTTGAAGACATATGTATCAATGGCTCGGCCAGCCCATTAAGCGCATCAAACAGTAATTTTCTGTGGATGTTATGCTGCTTCGACAAAAGCTTGGGGATTATCCTTACTCAAAATGCGACAATTCTGCTTATTTACGTACCCATTCAACGAAAAATTGGACTAATCGGAGATCAAAATTTTGAATTGAAATTCAAAATCAATATCAATTTGTGCTGCAAAAGTATTGTGACTAATCACAGGTGTCACCAACGATTATTAAAAAGAGTTATAAATTATAGCAGTAGTTTACGGGTTATCTTGTTACCAAATGTTTACACATACGAACAAAATAAAAATAAATTATTAAAAATACGCGACAAAATACGAAGAAAAGAATATTCGCGAAGTGTAGAGATGCCACGGTAATGAAATGTTCAACAAGGATTTACGTCGTTTAAATAGGTGGAGACATATGAGTTACGGATCAGTTCAATTTAGAATTTTAAAGTGTTAATATCGGGAAGTGAAGTGTTAAAATAATTGTAGTGATAATTATTGTGGAAAAGTAGTGTAGTAATAACTATTTGTGAAATATTTGTTGAATTTATTGAGAAATAAATTTATTGTAAAAATTAAAGTTTGCCGGAGAAATTATTTGAATAATCACTCGGCGAAATCGTAACAGTATGTAGGTTATATTAGTTAGTATTTGTGTATTCTCCTAAAGTGACATCGATAATTGTGGTTTGATTTTGCATGACGTTCATTGAGTGCTCTTCATGTGATTTATTTATCGTACTCAACTTTTATTCATGTTAACGTAACTTTGAAAACGATCGCAGTTGATCCACTTTGCTGGAAATTGTTTTTCGCCTTTGAACCTTAGGTATCAATTACCAGTAACATAGTCAGTACTGTTATTGAGATTCTGACCTTGGACCTCGTTACTCTGGTCTTGTTTGGATTTAAATATTCCATTGATTCATTAGTGAGAGATAGATGATTTTATGTTGCTGGTTTGCTTTTGAGTTAATCAAAACAATGCGACGTTGGTCACTCATACGGAGTTTTTTTCAATCACGAGATCAGGAATTTAATGCGAATTCCTGATATCGTGCATGAAATTAAAGAATCAGAAACAAATCAGCAATCTTTATAGAGAGGGCTCCTTTCGGAATTCGAAGAGATCGCTATCGGTGACGATGGTTCCACGGTGTGGCTAACATATTTTAATTGCTTGCAACAGCATGAAGAGCTGGATCGTAATTGAAGCCGATGAAGTTAGATTGTTGATGCGGCTACCTGTTCGAGACGTAAAATCAACTTATAGATTCAATTTAATTTTCTTAAATTAATTAAGGTGGATGGTTTTGTAGGTTAAGTAAATATGGGACTTTCCAGCAATGTAATAATTTGTTGCTAAATTTCTAATAAAAATTAAAACCCTCACGTCAAATGGTCACGTCATTACTGACAACTAACTTCTAAGGCGAATATCAGTTAAAATACTTTGACCTTGACGGCGTGATTTGATGTGTCCTCGAGAGCTCTAATATACGATCAATGTGTCGTCACGTATCACAAACGCCTCAGAATTTAAACCAAGTTTAAAGGATTGTTCAATAACCTTTTGATATTCTATACGGTCGAAATTTCAATGGCCATCGTGTCAGTCTACTAGTAAGATCCTTCCGATTTAGTACTCAGTTTAAATGAGAATGGCCGAGAATGATGTTCGGCTCTAAATTGAGAATTTCGTTCTCAATTTAGGGCCGAACATCAGATTAATGTTGGATTAGTCAAGCCCATTATACAACGGTACTATTCAGTCTCCTTTAAAACTTATTGAGGACAGATAGTTAATTCGGTTACAGTGCGGACAAACAATCAGATATTATTAACTGGAATTTATAAAATGAAATTGTGTTGAGAGTTTCGACTATGGACATTGATTCGAATCAAAAATTTGGTAGTTTTTGTACAAACGATAAGATAAGAGTTTAGTATCGCAGTCACATTGATTATTATCGATATAGTTAGGTCATATTATTACCATACATAGTAGAAGTAAGAAGTGTAAATAACGTGAGATATTATCAATACACAAAATGCCGACCTTAGCGGGAATCGATACAACAATTGTGTACCACGAGTTTGATTTTCATTGTGATCAAGTGAACGGTTTAAAATTGCAACAATACTTTATCATTTATGATATGGTGGAATGGTTCGAAGAGGTATGTTGTTGAATAATATTGTTTCAAGTGAGCTTACTTACTTATCTGTCTCTTTCTATGCGTTTAGATACTAGCGAATAAGTTTCGGGAATACAACTTCATTAAAATAATTTATGAAGAATTGCATCACTTTGATATAGAGCACGTGAAATGTGTTGAAATTTATTATGGTGAAGATGATTTGGAAGACTTTCAATCCTTTAAATCCTATATGAACTGGTTAATTGCTAAAGTGCAATACACAATCCCATGGATAAGTGATACGATATATTATGTTCGTAATGAGCTACCTACGGTAAGTTGCTTTGGTTTAAAATGCATAAACATAAATTATTAATATATTTTGTCTCGCAGACTAAATTATTCATTGATGACAACGATGTTTCTAACAAAAGTTTTAATAGATTGCAAGTAAGTATTTAAAATATACTGGACCTCATAATAGACACCATACACAAAGTTTATCAGAAATTTAAGCCAATATTTTTTAATCAAATTAACGGGTGGATTTTTTTCAATTTGAGTGTGATAAATATCAGCTTGACATTGTTTATACCGGGTGTTTCTTTTTAACTGAGACGATCAAATATCTCGAAAAATAGCCACTCTACGGAAAAAATGTCCATAATCAAAATTTAATCATACCGCGGGGGAAAAACATTAGTTCCAAAAATACAGTCCGCCACCCTCCGCTTTGTAGGTGGGACGGGGTTAACTTTAACTAAGATAGGAAGCCATATTGCAGATACGGATTCTACGACTAAAACTACGTTCATGATAGATGGCATTGTAATCGACGAAATTCAATATTTTCAATTTCTTCTTCCTAGAACACACGCATTCAATTCTGCAATTTTTTTGAAATAAAATTGAACGCAACTTGAATGGTCAAGTGTACCGAAACTTTTTGGAAAATGAACTGCCAATATTTCTTGAAAATTTGAGCTTAGAAGTGAGACGGAACATGTGATTTCAACATGATGGTTGTCCAACACCCTATTCGGTGGTGGCACGTGAAATACTTGATCGTGGTTTCAATGGTCACTGAATCGGTAGAGCTGGTCCGATAATTCAGCCCGCCAGATCACCAGATCTGAGAACATGATTGAGCGAATCAGAAATGTGTGTGCTGAAATTCAACCAAACACACTTCTCAGTTGTGTACAATCATTTGAAATGCGTATTAATAAGTGCATTGAAGTCGCAGGCCATCATTTTGAACACTTATTTTAAGCTAAAATTATTTTATTCACCTGCCAATCAGTGTGTTTACACTTGATATCAAGAAATCGATTTCTGTGATATCCAGAAATAAACTATTGTTTACACTACGCATCATGATATCGATATCAAAATAATTGTATCTGCATGTGTATAAGTATTTTATTTTCATTTATTTCTCTTCAAAATTCAAAACCAAACTAAACCATAAAATAACAAAACAATAATGTGCCCTTGAAATTTTATTTTGTTTGTATTTGTGTGTGATATCAAAGAATCACAAAAAGTTGTCGTCGAAAAAAGAAATCATGCCAAAATCGGTTTCGAAGGAAAAAGGGAAGAGGAACGAAAAAAACAACGATATCATGATATCAAGTGTAAACACACGGATTTACATTAATAAATTGTTTTGATGACGAATTTCGAGTATTTTCAATGAAAACGTGATGTTTTTTATTTCAAACGTATTGCAGAATCGAATGCGTGTGTCCTAAGAGGAAGAAATTGAAAAAATTGAATTTCGTTGATTACAACACCATCTATCATGAACCGAACAAAATACTTCATTCAAATCATATTTGATCGTCTCAGTTTAAAAGAAACACCCGGTATACTATCTCGTGTCATAAACTTGACGGTTAACTATATCTAGGAACCGTATTTTCTCCGGCCAATTGTGCCATTCCTTCCGAAACGGATAGATTTTAGTATTTTTAAAGTCGTTAGTTGATCCTCAAAATCGAATGAGTTATTGTAATCTAAATTTTACCTTTTGGTGATATCTATACAGTAAATAACTCCCCGAAGACTTATTTGGCTTGCAGTAAATGATGTATGCATAGCTTCCACTTTAGGTCAATTTTGAGTGGTGTGTCTCTTTTGAGATCCAGGGTAAATAAACTTTTTGTTTCATATGTTAATTCGCTTATTTATTTTTATTAACAGCTCATATCGATTGAATGCCAATTGCTAAGTGGTAATCTTATGAATAGTTTAGTTAAATCGAACATAATGAAAGTAGAGTGGTCGAAGCAGCATAGAATTACAGCTTATGAATTTGAACCGAATTTAGATGAAGATCAATTAAAACGTCTAGAAAAAATCTTTAAACCATTGCACACCGAACTAATAATTATGTCTGAAGAATACACATTTTTGAAGATTACCGAACCTCCAATAGATATGAACTACTTTATACTAACGGTTTTTCGTCATCAACTTTTATCATGTTTAACTATTCAAGATTTACTATCGTTAGAATTGGCCAACAAAGATCATCGTTTTGAATTCTACAATAGTGTTTTGGATCGTGATATTCAGTTGCATCTCAAAAATCGATTAACCTTGATTTCGAATCAAGACCAATTTGTAGAATATATGGCTAACGGATTTACAGATGGGAGGGTGTTCAAATATTTTCTATACAAGTATCGAGATAGTTATGGTATGGTGAAGATTCCAACTAAAATTTCAAACAACAGTTATTGGCACTCAGTAATAAACGAATACGAAAGTTTAAAACAGCGTGACGTTAAAAACTGCCCAATTCGTTTTGACCTAATATCATACCAGAAAATATAACTGTTTGTTCTGTAACTGTGCTATATCATGACAATGGAAACAAAATTGATCAGGATCTTATAAAACCGAAGGAAATTCGATTGGAAAGCGATTACATTTCTAATTTAGAAAACCAACTACTTTTTGAGACTGGATTTCAACCACATTTCATTACAATATCGATTCAAGCGGACTGCAAGTCGGTTTGTTTAACTGATTTCTTACATCTGGTTTTAACAAATATCAAGTATGTCCACAAAATAAATTCAATCATTCAGTTTGAATCACACAATAATCGTATCAGTAACTTCATTCTGAATAGCTTTGTTTCAAGAAACTACAAATTCCAAATTGGTTTCAAAAATATTACTTTTCATGTCAAACGTTTAGTAAATTGGTTAAGTAAATGTTCAAAGTTATACAACGTCAGCTTTACTAATTGTATTTTTCTGTTAAACAATAAACATGCCAAAATGTTGGAAATGATGAAAAATCAAAATCTTAACAGCTGTCAACTCAATCTGACCTTTCGATATATGAACTTCGATTTAAAAATGATTTCAATACTTTCAAGGAGTCTTGTCAAAATTATTTACAATCGATGCAATCTAACGTCATCGTCATCGGTGATAATTCCACCGAAATTTTTAAAAACTATTGTGTGTGAAAACATGACAGTTGATTGGCAAGTGTTAATTCCATTACTGCACTGTGTTTCATTTGAATTTGATAAGTGCCAAATCCAATCAAATCTTGATCCAATATTGTATGATGATTCAATGGCTGAATCATCTCGATACGTTGGGATAAAGTTTGAAAACATGAATATTGATGCCGAAGTATTATTAAAGATTTCAGTATATAAAAAGATCATGGACCTAAATCGATGTTGTATTCTATCGAATCAAATTGGTAATATTCCCTCCAATTATCCAATCAACTTCAACTCTTCCATTTATATGGATAATGTAGAAATTGAAGCGAAAGTGGCAGCGAAAATTTTAAATAGATTTCAAAATGCCATTTTCACTAGTTCTCGTTTAATGTGTACAGATCTTTCTACACCGGAAATTCCTCTGGAATGCAATTCACTTCTCCAATTTTATCAAATATCAATTACTCCCGAATTCATAAAATCTTTAGAATATTTGAATTGTAACAATGCCATACTGTTTGGTGGTTGTGAGATGACGAATGGAAATCTGGCTGACATTGGACTAGCTGCAAAAAACTGTAAACGTATATTAATCACTAGTGGACATCAAGTCGATGATTATTTTTATTTAGAACTAATAGCCAAAATATGTGAGAACCACATAGATTTAATAGTCGAGCAATTAAAGGATGGAATTGATGTTCCTTGTATCGATTGGTTTAAGATACAATTTAACGAAAAATTGTCCAATCGCAGGATCATTGACTGGCACGACATCAAAATAAGGAGTGTTTTTGTAAATGATGTAACAGTAAAATTGGAGTATATTAAAAATGGTGAGGTCCTTGATCTTTTTTATAAACAAAACGATTTACTGAACGACTCAGACATATGCGAAGTCGATTACTATTGAACATTTAGATTAAATTAAAAATTATTAATAAATTGTTTTTAAAATTATTCAATAAACTATAAATATGGTATAACAATTATAACATTTAATTATAAATACTCATCAACGGTGGTTTTGTGGTCGTTACAGAACTCTATCCAATCGATTTCTCGACGAATCTTATTGAAAATGTACAATACATGCGAAATTATTAAAAGATTTGAAATATAATCCGGAGCTGTTTCCGTTTATGCAACAGACGTACTGATTATTGAATTCAATGTGTAACTAAGGTCTTGGGTCGGTACTGCACTATACAGTACACTGTTTATTTAAATAGCAACTCAGTGGTGAGGGTGGGTTAAATACGTATCGCGAGTACTCAGCCATTATACAAATCACATCCATAATTACACGTCTGTATACCGACATCCCATTGTTCCTTTTTTCTACTCATTGCACGCATTACACCCACGAAAATAATCTCGTCGGGTACTGTATACGAAAAAAAATAACACTTTGAATGTGACGCACTACATTTACCATATAATCAATTCACAAAATTGAAAAGGAAAAGAAAAAAGTTATAAAATTTAGCAAATATATTGTGACGAATCGCAGATGTCACTAGTGATAACTAAAAAGAGTTATAAATTATAGCAGTAGGGGTTACCCCATAACCAAATGTTTACAAATACGAACAAAATAAAAATAAATAATGAAATAGGCGGAGCGAACAAAATACGACGAAAAGAACATTCGCGAAGTGTAGAAAAGCAAAATAATGGAATGTTCTACAAGTATTTGCGTCGTATAAATACGTGTAGACATTTGAGTTACGGTTCAATTTTGAATTTCGAAGTGTTAATATCGGGAAGTGATAAAAAGTGAAAGTGAAGTGTTGAAATAATAGTAGTGATAATTATTGTTTCAAATAATAGTTAAAATAAATATTTGTGAATTATTCGTGTTATTTGGGTGGGAAATAAATTTAGTTGAAATTTAAAGTTTGCGAGTTTATATTCACAATCCAGTGATCTAACCGGATATATAATTTGTAACAATTGGTGTCAGCGGTGGGATTGTGAATATCCAAAATGAAATGAGTGGACTTTAAAGTGACAGACTTGAAGAAGTTGGGTCAGTGTAGTTTACCAACTTCGGGCAACCGCAATGAGTTGCAACTGAGACTACGCGCTGCTTTGGTATAGGGAAATGTTGACCAAGATCAACATTAGTTTAATTTGGGGGCGCTAGATTCGATTGAGGTGCAAGCAGTTGAGTGACTACAGAATCAACGACCAGAGCAGAATACCAGATTGTCGTCGTTAAAGAAACTACTCCGATCAAGAAAACATGTTAACTGAAAAAGCACCAAATTCTAGAACGAATGGAACGACTGGAAAAGTTTCAACAAGATTTAAGGGAGGATGTCAATGGAAAATTGAGCGCAGTTAAAATGGAAATCGATCACAAAATGGATCAAAAATTTGAAGCAGCAGACCAACGAATAATGAAGATCGAACAAGAGCTAATGGATCTCAAAACCAACGGCAGCGCTCAAATTGCTCGCCAATCCAGCTCAATAAAATTGAGACCACCAACGTTCAACAGAACTACACCATTCAACATCTACAAACTCCAGTTTGAAATGGCAGCTACCATGAATGGTTGGTGAGGAAAGGATCGAGTGGCAGCATACATTTTAGCGCTAAAAGGCAGTGCTGCGGAGCATCTACAAATCGTGCCGGAATACGAACGGGAAGGTTACGGTAAAATCATGTTGGCTTTGGAGCGTAAATATGGAGGTGAACACCGATGGGAGCTACACCGTATGAAGTTGAAGGGACGATGTCAGCGGGTTGGAGAGGTGCAGCTCGCCCACTACAACATGGTGAGTGAATACACAGAGCGGATCAAGATTGATGCTTTCACAGATGGAATACGAAATCCCGATACGAGACGTGCATTGATTTTGAACACATGTATTCAACCATACGTTTTCTGCAGGTGTGCTCTTTGACGGTTTTGAAGACGAGATTGAATCTTTTTTGAGATTAACCGAATCTCATTAGGAACTGACGACAAATGACAACAGACTAGAGTTCAAAATTAATAAATCAATACGTGTAGACGAAACAGTTCAGTTTTGAATTTTAAAGTGTTAAAATTGGAATGTGATAACAAGTAAAAGTGAAGTGTTAAATAATTGTAGTGATTATTATTGTGCAAAATAAGTGTGATAATAATAAATTGTGAAATATTTGTGGAACAATTTAGTGATCGAACCGGATAAATAATTTGTATGGTGCGAGTTGCACTTGGCGAATCGTAACACCAAAACAGAATAAATATTGTAAATTGGTAATTACACCGATCAAAATAAAATTATTTGGTTTTAAACCAAAATAGAATAGGTCCAAAAAATGGTTTAAGTAGGTGTAAATATGTATGTTCAAACACGTACATTACATTTTATGTAAAGCTTAATTTCCATTATGAAAAAATACTGACAAAATAGTTAAGGCGGGATAAAAAATTAATTTTTTCTTAAAGTGCGAGTGAAATAAAAAATATTTCCAGTACAAAAAATTTAGTCAGTACTGAATAAATTTTTATGGTTACTGAGAAAATAATTATAGCAGTACTGACAAAATATATCAAGAGAAGTATTTTTATTCAGTACTGGAGAAATATCTTATAGGAAAAATAAAGATGGCTGATTTTTTGTATACTTTTAACATTTAATAATTTTAACATTTCGTTTTGTGTCATTCATCTTAATTCATTGTGAAAATAATTGAAATAATGAATACTTATGTTTAGTTTATTTTTTTTAAATTTATTATTGTAGATTTAAAGAGAATTTTGTTCTTTTTTTTTAAAAACAAAAAAAATTGAAATTTGTTGGTTATGTACACGCATCTGTCAAAATAAAAAAAAGAAAAAAGGAAAAAACGATCTCAGTCGCTCTAATGGCATTTTTAATTTTTTTCTCGCTTTTGCTTTTTCAGTAAAAAATACTGACAAAATTTTTTTCATAGTGGAAATCAGCCTTAATCGTTCATTATTTCAACTATTTCCACATTGAATTACGATGAATGACATAAAACGAAATGTTAAAATTATGAATTGACCATAAAAAATCATCCATATCCATTTTTTATATAAAATATGTTTCCAGTACTGAATAAAATTACTTCTCTTGATATATTTTGTCAGTACTGCAATAATAATTTTCTTAGTAACCATAAACATTTATTACAATTTATACAATTGTTGTTATCAATACAATTTTTATTCAGAGAATATTTTTTCTTTCTCTTGCACTTTAAGAAAAATTAAAGTTTATCCTGCTTTGACGATTTTGTCATTATATATTTCATAATAGAAATCAGGCCTTAAGACAAAAATACGATTAGAGTACAAAAAAGTCAAAATTACCATTAGAGTGACAGAGTCAATTTTTTAATTTTTTTGTATAGTGGATATATTTTGACAAATGCTTATAACATAACCAATAAATTAAACATTGTTTTTGTTTTGAAAAAATATATGAAAAACCACTTTGAAATATAAAAAAATTAAATTTACATAATTATTCATTTTCCACTATTAATTTCAATAAATGGCGCAAAAAAATGTTGAAATTGACCATAAAAAACATCTATAAAAAGCTTCACTTTTAATAATCACTTCACTGCATAGGAATGTATCACATCCATATACATTTTTCATATAAAATATTTTTCCATTACTGAATAAAATTACTTTTCTTGATATATTTTATGACTACTGCTATAATAATTTTTTCAGTAACCATAAAATCTATTCAGTAATGAATAAATTTTTTGGACTGGAAATATTTTTTATTTCTCTTGCACTTTAAGAAAAATTATATTTTTATCCTACTTTGACTATTTTGTCAGTATATTTTTCATAGTAGAAATCAGACTTTATTCGTCGAATGTAACTTCATTGGTATCCATAAAAAGTTCATTAAATCACATTTGGAGTAAATAATTTTATCCGAAAAAAGGGAATGATAATCAAAATAAATACTCTGATAGGATACATGATAAAGTGTTCGTATATCTGGACGACTTATTAGTCACTTCTGCATCGTTGGAGGAACATTTCTTCTTACTCGAGGAAGTTGCTAGGTTGTTGTCTAAAGCGGGATTGACGATCAATATTAGTAAAAGTCAGTTTGTGTTGAGGGAGGTGAAATATCTGGGGTATTTAGTTGGAGACGGGTGCCTCCGCACAGACCCAGAAAAGTGTAAAGCTATCATGGATTTCCCCAGGCCGAAAACTACAAAACAGATAAGACGCTTTCTGGGAATGTGCGGCTGGTACCGTCGGTTTATCCAGAATTTTGCTGCGTTAGCCGCTCCACTCACAGACCTCACTGGGAAAACTAATTGGAAATGGTCTGCCGCTGCGGAAGAATCGTTTACCTCTCTTAAATTAGCCTTGTCCTCAGCCCCCGTGCTAGCTCACCCTGATTATACAAAGCCCTTTTATATACAGTGCGATGCCAGTACCGCCGGCGTAGCCAGCATTCTGTTCCAGACGGACACCGATGGAGGATAACATCTCATTGAGTACATCTCGCATAAACTCAATGGGGCCCAAAAAAATTATTCGGTGACCGAATTGGAATGCTACGCCGCGGTACTCAGTGTGCAGAAGTTCCGGCCGTATATAGAGGGGTATCCTTTTGTGATATACACCGACCATGCCAGTTTACGTTGGCTTATGTCACAAAAGGATCTGTCAGGGCGGTTAGCACGGTGGAGCTTAAAACTCCAAGCCTATGATTTTCAGATTGGTTACAGGAGAGGCTCAGTCAATGTCGTGCCTGACGCCTTATCGAGAGCGTTATGTGATGAGATCTCACTGGCTGTTCTAAATTCCAGTGGACCAAATGGTCAAACTAATCCACGTACCTCCGATCCTTTGGTACGGCCTTTGCCTACCCGTAATGCCCCGTCAGATGGCCTTGCCCTAGATAATTCAGGTAAATCATGTCAGTTACCCGGATTACAGATTGATCTGGACTCTCGTTCCTTTTTTGATGATGAATATGTCCAGCAAATTGAACAAGTGCGGCAAATGACAACTTGTGAACACAACTTCCGAATCGACGGGAATAAACTATTAATCGCGCCGTCGTATGGATCTCGATATATTGACACTGACTTGTCGTCTTGGAAATTGGTGGTTCCGTTCTCACTAACGAACGAATTAATCACACGGGCGCACGTTTCTCCAACTTCGGCGCACATGGGTGTCGCGAAAACCCTTGAACGACTCCAAAGGCAATTTTATTGGTCCCGAATGTCAAACACAGTCAAAGATTTTATCTCTAACTGCAGTACCTGTAAAATGAGTAAAAGTGTGAATTATTCTACCCGACCCCTTATGGGAGCGCCGACAGAATCAACTCGCCCCTTTCAGAGACTTTATGTTGACTTCTTGGGACCCTATCCGCGATCTAAGCGCGGTAATTCGTACATAGTAATAGTTCTGGACCACTACTCCAAATTTGTGATCGTCAAAGCGTTACGCGAAGCATCAGCTCGGCTGTTAGTTTCTTTCCTAGAGAATGAAGTATTTTTGCTTTTCTCTGTTCCAGAAGCGATTACTTCGGATAACGGTAAGCAGTTTACCTCAAATTTTTTTAAGGAATTGCTGGCAAAATACAAGATTTCACATATCCGAACCCCGATTTACTCCCCACAGAGTAACGCCTCAGAGCGAGTAAACCGGACATTGCTTGCTGCTATTCGATCCTACCTAAACGATCACCAGCATAATGAATGGGACTTACACCTCCAGGAGGTGGCAGCCGCTCTACGAAACGTTCGGCATGACTCAACTCACCTCTCACCTCATTACCTCGTCTTTGGTCAGCATATGTCACTACATGGGTCTGATTACGCTTTACGGCGACTGTTGTCAGATAACGACGCAAATGAATTACATCTCTTGACCAAACCTGACCGTTTGAATATAATTCGTGACAAGATTATTCACTATTTGAAAGTTGCTCACCAAAGGACTGCAGGTTATTATAACCTTCGTAGCAGAACTCGCCACTTTATTCCCGGGCAACCTGTTTTTGTACGTTCGTTCGCCCAGAGTGATGCGTTCAATAAATTTTCTGCGAAATTGGCCGCCAAATTTCTACCAGGCATCATTGATAATAAAGTGCAACGTTGCCGCTTATGCTGTTAAAAACTTGAATGGCAAAGCGCTTGGAATTTACCATGCCAAAGACATTCGGACTTAACCCGTACACTGATAATTGCTAAGCCCGGCTTCATGAGACGCATCTCTTGGGTGTGGGACGTCCCCACGACTGTTACGATGCCCGCGGTCGTCATCGTTCCCTGCGCTGTCCGTAGCGAAAGTTCTTCTTCAACATTTTTTAGTATTGACTGAGGCAAATGAATAGAAAAAAATTCGAACGAAAATATGCTTGTTGGTGATTTTTGCGAATGTGGGTGGAGGAAAAAGAAAAAGAAAACGAAAAAGAAGTCAGTGAGTAATAAGTTTTTGGCTAAGCGTGTTAGCTTAATAATATTTGATTAAAAAAATTCATTTTTATCGGCTAGCGTTGTTATTGGCGAAACCGAGATATATACCAACATATCTGTTGTAGGTAATACCTTAAGAACTATATATAATAACTTAAGAACTATATATAATAACTTAAGAACTATATATAATAACTTAAGAACTATATATAATAACTATAAGACAGGGATTCTTAAAGTAAAAAAAAAAAACAAAAAAATTAAAATAACGCGTGGGGATCGCGTTAGTTAAAACCGCTAGAGTGAGTGCCCGTTGATGATTAAATACGGTGAACTTTAATATCTTTACTGAGCCAAGTTATATGTTATCAAGTGAAGATACATTCTCATTTTTCTGTAAGTCGGCTCACGTGCTTAAAGTGTTGGTTCTAATGTCGAAAAAAAAATAAGTATAAACTAACCAAGGTTGCGTAAAGATTGTAAATTGATCTTAATTCAAACCTTATACATAATATATAGAACCTAAGTGAATTTTGTGAACTGTAAAACAGTATATATACCATATACCTAAATATTTTTTTTTTGAATTATTTAACTATAAGTTATAAATTAGTTTAAACCCAAAAAAACATAAACCCACGCTAAGTGAAGGCGTGCTGTTACATTGACACATTCTACTATCATATCAATGTTCAACCGAACATCATAACTCACACCATCGGTCTAACAACTAGAGTTACTATATAGTACCGTTTATTATTCTCTTGTTCGAAAATAAAATTAAATAATTCTACGATACTATCAGCTGCTGTTCGATAATAAAAGGAATAATTCTACGATACAAGTTGTACGTTGTAAATAACATGATTGGCGTCGATATTACACCTGGTCTACGGATGTCGTAGTCCCAATTACCCACGGAGGGACAGTCATACTTAAGTATTTTTTTTGTATTTATCATCATTATATTCTTTAATTTTGTTATATCTAATCTTTAAATTAATTAATATTTAGTTTTAAGAATATTCTTTTTTTCAAAGGAAAAAAAAATATAAAGTAATTCTTACATAATTGGAAACCCTTTATAAGTTAAATGTTAAAAAGTTAAATGTCATGGTTAGCTACTAAGTTAGCATGTAAGTCTTTCCAATGTTTAACGCAATTTTGGGTTAGTTAAAAGTATGTACATAGTATGCATTTAATATCATTAAGTTTTTTTTTCAAATTTATATAAACGGCGTTAATGCCTTGATATTGAAATATATTTTTGTTATACTTTGGTAAAATTTAATTCAGTGTTGGTGTTAATGTTGATCGGCTATAACTCTAGCGGAATGAGTTTAGAGTAAAACCCGATTTGAGGATGATAAGTTCAAGGTAAGTTAGTCTGGCGCGTTGAAATTCGTTACATCTCTCCTTCCTTATATTTCCTGCGGTGTATTCAAGGATTGTGCAAGCCTCTACAACCCCACTCCCAGCCCTGAGCTTTAGCCGAAGCTACAACCACCGCTTAGAGGCCTCTACACAGTCAAATCTGTTAGCAGGATGTGAACGCTAGTTCCCACCGTGTTACATTGTAGACGAAAAGCAATTTTGGTTACAACTTTATTTTTTAATTCCATTGTTTTAATTTTTATAAATAAATGATTTATTAATTATTTAATTTGTAAATTGAAATAACAGTTTTTTTCACTCACTTATAAATATTTTTTTAAATTTGAAATTTTATTTTAAATATTTAAAATAAAACCACGGTCGCGATATTTTTATTAGATTATATATTGTTTAAGCGAAATAAATTTAGAATTCGTCTGCTTCGATTCAACATTATTAACGAGGACTACAAACAAACAAAGTTAAATTTTACTAACCCAATCATTCAAGTAGGACGTTTCTAAAATATAGTCAATACCTAGATAAAATATAATTGAGAATACACAACGGGTTAATGTTTTGTTGTAACATTTTTCTGTATTGCGTTATTTTATATATTGGTTGATTTTTAGACTACAGATTTCGATTTAAATTGAATCTTAAAACCATGTATGGCGTTAATTATATTGTATTAGGTTTTCGATGCAAGTAAAACATGAGTTTTAGACCGAAAACAGTTTCGATTCATTCTTTGTATCTAATTATGATACGCGATTACTTCGTATGTGCCGCGATGCAAGATTTACAACGAAAATCGCAGCAAAATTTCTAAGAGTGTACACAATTTACACAAACATAAATTTCATAGTATAGTCTTTTAAAACATAGATTTATTTTATTATAATCCTTTATTATTATTGTTATTAACTTTTTATTTAATTTTGATAATTTCACACATTTTCGACAAAATACAGTTCACATATGAAATTAAAAATGGCGTTTTGTTTTTGTTTATATTGTTTTGGCATTTAAAAATTTATATGTATGGGTAAATCTGTGAAAAAATCTCGATTTTTGAAAAGTGCTCGAGATCAAAAAAAAAGTGCTCGAGATCATTTCCAAAGAATGTGTTATGTGAAAAACGCACGTGTTTCGAGCAAAAAGAGCACTTTTTCTGCTGTCAGAGCACTTTTTTTACCAAAGAATATCGCATTAATATAAACAAAAACCGAGCAGAAAAAACATGTCCACTCGGTATGAAAATCAACACAACACTCGTGTTTAGTTTAGCCATTGACAGACCAAAATCTGATAATGGCTTATAACAGATTTAGTACTATAATATAAGACATTTGTTATAGTAAATACTTTAACTTAACTTCTTGCCAAAAATAAAACCAATTTATATAAGTTTATTTATTTATTTAATTATATTTTAATAGTGCAACTTCAAACTACCCGGTGGATTTTCTGTCCCTCAAAGGGTATTCTGAGTTGCAAATATACAAAACATTAACATACAAATATTAAAAACTAACAATTGACATTAATTTATTATTAATTTTCCAATATTTTATAAATATAATTCTATTTGTGATTTAAAATATGTTTTAATTATTTTTTTAAGATTTTCTACCACATTCAGTACTAATATGTTGTATATTTAATTTATTACAGTTTCGAGTTTCATAATTATGATCAATAAAGCTAAATAAAACTATTTGGCACTCATGTAAAGCAATAATGGGAAACACTAAGTGGTCCAGTTTTGCATATAATTCCCTGGTTGAAAATAGACTTGGCAGTTTAAATACTGCTTTAAGACTTTTATTTTGCATTACTTGTAGTTTTCTTAATCCAGTTGCAGAAGGAGTACTATATACAAGAACCGAATAGTTTAATCTCAAATAAATTATTAACAAACCACGGGTTGGAACAAAACATGATAATTTTCTGAGTAGCTCAACAAAAGGGGCAATTTTATTACTGTTGATATCATTATGATCATGTCATTGCATGTGAGTATCAAATGTAAGACCTAAATATTTAAATGAGTAAACTCTTTCAACAGTAACTCCATCATCATAGTTTATGTTGGAAATATGTTAATCCGTTTGTATGGCAAGTGAAATACAATAAATACTCATATTATGTTTGATATAAGTAATTATGGAGCTTGGATCTGCTGTATCATATAACAAGGCAGTATCATCAGCAAAAATTCTAACGTGACCTATTAGTGGTAACTATGCTAAGTCATTAATACAAATAACTAGATAGATTACTTACTTCCTGTGGAACTCCACATTTAACTGATAACATTTCACGTTGTGCTCCATTAAACATGACTTACATGACACGAATCCGAAAACAGTATTATTTATTATCAATGCAGTCAAAGGCTTTTTGAAGGTCTATTAAATTGATCCAACCATTTTTAATCATCAAAAGCGGTGTAGATCAAGTTAGTCATTTCAAGAAGAGCTAACTCAGTGCCTGCTCCCTTTCTAAAGCCAAATTGAAAAGAGTAAAAGAAATTATCACAATTCAAGAAATCAATCAAGCGAGTAGCTATTATTTTTACGAATATGTTATCAATTACCAACAAAGGAAAGATTGGTCTATAAATGAAAATTACTGACTAATCACCACTTTTATGAATAGGAACGACTTTGGAAATTTTCAAAAACTTGAGTATATCTCAGATTCCAAACTTTCATTAAATATATTCGACCACAAGTCAGAAAAGAAATCCACTCTAGCCTTAATAACATAATTATTTATTTTATCTGAACCACTTGCAATCACTAAGCGTGCAGATTTGCTATTAAAATTAATGGTTTTATATTTATGGATATTTTTGTCAATAGTTGAGTTAATAAATTAGTTAGATTTAAACTACCGACATTGACAAAATAATCATAAAATATATTAAGAATATCATAAAGATCATTAAAAATACGTCCAATTACAGATAATAGAATCACATTGAGCTGACTTTTTATTTTTATTGAGAAATAAGTTAATGTTTTATCAAATTTCAATTTTTAATAATAAATGACCTCGCATTTAACCGGGACGTTTAGAAAATTATTTCGATCTCTAAGTAAATCAGAAACCTCGCCATATCTGAAATACTCTAATTTATGTGTCACGTCATTTACACGGACACATCTTATTTTTATATCGCCCCAGTAAATATTTTTGACATTTAACGGGTTTCCGGACCAGTTTATATTGAACACATCGATTAGAGGAATAGTAGCTCCGTCCTTGAACTTGTTGACCATTTCATCAAATCTGTTTTCATAGATTTTGGGTACAAGTTCAAAATAAAAATTATAATCGACCAGATGTGATCCTAAGATAGATATACGAGTACACTGTGGTGCAGCTGCCCATATTTCTGCAAGATTTTGATTCGTTATCTCACAACACCAAAAGGTTATATCCTTGCGAAAGTCGAAATATTTCAAAAATCTTATAAATTCAGGAGTAATTGATATTGAACTAAAACTTACATCCGTTTTGACAGAAGTTTCCTGTTTGGGAAGATCTGTACACACAAAGTGAAAACAGCCGGCAAAACTGACTCTGTCAAATCTATTAAAAATATTTGTTGCCACTTTCGTTTCAATTATGATTGGATAATCGGAGGGAATATTTACAATTTCATTTGATAGAATACGACAACGACCTAATTCTAGTCTACCCACATATTCTGACATTTTAAATAACACTATTTCATCAATATTCATGCTGTCAAAACTCAACTCGTTATATCTAGGTGCTCCAGTCATTGAATCAGTTTGCAGTAGTGGATCATGATTTGATTGGATTTGGCAGTTATCAAATTCAAATGAAAGATGGGGCAGTATTGGAATTAACACTTCCAAATCGATGTTCATATTTTTAAACTCAATAGTTTTTATTGATATCGGTGTTATCGGTAGGCTTATCATCCATGACGATGGAGTTAGATAGCATCTATCGCAAACAATGTCGCGATCCAATATGTGGGTAAGTGTTAAGATGGCTAGTATATCGAGCTCCATGTTTTGAAATGTCAACTGGATTTGATCGCAATCAATATGATGTTTCATCATTTCCAACATTTTGATATGTATACCGTTGAATCGAAAAATGCAGTCAGTAAAACTGACATCAGTTAATCTTGAACATTTACTTAACCATTTTACTACACGTTTAAAATCAAAATTAATATTTTTAAAACATATTTTGAATGTGTAATCTCTTTTAATAAAACTATTCAGAATACAACTATTGATACGATTATTGTATGATCTCAACTGAATTAATGAACCGAAATCGGAGCAAGCATAACTAAGTTGTTCTAAAACCACATGTAAGAAATCAGTTAATCGAACAGACTTGTACTTCGCTCGAATCGTTATTTCAATAAAATATGGTTCAATTCCAGCAATTCCAAAAATGTCCTCGCCATCTAAACTAGAACTGATATCTCTATCCAATCTAATTTCCCTCGTTATTATATTATCTGGTTCAATTATGTTTCGATTCTTATGACGTAGCAAAGATACAGTACAAACGGTTATATTTTCAGGTGATATTATGTCAAATCGAATCGCGTTGTTCAAGACTCTCAAGTTTAAACTTATGTGTCTGCTCACAATTCTGTCACAGAACTCACTGATTACAATTTCATTTGGTATTTTAAAGGTAGTAAAACGATCTTGATACTTGAATGCAAAATATTTAAGTAATACGAAATTTGTAAATTCAGCGATGTGTTTGTCAAGTTTGGTATGTTTGTTAAACAACTTCAATCGTTTTTGGAGATGCGCCTGAATATCACGATCCAAATCACTATTGTACGATTCAAGACGATGATCTTTGTTGGCCAATTCTAATGATAGTACATCTTGAAGAGTTAAACGCGGTAAAATTATATCATAAATAATGTTTAAG
Organism: Tipula lateralis; assembly: GCA_963932295.1. Lineage (NCBI taxonomy): Eukaryota > Metazoa > Arthropoda > Insecta > Diptera > Tipulidae > Tipula > Tipula lateralis. Next base: position 141,166,703 of record OZ010736.1, on the reverse strand, counting down.
TTATAATTATATAATTCCGTAATTAGATAGAAGTGTTTAACTTCTTGAGGAGGTTCGGCAGTTTTCAAAAACATAAATTCAGAAAATATGAACATGGGGATGATGTCGAATTTAAACAAGCTATTTATTTCTGCTAATTGATCTGTATTTAAATCTGGTTCAAATTCATAAACTGTAAGGCTATGCTTGGTATACCAATCAACTTCCATTTCGTACCGTTTAATTAAGAATTTGTCAAGACTTTTAAATCGCAAATATTCTTCAATAAAATTAATCTGTTAATAAATAAAATTAAGCGAATTAATAAATGAAACAAAATTCAATTTAAACTGGATCGTAAAATTAACACACCACTCAAAATTTACCTAAAGTGGGAGTTATACGAATACCACAACCACTGCAGTACATGGGATGGCGATGAATTTATTCCACTGTATCTTTTCATCAGAGTGTATGAAGCTGTCACAGTCATACGCCTGACAAAGACCATTATTTCAGTAGTGTTGGCACATCCTAATAAGGAGAGAACTGGGTGGTCATATAACATATTATAAGCTCGGCAAGTATGGAAACCATACAAATTTTTAAGAAATTATTTAGTGTAATAAAGGTTTAAATGGCATAACAACAACTCATCCTAATTCTCTGTTACAGATATAGTATTTTTGACGGATAGATCTGGCTGGTGCCGGGCCATATGAACTTAATCGTGAATTTAAATTATCTATGCTTTTTGGCCATTACGCTGCCGGTTTCAGGTGAAAATGACTGAAACAATGTACGGTTAGCATCACTCTATGGGATAACGACAAACTGCAGAAGGCAGTCTGAATGACGTCATACTTCACTGGATATGAAATAATGATCAAAGGTTCCGAACGAATTTAAAACAATACAACTATACAAGCTGTGCAGGGCAGGAGAAAACGAAAATATTGACTTTGGATGAGCTTCTTTTTGCTAATGTTCTGCATATTCAATTGACTTCACAAACTTCACTATGCATTGGATCAATATTCGATTTTGAGGATCAACTAATGACTTTAAAAATACCGGATATTTTGACCTTCAGTTCGAGACTAGAATTGTTCGTTTAGGCAATCAGTCACCCGAGTGAGAGAAAGAAAATTAATTGCTTCAACATAATGGGAATAAACGGATTAAATTTGAAGCACTATCATCTAACTATGGATTTTACAAGAAGAAATGTTTTTAGTAGGAAAACTTCCAGAAACCATAAAAAATAAACAATGAATAACAATGGTTAAAATGTGTTAAACTTCCAATCAAGGAACTGGTCAGTTGCTTATTTGTTTGGTAAATCAACACTAAACAACTGTTACCACAAAACAATCATACTTCTAATCTACTAATCTGCAGCCTCCAGTCCATAACACCTATCTGTACTCATTATTTTAGATTAAAAATAAAAATATTAATACAAAATTCGAAAATAATTTGATTAATTTGTGGCTCAGGATTCTGTAATAATTATTTTGATTAACTTGTTCTGTTTTTTATTTAAATCAAATAAAATTAGAATATTTTATACAACAATTTGTAATTGCAAAACAACACATTACTAATCTACTAAACTAGAAACCCTATTTTAAATATCTAACATCAGTTCTTAACCAGCTGTATACAACTTCGACAAAGATCCAGGCGATGCAGTAATTGTTTAGAAAGCATATGCACTTCACAAAAGATAGAGGATATGTCATCCTCATCTTGTAAAACAAGAATTCGAATGGTGGAGGATCCAACCAATCTCAAATCCAAATTCAGACAACGAAAACCATTCAGAACCAACATGCACCTGCACTCACAGGCATAGATGAGTTCAATTTTTTAAGAGTATCAAGATGAATAAAGTAAAACAATAAATGCAATAAATGCGTTCAAGCGCGCTGTTCATGTGGTTCATGCTGATTTCAAGCAGGAATAACTTATTCCAGCCACAGGAGACTTGCACTTTGTCATACAAAAATATCTTAAAGATTGGCTCCAATTTCAAATAAACTTTGATTGGCGCGTTTATATAGAGATCCAGTGTGTTTATAATACTTACTCTCTGTTCACCTGAATCATTCAACATTTTACGAACATCTGGATCATTATCGAGAAATATTTCAATATTCTGCGAGACAAAATATGTTAACAATTTATTTTTATGTATCTCAAACAAAACGACCTTACCGAACGTGATTCATTCCAAACATAAAATATCGTTTTACCTTTCCACGGCATTTTGTATTTTGCATCTTGAATTATTTGGTTCATTTCGTATTTAAAGGATTGAAAGCTTTCCAAATCATCTTCACTATAATAAATTTCCACACACTTCACGTGTTTAATATCAAAGTGATACAACCATTCATAAATTATTTTAATGAAATTGTATTTTCGAAACCTATTCGCTAGTATCTAAAAGCATATGAAGAGACAGATAAGTAAGTAAGCACACTTGAAACAAGATTATTAAACAACATACCTCTTTGAACCATTTAACCACTCCATTAAGGATAAAGTATTGTTGCACTTTTAAATCCTTCACTTGATCACAATCAAAACCAAATTCGTGATACACTTTTGTTGTATCGATTCCTGCTAAGGTTGGCATTTTGCCTATTGACAATATCTGACGTTATTGCACTTCTGACTTCTACTATATATATGGTATAAATATGACTTAATTATCGCCACGGTGATAAGAACACTAATCTTATCTTAGACTGATTTTGAAATTGTCAACACAATGTCAGTAGTCAGGTTTTACACAGCTTCCTTACGTGACGTCTTTTCTGGATAACTTGTTGCCTATCCGGGAATGTACAGCTGGCTGGTTGGTAGTCCTACAATTTTGAAGAAAAAATAATGTGACATTAGAATAGATAATATAAGGGTGAAGGGATACGAATATGTACAGTGTGAACCGGAAACGTTGAACGTTTTAAGAAAATTGTCATTGAGGATAAAAAAAATATCAGAACAAGCTCGAAAAATTTCAGTTAAGGTGTACTCATGAAAAAATAACGAAATCGAACAATGAAATGCCGTCCACGGAAAAACTAGTTTTATCTTCCAATCAATCGATAGATTAATCTCGAAGATGAGAGTAAAAGCAATGCAGGCGAACATACCTGGGAATTAATAGAGAAAACTTAACTACATCCCAGGGTCAACCGTTATCAGTTCAAATTTTTAAACAAAGAAAGTCAATGAATCTTTACCTGGTTATAGGATATTTGAACGGTGAACTCATTACCATACATGTTGAAAGACAAATCATTACACGTCCAACACATAAGCATGATATAACCGAGATAATTCCGACAATATTGAATTCATGTACAAGTAAATCGAAAGAATTATAGATGGAGAAGGGTGAAGTTAACATCTTTCACAGCAAATGATTTAAAAGACTCGCTCGTGGAGAATAGGTTCAAGAGTCGCATTTATTGCACGCACGCAGTTCAACCATGTGCACAACTAATTGTGCACTTCGTTGCACAATTAGTTGTGCACATGGTTAATTAGATGGACAAATGGACACATCCGCTTCTCTCGATACTAAGACCCATTTTTCTTGCCGGTTTTTACAGTTACATCGGTTTCGATCACGAGCCCGCTCTTCAAACCGTTGTAGGCAGTTTGAAGATGACAAATCGCTCTCTACGCCATGGAGCCATCGTCGCCGACAGCGACCTCTTCGCCTACCGAAAGGCGATTCTCCGTTAAAGGTTTACTGTATCATACGGTTTGGATCAGCACGCAGAACGTGGCCGAGTCAGCGTACTCGCTGTCCTTTGATTTCATGAACGATATCAGGAATTTGCATTAAATTCCTGATCTCATGATTGAAAAGAACTCGGTAAGTGCCATCGACGTCGCGTTTTGGGCCATATATCACACGCATGATTCTTCTCTCGAATGTTACAAGCCATCTTTCGTACTCATCCGTCAAGGTCCAACTCTCACATCCATACATGACGGGTCTGTTCTCCCATTTCAAGCGATCACTCTTCTTGAAAATTAGGCATAACGCGGCCACTTTCCATTCGTCGGACATAACTTTATTTCGCCATACCAATCGAACAAGGTCGAAAAGACAGTTCCACAAAGTTAGCACTCCGAATATCAAGAGCTCTGAATTAACGCAATCAACTCCTGGTGAAAGATTTTTCTTTAATCTATGCATGGCCATTGTGAATTCCTCATAGGATGGATCCTCAATCAACATCTCTGCGGTCTGTATTTGAGGGTATTCAAATACAGCTTGTGATACATGTGAAACATTAAGTAGGTCAGAAAAATGTTCACGCCATGTTTTGAGTACCGCATCGACGTTAACACAGAGGTTTCCATCCTGGTCCCGAATGGCAGTTGACCGAGATCTTAAGGTATGGTGCAATTCGGTGATTCCTTTAAAGAAAACACGCGAATTGCGCTCCTTGCTGAGTTGTTGTACTCTTAAGACCTTAGCCTTCCACCATTCTCGCTTCTTCTGTCTACAAATGCGTTTAGCTGTCCTCATAGCAAGAACTGCTTTATTTTTCATTGCGATTGTAAACCGAGTCTGCGCTTCATTATAGGCTATATTTCGTTGCTCAACAGCAAGACGACACTCCTCATCAAACCAATCATTTTTGGGCTTAGTTTTCACTATACCGAGAGTGTGCTGGGGCAGCATTGAAAACCGAGGTTTTCAATACTTCCCAGACACTGTTCACATCATCAGATTGGTAATTGGATTGCATAATGCTATTGCTGACAAGATCTTGATATTTTCGTTGCGTTTCTTCGTTTTCAGACCTTCGCAGGAGAATCGCATTGTATATTCTCCTGTCCTCCCTGACTTGTACGAAAATTTCCATCGTAGCTTTGCAACAACCATAAAATGGTCACTGCCTACGAATTTTGTTGACGACCGATACGATCTCACGTCTTGAACAACCCGAGCCCGGTCTTTTGAAATCAACACATGGTCAATTTGGCTTCGGGATGTTTTACGTGGATGTGTCAATGTTTCCAAATGGATGTTTTTATGGGGAAAGAATGTACTTGTCACTTTGAGATCATGTGCGATCGCAAAGTACATCATTCTTCCCCCATTCTCGGTCGCAGTTTCGTGTCGGGAGAACGGACCAATATTGTTACATAAGTCGGTCTGATTTCTGCCAGTTTTAGCATGAAAGTCACCAATCACCAATTTGACATCGTGCCCCGGTATAGAACCCATCAGATTATCCAGATTATTGTAAAATACGTCTTTATCTTGGGATTGGCTTACATCAGTGGACGCAAGTATACAGACAATTGACAGGTTGGCTAATCTCATGTGCAAGCGAAGCTTACACATTCGATAATCGACTGCTTGAAAGTCCAAGACAGCCTTTTTACCTGTGGTCCAATGAGAAATCCAACCCCAAGGTTTCCGAGGTCATCTCCACTGTGTAGCAACGTATAGCCTTGGGACACATGGTCTCCACTTTTAGGCCATCGAGTTTCTTGGAGAGCTACGAGTTCCAGCCGATACTCTTTCATGCATGTGATAAGGCCGTCCAACGCGCCAGGTTTTCTTAGTGACTGCACGTTCCACGTGCCGATTCTTAATCTAATGTCCGGGTACTTAAGCGGGGGTTCCTGTTTTTTGTTATTTTGGCGGTATTCGATTTTTTTATTTTTGTTGAGATTTTTAACATTTTCACTTTTTTACGGATGCGGGTCGTCAGCCCAGCGATCCAACCAGATTTAGTCGACTCCTACGACAAGCTCTGGATACTGTGGTAATATTCTATGGGTTTCATGTTTCGTTCAAAATATTTACGAAACATGGATGGCCCCCACTCACACGGCACTCATTAAGCCCCATTACATGATCTTTATTGAGTGCTAGTGAAAACCAATAAATTAGAGTGCTAAGAGCAGACAATTTTTTATTGATATGAATATTCTTGACATGGAGTAATGAAATAAGACGTCATCTGCGGGTGTTATCTTAATGATCAATTAGCAGTTAGATAATCGTACAGTACTACTTGTTCGAAAATTATGTGTAATATTTCAGCAAATCTAGATCATTGATTACGAAAGTAAAAACCATATTTCAGACATGAGATTCAAGAATAATTAAGTGCACTAGATTCACTTATCTAACTTGAATAAGGGTTTTCGATAAGGGACACATGAATGCCCCTACTCTTATGGATAGTGCATTAGCATCTGAAACATAAACTTTGCAGGTTTTGGGTGGAGCTCAAGATGACCAAATTCGTTTGAATCCCTAATTACTGCAGCGTGTATCAAAATGAAGTGAGATTAATTGAGGAGGTTGTCAGTTGTTTGGGACAAAATGTGGTATCCACAGTAGATATCTATATCTATGCTGGTAGTTAAAAGAAAATAAATTCACTAGAATCGGTTTTATTTTCAGGCTAGCATTGAGTTACCATACTAACATCTAACATTTTTTCAAGATCCACTCGAACGTTTTGGAAATTGCAGGGCAGACGACCTCGCAAGAATTATTCTAGAATTTATATCGGAAATAGCAAGTGTAGATAGACCTATTGTAGCGCTAAGATTAGCATTTAAAATATACTTGAGACTTGGAAAAATTAAAGATGGAGAAAAACGTCGTAGAAATTCTCAAAGATTACTACATCCTCGACAAAAGAACTGGGCATGCCATTTAACGACTTGTAACCACGGCTTTTTTCTGGCTATTAAGGTGGCTGCACACTTTAAATTATTTAAATTTAACCACCTTTACCATCAGCCATGTTGCAAAGTATGGTCAAGTGTGCTCCAAACTAATATAAAATCAAATAGAACACTTACGAAATCTTTTCAATGCATATCAAACCCAAGGTCATATGACATCGTTAGCAACATTTCTTGATCGGGACCACTTTATTTTAGCACATACTCTTAAAATTTATCCTACTGATGTACAGTTATATATAACAAACACTGATATAAAAATTATAAACGATCACAATCGAGAAATATATATATATATATATATATATATATATATATATATATATATATATATATATATATATATATATATATATATATATGTACATATATATATAAATATATATATATATATATATATATATATATATATATATATATATATATATATATATATATATATATATATATATATATATATATATATATATGGGTGTGATTTGCATAAGCAAGAATGATTTAGAAAAAAATTAAATAAATTAAAAGTAGCATGCTTACGTCACGTAATTGGTTGACGATAACTAGATGCTTGTATCAATTGTATCTCATTTAACGCCAGTATCGTTTTTCCACTACGGCAATAACGCTTTGTATCAAAACTCCTCACCTCACGAACACAGATCTCAAATTATGAGTTGATTTATCGGTGTAATTCACAAGTTTACCAACTTCCACTTTAGCTCACTCGAAGCACTTTCATCAATAATCAAAATAAAACTGCTAGTAACCAGTTACTAGTTAGTGTAGTGTCATAAATGTAGCACTGCCATTAATGACATCACCATTATTTATATTTTTCCTTTATTATTTATTTAATTAGTTTTTACTTTATTATTAGAATTATTTATTTTATTAGTTTATATTTTATTTACTCTTTATTTAAAAAACTTTTTTTTATTATAATTATGTGTTAATTATTATTATATTATAATTAATTTATTAAGCTATTTTTAGATTTAAATTCAACAAACACTTATTATTTTTTTAATTATTTCTTTTCTGTGATCGTTTTGATTCAACTCCAAAAATTCGACTGTCTCGCATCACAATCAATTGGTTTCTTTTATTATGTTTCTCGTTTCTTCTCTCTCTCTCCATCATATTACCTATACTACTAAGGTTTTTTTTCTAAATTTAAACTGATCGCTCAGTTGATCTATTCTGGTGACTGTTGTCGTCATAAGAAAGCATAATAATCGAGAATTCGAGTAATAATCGGAAACGTCTATCGTTTTCTATCGTATTTCTAAAATGCGACCAGTGCATAGCAGTTAAAGGTGCTGCAAAACCAAGCCATGGGAAAATGCAGCAGTATAACAAAGGAGCACCATTTGAGCGGATCACTATGATCCGTTATTGCAGGTTCATTTCTTACCAGCGAAAGCGGAAAAAAGTATGTTTAAGTGGTGATGGATTATTTCAGTAAATGGTCTGAAGTCTATCCAATACCGAACCAAGAAACAACAATCGCTAACGCCGTGGTAAATAATTGGATTAGTCGATACGGAGTGCCTATGGAACTGCATTCAGATCAAGGTAGCAATTATGAGTCTGTATGAGTCATTCCAGGAAATGTGTCAATTATTGGGGATCAATATAACAAGAACAACACCTTTCCATCTTCAGTTAGACGGTATGGTTGAACGGTTTAGCGCTATACGTTAGACAAATTTCTGAAGAAAACCGTTGATAGAAACCAACGTAATTAGGACAAAAATATACCACTGTTCCTAATGGCATGTCGGTCAGCAACACATGATACAACGGGAATAACACCATCTACCATCGTTTTTGGATACAATTTAAGATTACCTGGGGATTTGAAGTTTGGGGCAATTCCTACAACAGCGTTGCGTGGACAAGTGTGTGTCGATTGAAAGTAGATATCGACGAGATACACAAATTTGTCAGAGATGACATCCGTGCAAATAATAGAGGATTCGAAGAAGGGCAGTTAGTTTGGCTTCACAACTTACAACGGAAGAGAGGCTTATCACCAAAACTGCAACCTGGCTGGGAAGGACCATACAAGGTGATTACGAAAATCAATAATGTAACCTACCGAATTCAGAAGGGCACCCGACGAAAACCAAAAGTTGTACATTTGGAAAGGTTGGTTCTCTATAGAGGGAGGGAATTGGATCCTGTTCCGGACGAACAGGTTTGAGCGGAGGGTGGTGACATCTCTGATTGAATAGAAGTACTAAATGCTCGTAATCAGCATGAATCGCAGTATACAGGCGAAATAATAAATAAATGGAACATTTATTTATTATTACGCCTGTAATAAAATATTTCACTCGGTCTGTGTGACCGAGAAGCGGGGAAAATGAGTATAAATACGCGAACAGAAAGTGTAGAGTTTTAGTTTATATTGAGACAGCGTTAAATTAAAATCAGGAAAAGTGATATCAAGTGAAATAGTAAAAGTACTAGTAAAACAAAAGTACTGTAAAAGTGAATTGAGGTGATTAATAATAAAAGTTATAGTGGAAAACAAGCAAAAGGTTTTTATTTTTCACAATCCAGTGATCGAACCGAGGATTGGTTTGGATCTCTACTAGGGGAAAACGTAACAGTATAAACGGTACTCAATCGCATTGCTTAGATAAGTGTGCTATTTTCAAATAAAACCCGAATATCAAATGTGTTTTTTCTCATTCTAGCACATAAAGCTTATTGTTGCTATTCCATTCTGCTCTGGCATTGTACTATTGGGCCTATTCCATAATTCGCTCTTCTTCATATAATTCTAACTAAATAAATGTTATATATTTCCCCTTTCTTTTAGACGAGTTTTCATATTTTGTTTAATGTGTGTATCAAGGCATAGAGTAGAAGGGATTTTGGAAATGTTTAAATTTTAACGCGATCACTGCAATTGTTCGATCGTTGTTTTGGCAGCTATATATTTATTTCAGTTTTTTAATAAAACAATTTTTTACTGCAAAAACATTTGTTTGTTATTATAGTTCTTAAGACCTGGTTTTTATTTTATTTTCACGGCACACGTTGTATTATTATATTGTACATAAAGAAATATTTATGACACGCAAGCTTTAAAAGGTTCGCCATCACTGGTTTAGGTAATATGATGGAGAGGGAGAGGAAACGAGAAACAAAATAAAAGAAAACAATTGATTGTGATGCAAGACAGTCGAATATATGTAATTGAATCAAAAAGATCACAGAAAAAAAATAATTAAGAAAATAAAAAGTGTTTGTTGAATTTAAATCTAAATATAGCTTTATAAATTAAATATAATATAATAATAAACATAAAAGTTATTTAAATAAAGATTAAATAAAATACAAACTAATAAATAAATAAATGATACATATGTAATATTAAATGGCATTATTACTGACACTAGTAGATAGCAGTTTTATTTTGCAAATTATGTCAAGTGACCTTGGGTTTGATCTGTAGCGAGTAGATTTCGTAAGTTTTCTTTTTAATTTTATTATTTTTGGTTGGAGCTCACTTTTTTTGTTTGCTTTATTTTTATTACGACTGAGACTGCGCTCATCTAGTAATTTTTGTTTCAAATACAAATTTTTTATGTTTCTAGTATAATTCACTTTTGTTGGGATATAACCCTCTGGCTAGTCCCATAATTAATTTAACCTATTTACTAATTTTAATTTGGTTCACTAGGTCAAATGGCCTCGTTCTGTGGAGTCTTCTTTCAACGATAGGATTATCTATCATATGGCGAATATAGGGGTTACCATGTCCCTGAAGCCTAATTTCAAGTTGTGTGGCATGCATTTTTATTTCATCTTTGATGTATTCCATCCGAAGGTCCCTGTGAAGGTCTTCATTTCTTATGTACCACAGAGTATTGACGATGCTACGAAGAACCTTGTTTTGAAATGTCTGTATCATTTTGGCGTTTGTTTGCTTGGTACATCCCCAGAGTTGTATACCGTAGGTCCATATCGGTTTCAGAATTTGCCGAATTGTAAGCTCAGAGCCTCTACCTATGAGCCAATACATTTTTCTGAACTTTATGTTAAGTTCTTCTTTTTTCTTTTTGACATGCTCTCTCCACTTGAGCTTGTCGTCGAGGGTAATGCCAAGATATTTAGCTGTATATGCATATGGCACGTGTCGCGAGTTGATTTCTATAGGTAGATGGTAAGCCTTTTGATATGTAAAGTTAATATGCGTGGATTTTGACTCGCTAAGCTTGATTCGCCACCGCTTTGTCCAGTTATAAACCGCATTGGTCATCCTCTGGAGTTTGCTCGTTGCATCAGCGACATTATTTCCAATTGCCATAACTGCTGTGTCATCTGCAAAGATGGCTATGGTTCCTTCATTTGTGGTTGGTATGTCTCTTGTATACATAGTAAATACAGGATTGGTCCTAATACACTCCCCTGCGGGACACCGGCAGAGATTCTATTTAGCTCAGAGTATTCACCCTCATATTTCACTCGAAAATGTTTATTGGTTAAATAGGATCTGAGTATGGCGTAGACTTGCCTCGGCAGATCTCTATGCAGCTTGTATTCCAGACCACTGTGCCAAACTTTGTCGAATGCTTGCGCGACGTCTAGGAATATGCTTGAGCATACTTTTTTATGTTCTATCATTCTTTCAATTATATTTGTTATTCTATGCACCTGTACAATTATAGAATGCTTTTCTCTGAATCCAAATTGATGTGGAGGAATTAGCTGTCGGTCCTCAATTATTGGTTTAAGTCTCTTTAGTAATAATTTTTCAAAAAGTTTTGACTTAATTGGCAGCAGAGAAGTTGGCCTGTATGATTTTTTATCATTAGGTGGTTTATCAGGTTTTAGTATCATGATTACTTCTGCTACTTTCCATTGATGCGGAACATATTTTAACGAAGGGTCGCCTGGGGCTTTCTTAACATGCATGTTACTTTTCACTTCTTCTTTTAGTTTTTTGAGAGTTACTGGCGATATGTCAAAGCGGTTAGGTAGCGGTTGGAAGGTAGCGGTTTGAAAGTTTCCTGGAGATACTCCGCAAACAAATCAGCCTTCTCTTTGTGACCTCTTGCCCAGGTCCCATCATCGTTTTTAAGTGTAGGTACTTGAATTTTTGGCCTTTTAAGTCCCTTTGTCGCCTTCCACAGTGAATAATCAGAATTTTTTTCATCAGCTAGGCTAGCTAGATATCTGTTGATTGATTCATTTTTAACTTCTTTAAGAAGGGATTTAAGACTGTTACATAAATTGTTTTGTTCTCTGGTGTTCGATTAATTTGCCAGGTTTTACGAGCCCGTCGCTTTTTCTTACCAACTCTCTAACTTCCATTGGGTAGGAAACGTTAAGCGTCTTCTTATGTTGTAAAGTGGAGTACTTGCCAACGCAGCATAGTGAATTACTTCATTGAGTTGTTCCAATTCGTCTTCCAACTGTCAAAAAGCTCAGTTGACTATTCTTTGCAACATGGCTAAATGATTGTTAAATTTAAATAATTAATTTTAAGTAAGCCATTAATTTTAAGTATCCCCCCTCCGGGGGCATTGCAAATAACAGTGAAAACCTAATCTGCGCTTCGCGCAGATTAGGTTTTCACCGCATTTTTTATTATTATTCATAGACGTTTACGTCAATTTTTTATTTTAATTTTTATTCAAAGACGTTTATATCAGTTTTTACATAGACGTTTATACCAATCATATATATATTATATCAATTCATAGACGTTTATATCAAATTTTTTTGCAATGCCTGATGCATTGTGAATAACCGCATGTTTCTTTTTATTCATAGACGTTTGTATCAAATGCGGTGGGTATCAAATACGGTACCCACGACGATGTGCGGTGTTCCCGAAGGAGACTCCTCTCAAAACTGCATTTACATTATAAATCATAGACGTTTATTAGACGCAAAATTAACAAACAAATTATTAATGAAACACGTAAGTTAAAATTTAAGTTTTTTATTTCATGTTTTATGTTTTAAGATTATCTTAACTCTTTCATTAACTCTATTTCTAATTGTTTTTAATATTGGTGGAGACATCTCAAAATAATCAGCAACATTTTGTGTATGTTTTACTTTGTAGAATACATTCATTATAGCACGATCTTCCGAATTCGTAAAAATTTGATCTTCTGAATAATATTTATACTCTATTACATCAAAAAATGACTTTTCTTGTTGGGTCAGATATGATTTCGTGATAACAACTGTCGGATCATATTTTACACTATCAATTTCGGTCCATATATGTATAGGTGCAATTACCAAATTATCACTAACCATCTTTCCATACATAATTTTAATACCTAAATTCTTTAAATGGTCGAAGAGCAATAAAGATGCAGGCAAACATACTCCATACATGCCTTCCCGAATAAACTCTTCAGATACAATTTTAGAGACAAGGCGAGCAACTAGATGTTTATCGATTGACATTATGAAGAGTGTTATTTATTATTTTAATAAATATTTTTATTTTTTAAAACAGAACCAAATCCTCCGCAAGCGACCTTTCTCCACAAATGGCTGTTTTTTAGTGAGGTAATTCTCAGATTATGATTTAGTTTATAAGATCGGTTATGTCTTAAATACCAATTATGCATCCTACACAAAACAACTTTTCTGATTGGGTTGAGTGAATGAATATACTTGAGTGAAGAAATATATAGATTACTGGTTTTCTTCTCTTAAAAATGTTTTGTTTCTAAACGGATGTTAAAAATTTACAACTAGAAAAAGTTTTCGAATTTGTACCATCATTTTTTTTTCGATGTCGATTCTAGTTGATTTGAGAGCAATATACCTTATAAACAATTAACATGTCATTATGCACAAAAAAAAATAGTAAAACATGTTTTATTATTAGTGCTAAATTAATTTTTAAAATAAAAAACAATTTTTTTTTTTCAATTTTAGTTTACAATATATTTTTATTTCATAGTTTTTACAACTTTTATATACTAATTTAAAATACTATGTTATTATTTTATCTTACAACCTATAAATCATTATTAAGTTATGAAAATAAAAAAAAAATGGAGTTGCGATCATACGGTTTTCGCAATTTTATAACCGTACGGTACTGAATCGTGGTTTTCTAAAAACTTGCGTTTCTCAGAGTTGGGTTTGTATTTTTTAACTTCAGACTTTGTAACTACATGGAATTGTTCTGTACGTGGAATGTTAGTAGAAATGATAGGAATGTGATCATTATTGGTATCAAAATTTAGAATCATATCTTTTATTGATTCAAAATCAACTAGCTTTGACGCTTCATAGTTCAAACAAATACCTTTCACCTTGCACAACGTCTCCAATTTATTTTTGTTTGTACTATATATTTTTAATGCATAGTTCTTGGGTCCTCCAGAAACAAATTCAGTAATATATCTTCCATTGCCATAAGACTTTAGCTCATCTGTCATGTCTCCAATTAAATATCCCGTTGGAGGATCATATTCTCCGTCTTTACTAACATAAATCACTGAATCAGTATCGCAGTATAACACTCTGTTTCCGATACACTCTAAATAACTGTAGTTTAAGACGGGCCTGTGCCGTAGTATATGCCGCAATGCAGACATTTACTGTAGCAAGAGAATCAGCAGCTTCTTCTTTATATTCCCAATTGACTACCAGAGTTACTTCATTGATAGGTAATATGTATAAGACATTAATAGATGGGTTGGTGAGTAAAGTATATAATTCAGCAGGTTGATTTATGATTGACGTTTTCGGCTGGTTTTCCCTCTGACCAAATTTACCCCAAAATGAATTTAATATTAATTTAGCCATAGATCTCAACCCCGGGTTATTATTAATTTCAGTAAATTCTAATTGAATACCCTAATTATTTAAAAAATGTTCAATATATTTTTCCTTTTCTTCGTTAGTAGAACAGTCCACTGGCCAACCGGAAGCTTGCTGTTTCATTTTCAAAAATTTATTCATCATACTAGTAAATAACCCGCCCGTATGAGTTAATTTATCATACTGTTCCACTTTGTAACTCCATATCTCATATGTTTTTAATATTTTATAACCTTTTTCGATAGCTTTTCTTATTTCATCAAGTACCCAAACTCCAGTTAAGGCTCTTTCATTATCAGTATGAATACATTCGTTCTGATTTTTCTCTTTACTGCAACTATAGCATAATGTGAACATTAATTTGTTGTTTTGCTTAATAGGAAGAACAGGATGATACAGCTCTTGTGGTGGTAGAATTTTACATTTTATTAACCCCTCTATACGGTTTAAATTTAGTTTAGAACATTTTTCGTTTCCCAAGTAGACTTCTGGATGACCTACAGGAAATTTACTATTCTTGCAAACCCATGGGTAAAGAGAACAAACATCAATATATTTAATTTTCTCTCCAGGTTCACATTTATAATACGTTCTGGTATTATCTGTTCTACCTCCGTAAAAGGCATCCCGAGGATTTAGAGGTGCATCTACAAACACGCTGGTGGATTTTAATTCGTTTATTGCTTGGTTCTTTTTTACTTCTCTGTAAAAATCACATTCCCACATTTCCACTACTTCATGACCAAATGAACGTAAGCGATTTGCTTTAGCCACCGTGTTTTCATAACATTGATTCAGATTATCATTTGGATTATCGTGTAAAGGCTCGTTTCGATTATATTTTAGACATTCGGGGTGTCCATGATAATAACAACCATGAAACTCAAAAACTTGATTTGTAAGTGGGCAATACCCATCAACCTTAACACCATTTAAAACTGCTTCATTTTGCTTACCACTATGAACTATTTCGATTCCGCGGGTTCTTTCTTCCCATAATAACCATTGAATAGCCACATTTGATTGATTATCGATGTTTCGATATCCGTTTTTCGGTATTATTCCGATTGTGGAATCTTTTAAATAATTTCTACGAAACACCAAGTTACAACAGCTTCGGTAAACGGGCATACATTACATTGATCTAGCATAATTTTTCTAAACGTAATACATGCTTCTGCCAAAATTCTTACATCACTAATGCAATATTCTACAATATCGCGTTTTAAATCAAATTGTTCATATTGATTTTCATCATGCCATTTAATAAAAGCTTCACGATCATCTACTTTCATAGTATCGGGACTGTAATACAACTTTCCAGGTAAAGGCCCAATATAATTGGCATTCTCATTAGTATTAAACAAATGAGGAAAATAACCTTTTCTAAAAATTGCCGGTAAGTCAAATGCTTTCGGCAGTTTTGAAAGACTCATCGGAAAGTAGTTGAGACTATCTATAAATTTAACATTTCCTAATTTCATTAAAATTATTTTAGATCCCCGCATTATCAAATCAGGCTTTAAATTTGTTTTATGTAATATATTTTTCAACAAAAATTGATGGTCAAAAGCCTGTCCATTATGTGCAATAACCGTTACTTTTGAAAATCTTTTTCTCTGATTGAGAATAAATTCAATATACATTTCAATTGGATTAATATTGAGCACATGTTCTCTTATACCACACTGATCACATATCTTCTAATCTGTATCAATGCATTGATCACATCTCTGCTGGAAAACACATAAATTTGGTTCATGAAGTTTCACGTCTGTTATACTACCCTGCACAATTATTTCATCTATAACTTTATCTTGACGAGTTTCTAGATCGTAGAACAGAAATAGAACACCTTTCTTTGATGGTTCACGTGTGTCAGGTCTGATAAAACAGAAGTGGCCTTGTGGCATATTTTCATGACACATTTTGCAAAAAACTTCACCTACATGCATATTATTACCACAATTATATATTTTTAAACATTCGCCACATTTTCTTATCTGACTACAAATATTTTCGCGATTAAAAGATCCAGAAGTCAAATGTTTTTCGTAACATGCCTGACCTCTGAAGTTTCGATTGCAGTTAGTACAGTTAATGTTTGCAGTGTATTTATCGCATGCCGGAGTTTGTTGACAACAAGAGCAAGTTCCACCACATCTATGCCTATTCCTACTATTATACGGTTGATGACAAATTTCGCAATAATAACCACAGCAAAAAGCAGCCGTGAGAGACGTTATTACACAATAGTGACCATTATTATATAAAAGGTTTAAATTATATTTTGAGTGCTCGTTTTGACCTTCAAACATGACATCCCTCCCCTTATTATTATTACTATGCTGATACACCGTTATTTTAAAATCTACTAAATATTTTTGAAATAAAACTAGTTCTTTAATACCTGATCCTTCTGTAGGAATAACAACACCTGACAAGGTTAACAGCTCCTCCGTACGTTTGGTTTGCATTTTTCCTGTATCTTTTCTTATTTTTCTATAGTTTTCATCTTTCAAGGTGGCAGCTATTGATACCACCAAGGCTCGAGGAAGGCAGAGATTGTCTTTATTGTTTATTGACACAATTCCTTTTCGCATTGCGCATTCTTCATCGAATGAATTATATTTAGTTTGTTTTCCTGAACCTATTGGTAGACGGACTGTCGTAGCAGAGAGACAAAATGATGACTTAAATTCAACGGCTCTGCACGAAAAGGAAAACTATTCGTGACCTTTAGCAGATACTCTTGCTGGTTTCTTTGTGGATTGTGAAGTACTCACACATTCTTTAACATTTTTACACCTAATTGTTTTCTTGCATTACAAGTTCACAAAAAACATAAAAATAAATAACAAACTTTTTTTTTTTTTAATTTCTGCTGTTAAATTACAATTATTTTTTTTTCAGATGATTTACTTATTATTTAATCTATTTAAGACATATGTATATATTGAGAATAAAAAGCAACACACATATGTTCTGTAAATATATTTTGACTCGAGCATAATTTGCAATTGTACAATATATAATAATATTATGTATTAATGGGTTCAATGTAGTTTGAAAATCGATATCGTTTTTAATATTTAATAGTTTGTAAAGAAGTATTTCTTATATGATCATATGTTGATTTCTGTATGATCATACTCGTTATGTAATATATAGTTTTTTCTTTTTTCTTTTTCTCCGCGCATTTTGATGCATTTATTCACACACGTTAAAACACAGTTAAACCATAGATATAAAAAAAAAAGAAAAACAAATGCTTGTTTTCTTTTTCAAAAAGTTTGCATGTCATCAATGCATTTTTTTTTATTCATAAGACGCAATCTCGCATACACACAAATTTTATTAATCATTATATTGACCGATAATGATGTTTTAGAAATTTGTACTGATTGCTTTTATATTTTTTTTTTTTATAAACGACGTATTTTTAGTAATAATCATAATATGTTAAGCAACTGTGTTATACAAACAAGTTTTTTTTTAGTCAACAAAGAATATAAAGTATGACATTGAGTATTATTTTGCTTTTAATGAATACTTTTTAGTTGAGTTATAAACCGCAATTCCATAATATGCCTAGCTGAGTATAAAGCTTCAATTCCATAATAAGCCTAGCTGAGTATAAAGCTTTAGCTAAGTTACCAACCACTTATTTAATAATATCTTGCAGCGTTACAAACCACCAATCACTTATATATAAAACCATAATATATCAGTAATTTTTATTTTTACAGCTGAGATGCTGTAAAAATTAAAATGTATTGTTTAATTGATACACAAACCTAAAACTAGCAAACAATTTTATTATCTAAGCCGGAACGAATATATACTATTTTTAAGCTATAATTGTCAACAAAGTATGAAAAAATATGACATTTTAGATTTATTTTGCTGACAAAAAATAAATAAATCAATTAACTTCATATATTGTTGTGTTGAATGATGTCACTTTATCTTACACTCACTGCATAGTACTTATGTGTTAAAAAAAAATGTTTTATAGAAAAACAAATATTAATCTGTATTATTATGCTGTTGCTTAATCTTATTTGAAAATTATTAGCAATTACGAGTGCATACATATACACTAATATTTGTATATATATATATTCTATTCGTGCTCAATGTGCACTTGTACCATGTATCAAACAAAAAAATGTTTCAGCTCAAATATTTACTTATAAACATATGTTATGTATATTTTATTTTTTTTATATAAAACACAAATTTATCAGTATATTAAACACCGATCGGTTAAATCAATTTCTTTCTACGCTGCGGTCTCGAGTTCGAATCTCGCATTGGCCGAAATTTTTTATTATAAAAAAGAAACGAAATAATAGTATGACATCACACAATCTTGTTACGCAAAAACTACATGTCGCGCGCGCGCATATTACTTGACTACAAAAAAAAACAGTTGGTGGTGTTGTAGTTTGTTGGTAGAGATTAGCAGATCAAACCAATTAAGTTCTAAAAAGCACAAAAACGAACCATTATACAGCAATTCAGCAGAGACACAGCAAAGCTCATGAATATTCCGCCCGAATGTATACTATATAATTTAGCTGAGATACCAACCATTAAGCGGAAGTCCCCAAATGTATTCTATTATTGTCAGCAGACTGTGACGTCATTGTCAGCAAACTGTCTGGCCAAAGTATCCCCATACCTACTCATTTCGACTATGGACATTGATTCGACATCAAAGATTTAGTTAATTTTGTTCAAACAAAAAGTTAAGATATTGTTATTGCAGTCACATTAATTTCTACCAGATTAAGTGAAAAAAGGAAGTGCATAGAACGTGAGGTATTGTCAATACACAAAATGCCAACCTTAGCAGGAATCGATACAACAAGAGTGTACCACGAGTTTGATTTTGATTGTGACCAAGTGAAGGATTTAAAATTGCAACAATACTTTATCCATAATGATGTGGTTGACTGGTTCGAAGAGGTATGTTGTTGAATAATAATGTTGTTACAAGTGTGCTCACTCTTTTATATCTCTCTTTGCGTTTAGATACTAGCGAATAGGTTTTGGGAATACAACTTTATTAAAATAATTTATTACCGGTTGCATCACTTCGATATAAATCACGTGAAGTGTGTTGAAATTTATTATTGTGAACACGATTTGAAAATATTTCAAAACTTTAAATCTGAAATGGACCAGTTAATTAAAGACGCACAATACAAAATGCCGTGGAGAAGTGAAACGATTTATTATGTTTATATTGAACGACCTCAGGTAAGTTCATTTGCTTTGAAATACATAAATATGAATTATTAACATATTATGTGGTTGCAGATTTATTATCCAGTTACTAAAAGTTTAACATGTTCCAAAACACCGCGAGTAAGTTTTATAAACACACTGAATCTTATAATAAACGCACCTACCAAAGTTTATCTAAAATCGAGGCTATTATTATAGTTCCTCTCAAGTCCTATAGTTAGCTAAAGTGAGCACTAGGACGCATTTAAACCATCCAAACCAATGAAGTTTGTGGAGAAATAATGCAGAAGAGCTCAATAGTTGATCTATCTTTCCCACAGCACAGCTTATAGTTTGTACTGTTTCAAATGTTTATTCGTAACCTGTGATAACTCACAAAACACTGTCCAGGGTGAATATCCAGCTAAACTCTCAAATTTATACCCATAGTTCAAGAAGAACTTAGGTCTTTAGTGGTTCAGTTTTTTCCCAACTCTTCTGGTGAAGACTATTTAAGTGTGTCCAAACTACTGAAACGATTGTCTCTGTCTCTCAGGCGTCTGCCTTTATTAGATGCAACGCCATCCCAAGTGATGCAATGCGTGCGGTATGCCTAGCTCCCAGTTAAAGTAAATTTTGAGTGGTGTGTTCATTTAACGATTCAGTGTAAATTGACTTTTTATTTATTAACTCACATCATTTTATTTGTTAGAGCTTATCAGAGATTGAACACGATTTGAAAACTAATAATCTTCAAGATTGTTTTGTGAAACGGTACAAAATGAAAATTGATTGGTGTGAAAAGCGCAGTCTTACAGTTTATGAATTAAAACCGAATTTAAATGAAGATCAATTAAAACACCTAGAAGACATCTTTGAACAATTGTACATCCAACCAATATTTATATCTGAAGAGTTCATGTTTTTGAAGACGACCGAACCTCCATCGATTATGTACTCCGTTGTATTCACCGTTTTTCATCGTCAACTTTTATCAAGTTTAACTTTGGAAGATATACTATCATTAGAATTGGCCAACAAAGATCATCGTTTTGAACCGTACAATAGAGTATTGGATCGTGATATTCAGATGCATCTACAAAATCGATTCAATTTGTTTTGTAAACGTAAAATACTTAAAGCATATAACGCTTCCGAATTTACAAATACGACAGTGCTCAAATATTTTATCTACAAGTATCGAGATTCTTTTACTACCGTTCTGCTACCAAATCTAATTTTAGCCAAACAGGATTATGACTTAATTGTGTACGAACACAAAAGTTTAAAATTTAGTGACTTTGACAACTATGCAATACGATTAGATATAATATCACCTGAACATATAACTGTTTGTTCTGTAACTTTGCTACGTCATGACAAGCGAGACATAATTGAGCCGGATTCTATAATAGCGGCGGAAATTCGATTAGATAGAGATATCAACTTTAGTTTAGATGAGATTAAACAACCACCAAATTTCATTGAAATATCGATTCGAGCGGACTTCAAGTCGGTTCGTTTAACTGATTTCTTACATATGATTTTAGGAAAATTCAGTAATAATAGATCTAGTTATGATTCAGTCATTCAGTTGAGATCATACAATAATCGGATCAGTAATTGCATTCTGAATAGTTTTGCTGAAAGAGACTACAAATTTGGAATTGATTTTAAAAATATTATTTTTCATTTTAAAAGCTTAGTAAAATGGTTAAATAAATGTTCAAGTTCATCTCACGTCAGCTTTACTGACTGCATTTTTCTGTTGAACAGAAATCGTTCCAAAATGTTAGGAATGATGGCAAATCAAAATACAATTGTCAAACTAACCTTTCGAAACATGGAGTTCGATATACCAACCATCTCAACACTTTTACAAATTTGTGATTGCTTAGTTGTTTTCAATGGTTGCCGTTTAACCCCATCGTCATGGGCGATAATTCCATCGAAATCTTTAAAAGTTATTATTTGGAAAAGCATGAACATTCATTTGCAAGTATTAATTCCATTACTTCCCCATTATTCATTTACATTTAATAACTGCCAAATCCAATCAAATCATGGTCCTATATTGCAAGTCGATTCACCGGCTGAACCACCTCTAGAACACAATGCAAGATTTAACAACATGGATATTGACGCAGGAGTGTTATTGAACACTTTAGTATATATAAGACGTGTGCATCTAACTCGTTGTCGCGTTCTATCGAATGAAATTGTTAATATTCCCTCCAACTATCCAACAACGTACAGTGCCATTAGCATGGATAATGTAGAAATTGAATTGAAAGCGGCAGCGAAAATTTTTAATAGTTTTGATCTAGTCAGGTTTATTAAGTCTCACTTTGTGTGTACAGATCTTCCCACACCAAAAGTTCCTGTAAAAATCAATGCGCTTCTCGAATTTATTCAAATATCAATTACTCCTGAATTTCTAAAAGTTTTGAAATATTTCGATTTTGGCAATGCTATAACATTTTATCATTGTAAGATAACGAATCAAAATCTTTTAGAAATTTGGACAGCTGCACCACGGTGTAAACGTTTATCTATACCTAATGGTCATTTAGTCGATTATTATTTTTACTTTGAACTCCTAGCCAAGAAATATGATAATAGGTTAGAAGGAATGCTCCAGGAATTAAAGGATGGAGTTCCTATTCCTTTAATCGATCTATTTGAGATAAAATGGTCTGACAACCCTTTGAATGACAAGCTTATTGATTGGCACAATATAAAAATAAGGAGTGTCCATATAAATGACGTCACAATAAAGTTAGAATATTTCAAAAATGGTGAGGTTTTTGATTTATTTTATGAACAAAACGATTTACTAAATGACTCGGATATATGCGAGGTCGACTACTATTGAAAATTTAAGTAAGGTTAGAATTTATTAATAATTTATATTACACTTACTTGTCACCGAACTTAAATTTTGTTATTATGAATGTATTGTTTCTGGACTTTTCGTATATGAAGGTGTCTGGTTTAAAAGTAAGTCGCCTTTATTTGTAATGAGCGACTTAACAATCGTTTAACTTTAATTCAATACACGTGTTTTTGTTTGTTTAATAATTACTTTATTAATTAGGTCTTCACTCTGCTGTGGTTTATAATAAAAGGGATGACAAAACTGTTAATTTATTTGAATTCGAAAAAATAAAGAAGATAAAGAAGATTTTGATTACCATTACAGAATATCATTATTTATGTTACCGACCAAAATCGATAATAACAGGTTTGTTATTCGATCATATTAACACATGTGTCAGTGTTATTTATATAGTTAATCGGTCGATGGTGTGAGGTCTCAACAATGAATATTACGAAGAGCGAGTATTTTGTCACTGTCCAACTACAGTTTGTTGCCAACAGCAAATTAGGATTTTTTCTTATTTGAGACCTTACCAACCAATTTTAACGATTGGTGCACATTGTAGGTGGTCAACCCAACGAATGTTTGTACACACAAACCCATTTTATGTCATCCGGTGGCATGTTAATTTTTGGTCAGCGGCGAGACTCGAACTCGAGACCGCGGCGTGTTGAGAAACTCTCTTAGATATATATATGTATATATATATATATATATATATATATATATATATATATATACATATATATATATATATATATATATATATATATATATATATATATATATATATATACATATATATATATATATATATATATATATATATATATATATATATATATATATATATATATATATATAATATATATACATATATATATAGTTATATGATATGATATGGTATGATAGGGGAAGTACAAGCCAACCAGTTACGGTGATTCTGAGATTGTTACCATAATCCTGGAGTTTATTCAACAGAGTTCCAGATAGATATCTGAGAATTTTTACTCCAAAATTATGCGGGCCCAGTCCCTGCTTGCATCCCAACATATAAGGTTTAGGAAAAGGAAACAATCACAGAAACGAGTAAGGTGGTAGTACACTGCACTAGTCATTGCTAACTACATTATGTATTAGTAAATTATAATATGTTGTTAGTATAATCATTTTCACATAGGGTTGGAATTTGTTATTATTGTTAGTTCTATATTCATCATACGTATTCGTATCTCCTCGTCAGTTAAAACTGGAGTACTTTAAAAAACATCTTTGGGTCATCTCATCATATGCTGTATTTAAAGATGTGTCCCTATAATTCCCAATCCATCACCATCTAACGCGTGGGGAGTATAAATTTCGCGATGACCCGACAGCATTTGTATATACTATATGATGATCTAATACATTGTCAATTCGTTTTTGTTTAGTTGTTAAGGTAAACTATTTAAATAAATAAATAGTTTAGTTCGGTCATATTTAGCTAACCTGATCGATCATTCCATTTTACACATTCTATCTTTATGTCCGTTTTAAGATTTTACAACAAACAATCACACAATACACAAAAGTATAATTCTTGTATAACACACTACAGTCCTATGAAAGAAATCACCAAACCGGCCGTCCGATTCAGAAAGTTTAATAGTTTGTAATAGAATTATTATACAGCACAAAGAAGCTGCTTATTAAAGTAAAATAAACTTTCTGGTCAAGACCACCGGGCAAGTGATCCCCATCTAATGTTAAGAATGTCACTCAAGAAATCTTATCCATTTACACTTATATGAATAAAGAAAACAAAATTATTTAAATAATTTAGTATTTGTAACCGCGGCCGCATTAGCGGAACTTGTTCCCAGCGCTGACATACTTTTCTTTATTTCTCAGTATTTTTTTTTTGCGTTTTAAATTCGAAATCGAATAAACGAGTAGCCCGATGTCACTCTAAATTTCAATTACGCCTCCCTCCACGCTAACCCAAAAGTCTATAAATTCGCGATCGACCCAAGGGGGGCTCTCTAGCAAAAACAGCTCTTGTATGTTGAGTAAAAGAAAGAAAAAATAATAAAATAAAATATAAGTCTGTGGTGATGTAAGTTTGTGGTACGGCGTGTTGGCCATTTTAGTGAGTTCAATTTGTGAAAAAAAAATGTAGTACCGCGTGGCCACAATTACAAGAGTTTGCTTATCTATATGAATGGATAGATGTATAGGCATATATAAATTATTAAATAAAGAAATAGTGTGTAATCTATAAACTATATCTAATCTATTAAGCTATCTCTAACCTGTTAACTAAGGAGATATTGTGTAATATTAAAACTATATAATTAAAAAATAAAAATATATATAATGAACAAAAAGTTGAAAAAAAAAAAAAATTAGACTAATAGTCTTAGGCAACTAAAAGGTGGTTCACACTAGTGAAGTATACCCGTGAACGAACAACAAAAAAAATATACCAAGAAAACAAAATATAATCACGATCAAAGGAGAAATTCGCTAACCAGCCTATCGTTATATAACACTCCTCATCGAGGGAGACACGCTGAGGACAATCGGAGGTGCTCCACATGTTTGGCGGGGTACGAAAACATAACTTTTAAATTGTTAAGTACCTCATTTTTTTATATTTTTCATATAAGTAGTTAATATTATTTAGTTAAGGAAATTTTTTTTTTTGAATTAATAAAGTTAATTAAATAAATTAAGAAAAAAAAAATCAATTATATGAATAGAATAAAACCTTTATATTATTATAATTATATATTATATTTTTTCGTTTGGCCAAATTAATATTAAGTTAATTAATTTTTTTTTGAGTAGATTTGTACATGCGTTTATATAACGGGTGATTTTTTAAGAGCTTGAGAACTTTTTTTAAAAAAAAAACGCATAAAATTTGCAAAATCTCATCGGTTCTTTATTTGAAACGTTAGATTGGTCCATGACATTTACTTTTTGAAGATAATTTCATTTAAATGTTGACCGTGGCTGCGTCTTAGGTGGTCCATTCGGAAAGTCCAATTTATTATAGCATCGCTATCGTTCGATGCTAACAAACTTTTTGTTGCCAAAAATGGAAGAACTGAACTTAGTTGACATGTGGTTTCAACAAGATGGCGCTACATGCCACACAGCTCGCGATTCTATGGCCATTTTGAGGGAAAACTTCGGAGAACAATTCATCTCAAGAAATGGCCCGGTAAGTTGGCCACCAAGATCATGCGATTTGACGCCTTTAGACTATTTTTTGTGGGGCTACGTCAAAACTAAAGTCTACAGAAATAAGCCAGCAACTATTCCAGTTTTGGAAGACAACATTTCCGAAGAAATTCGGGCTATTCCGGCCGAAATGCTCGAAAAAGTTGCCCAAAATTGGACTTTCCGAATGGACCACCTAAGACGCAGCCACGGTCAACATTTAAATGAAATTATCTTCAAAAAGTAAATGTCATGGACCAATCTAACGTTTCAAATAAAGAACCGATGAGATTTTGCAAATTTTATGCGTTTTTTTTTAAAAAAAAGTTCTCAAGCTCTTAAAAAATCACCCGTTATATGTATACATATGTCAATATAGATATGTCCATATAGTTATTATTGGATATTTGTGAAATAGACGAGTTAAGAAATTTAATAAATCTCTTGTTCATTGTACCATTTTACTGTTACGAAACTTAAAACGTAGTTGTTGTTATTAAATTCACTAAGTTTATCGGCATGGTTCTAAACCTAAACATGACTTAAGACCCCCGTAGAGATGGATGTGCTTGAGAGGAAGTAGACGTGGTTTGTTGAAGTGTGGTAGTTCCCTTCCCTGCGATGTATGCAAGATTTCTTCACGTTTCTGAAAATCCCCACGCCCTTACCCGGAGTCTAGTCGGCTACCAAACACCGCTCAGAAACCTCTGATGAAATAAATCTACTAACGAAACTGTCGTTCCGTTACATATTTTCCATGGAAATAAAGACAAAAGTTATTTAAGAGTACAACATACCCTGGTACATATCAAGTATATACCCAAGAGCAAAATTGTGGACTTTATTGACACAATAAAATCAAGAGGAATATTAACCGTTCCTTTAAAACACGATTATCTTAATCTGCTAAATCGAACTTCAACATTTTAGCCAATTCAAATCTCGCCAACAAATAGGTAATTTTACTTATCATATCTATTATCGTCAATATAATGATCGTATAGTGGTAGTGATCGTAGATCGTATTAAAACAATCTTCAATCCCCTCTACCATTAATATACATAGCACTACATTAAATCCTCAATAGTTTTATAGATATAATCTTAGTTCAAATTTGATTTAAGATTCAAATATGAAAGCATCATTTCAAAACTTTTGAACAGCAAATCCATCAATATGGAAGGTTTTGCTGTATTTACCGATATAAATGTATGTACATACTAACATGTATATTATAATATTTAAAAACAAACTGAAAAAATTAAAAGTTAATTAACAAACTTGATTTTGTTGTTCAGTTGTTCAAGATCAGGACTGATCTGTTTCACTGTCTTCAAACATTATATCTCATGAAAAGTGGTTTGGGCGTAAAAAAAGTGGTTTCGCGCTATAAAAGAAGAAATGTCACGTTGTACTGAAACAGATTTTTATTTCAAATCGCGTTATATCGAAAACGCGTTGTATGAGTACCGCGTTAAACGAGGGATACTTGTATATATATATTTAAAAAAAATGTTTTTGTTCTTTTTTCCCCGAGCAAGTGAACACCTGCACAAAATAGAAAATAAAACAAACAAAAATTCTCTAACCAACATAGGAAAGAGAAGGATAGGAATTTTGATAGACGAAACGAAAAATATGTTATATACATAATATTAATAGGACGTTCAAATGTAGACTGTAATGTATGTATTGCGTTTTCAACATCAAATATTGAACCATAGAAATATATTATATTATATAGAATGAACATTATTAAACGTGAAGCGTTCCAAATTTGTGAAAAAAAAGAGAAAGAAATAGAAATATCATAGGCGTGCTTTTAATTCAAAAAAGGGATTTGCAATGAAGTTGCCGACTTTAACATATACCACAAATTTACAACCATTGATCACAATATTAATATTATATATATATATATATATATATATATATATATATATATATATATATATATATATATATATACATACATATATATATATATATATATATATATATATATATATATATATATATATATATATATATAAATATATATATATATATATATATATATATATATATATATATATATATATATATATATATATATAATATATATAATATGTATATATATATATATATATATATAATATATATATAATATGTATATATATATATATATATATATATATATATATATATATATATATATATATATATATATATATATATATATATATATATATATATATATATAATTTAATGTACCCGTTTCCACACCTCCCAAGAGGAAGAGTACATGGTGCGTTTTTTTTTCAAGTGGTGTCCCCGATAGGCCTAATCCACAAAATATAGAGTTTCTGGTGTAATTTCAATGGTGTTAATATTAGCATTTTTTGGATCAACATTTTCACAATTATTGTCCAAACGAAATAAGCTGGGAACGGCTGAATCCTTCAAAATTCTGCGTTTATATGCATCCTTCCGTGCCATAAAACAGGTTTCATCAAAATGTGCTGAACATACGAGCGACCGTTTATGAATCTGATTTTTCACTTCTTTTTCCAAAATGCTTAACCATTTTTCTTCCATATGTTTGCACTTTGGTAATCTGAAAGAAATTAAGCATAAAAAATTCAAAAAAAAATCCAATTATTGTTTCACTATCAAAATACAATCTAAAACTCATGAATTAATAAACTTTATTGTATTTAATTATAAAATGAAAAAATTAAATTTAAAACACAGCACTAAATCAAATATCGTACACACGCGCGCCATTTTGGGTGACCATATTATGTACTATCTTTCGTAATATTAAATCTACTGCACTGGTAAAACTAAATGTTTATATTCTATATGCACCAAAACAAGCAATGTACATTTATAACAAAATCATTTTGCTAAATTTTAAATTAAAAATGATTATTTTTGGTAATTTATTAATATATTTGCACTATTAGGTTAGTTATGAGTTATAAAATATAAACAAACACTTACCTATGAAACGAAATTCCCAATTTTTTTTTGCCCTGATAATTTCGGTAATTTTTCACAATACACTTCATTATTAATTATAATATTACTTTTTAAAATAACACAATGTAAAGGTTATATATTGTTTAATTAAATTTAATTGAACATTTTATTATTTTTTATTTTTTAAAAATTTTACAATCACTTAAACATCGACTGGCTTGTAGAAATCCCAAAATTGAAAAAGTTTGTTTTGGTGTTTATGTGAAAAGAAGCAACCGCCATATTGAATTTTTATATATACCTCTCACTCGTACTGATAACGCTTGAAACAAAAGATTTTGTATCGAAAAACAACAACAATTTTGCTTATGTTCATTCTATATAGTATTATATATTTCTATGTATACAACACACACAATACACAATACCAACGTATATAAAAATAAAATGTAAGTCGCCAATTACATTGAATACATATATATAGAACGATCCATTAGAACGATCGCACAATGGCAGTGATCGCGTTAAATTTAAATCTCGAAAATCTCTTTTACTGTATGCTTTGATACTTACATAAAACAAAATATTAAAAATTGTTTAAAGGAAAGGGGAATATATAGCGTTCTACATATATGAAGAGCGAATTATGGAATGGGGAATGAGGTAACTAAACGATACAGAACGAAAGACATATCGCATGCGATCGTTTCCAACGGAATATTGTGATGTGGATTGTGGATATGAAAATTATGTATATAGAATACAAAGACAAAACATTATATACTATAATATATAACGGAGAAACAAGAACAGACTATATAATATGTTAAAATATAATACTATGTAATAATATATAATGAAATGTAATATAATAATATAATATAATAACGATACTCATCTGTAATTAGATTTTCAACTACACACACACACACAACGCATTTATTTTATTTAATTTAATTATAGAAACACCGAGCAGACAAAAACACGTCCACTCGGTATGAAGATCCACAGTCCACACAACACTATATATATATATATATATATATATATATATATATATATATATATATATATATATATATATATATATATATATATATATATAAAAGAAAGTGATGTTAGTTACTACGCTTATAACTCGAGAACGCCTGGACCGATTTCGGTGATTAGCACCAATTCGGACAGGTCTCCGGCCAAATAAGAAGAATACACAAGAAAATTTTGGAAAATTTCCCAAAAAAAAATTATGAAGATAATTCATTTTCACATACATTTTTTTTACAACGCTATCTTAACTCAAGAACCCATAAAAAAACATGATTGTAAATGCTATATTGCCAGTAGATGGCGTTGTATGCACACTTGGCAGATGCAATGACATATGTGACTGGAGTTTTAGTAACATAAATATTGGAATTTTCTTCAGCTTTTATTAGCTTTCGTTATTTATTTAAATTAAATTTGATTTAATACATTATTTTGAAACAATTTACTGTGAAAATTCCCAGCGAAAGGTGATTTCATAGAAGTGAGTTCAGTTTAATGAAATGCACATTGTAAATGGTATTGCGTGCTCATCGATAACCAACCCAAACGTTCATTTAGGATTGTGCAATTAATTGTTAGGTGGAATACTTTGAAAATTCATTTCATTTCATTCTGATTGATCATTTTGGTGTTAAATTCTATTTTCAAACGGTAAGTTGCCCAGAAAGATGTTTATTTTGTGAGTTTATGACATTTGATATTTTGTGTGTTCGTTTATCAGTGTAATTAACAATGCCAAGAATCAGAAGATCGAATCTTTCGCATCGCACGCGAAATGCAAATAGAGTTCAGAATATTGCCTATCAATTGACGGCGGATGAACAACAAATCGCACGAGAACAGTGCCGTGTTAGTATGGCCCGACTTCGTGCATCACAAACACAAGAAGAAAGACAGGCGGGAAATGAAACGGCGCAGTTGACAATGAGAAATCGTCGGGCAAATGAGACAACTCAACAACGTAATAATCTAAATCAACGTATAAGAAGAAGTGCTTCAAATGTTGATTTGCATCGAGTAGCGTGCGGCAGTTTGTTAGTCAGGTTAGGAATGACATCGCCTCATCGTACAGTAAACGACGCTTTCGAACGTGAATTGCAGCGTGAACGTGAATACGACACAAATGCATTAAGCCAATTGGTTCAAACGAATGTACCATTGTTGAATCCTCAGCAAAAAGATGTGTACGATACGGTAATGAAGGCAATTGATGATGGAAATGTCGGCATGATTTTCCTTGATGCGCCTGGCGGCACTGGCAAGACATTCCTCATATCATTGATTTTGGCTGCAGTTCGTGCAAGATCAGAAATTGCTGTAGCAGTTGCTTTTTCTGGAATAGCGGCAACGCTGTTGGAAGGTTGTCGAACCGCCCATTCTGCATTAAAATTGCCATTAAACCTGCAAGCGGTTGAAGAACCAATATGTAACATAGCGAAACATTCAGCAATGGCCAAAGTTTTGGTAGCAAGCAAAATTATTATCTGGGACGAATGCACAATGTCGCATAAACGCGCGTTAGAAGCTTTGAATCGCACTATGAAAGATTTGCGTAATGACACAAGACTTTCTGGGGGTGCACTGATTTTACTCTCAGGCGATTTCCGGCAAACACTACCAGTAATACCACGATCGACCGCTGCCGATGAGATAAATGCTTGCCTCAAATCATCACCATTGTGGCGTTATGTGAAGAAACTTAAGCTGACGACAAACATGCGAGTTGCATTACTAAACGATCCATCTGCCAAAGTGTTCTCCGAGCAACTGCTAACTATCGGTAATGGTCGTGTTCCTGTGGATGCATCGAATGGATTAATTTCCTTCCCGCCAAATTTTTGCAATTTCGTCTCAACGAAAGAGGAGCTCATAAACAAAGTGTTTCCGAACATCATTGCTAACCACAAAAACTACAATTGGTTGAGTGAAAGAGCAATTTTAGCTGCAAAGAACAAAGATGTGGATGACTTAAACTTCAAAATTCAAAATCAAATCGTTGGGACACTGCATTCATTCCAATCTATCGACTGTGTAACAAACGAGGACGAAGCAACCAACTACCCAACTGAGTTTTTGAATTCATTGGATGTGCCTGGCTTGCCACCGCACAATTTACAATTGAAGGTTGGCTCAGTCGTCATCATGCTTCGCAATCTCAACCCACCAAAATTATGCAACGGAACGCGTTTAGCGGTCACAAAACTCATGACCAATGTGATTCACGCGAGACTACTTAAAGGAAAATTCAAAGGTGAGGAAGTTCTTATTCCAAGAATTCCAATGATCCCAACCGATATGCCATTCGAGTTTAAGCGAATCCAATTTCCAATTCGTCTCGCATTCGCCATGACTATTAATAAATCACAAGGCCAATCATTGAGTGTTTGTGGCCTGAATCTGGAAAATGCATGTTTTTCACATGGACAACTGTATGTCGCATGTTCACGTGTCGGAAAACCATCTGCTTTGATCGTTTTCGCACCTGATAACAAAACGAAAAATATCGTTTATCACAGAGTGCTTGAATGCGGGGAAACTTATGTGGCAAAACAACGTTTGCCGGGTCAGCTCTCTAAATGGGAAAATATAAAAAAATATGTTCGAAGAAAATCAAAGTGGAAACGATAAAATTTTCCTTTTGTTCGTTGCGCTATGGTTGAATTGGATGGATGGAAACAGAAAAATATTGAACTCGAATTCTTTGACGAATGAGAAGGTTAATTCCTTAAACTATATCTGAGTATATGAAAGGATTTGAAAGAAGTGTTTCTCTTTGTGTTCGTACTATGTATATACTACTGTGCTAAATGATTATTGATATCTTCTATTTATCGGCTTAAGTGATACAATAATTATTGTATAATATCGTATTTGCCTTTTTCTTATCAATTATTTTCATTACATTTATGTTACAGTGGGTTTTATATAGTTATGAGATTAATCGGCCGATTCATTGTTCTGGTGTTGATAAAATAAATCAATAAATATTATTCGAATGTGATTATTATGGGAAAATCAATGAGCTTTCGGACTTGAGTATCAATCTATATATATAAAATGGAATGTGTTGTTTATTTGTACCTTATAGGAGACCAAACCTCTGGACCGATTTTCCTTCACAGCATTTAACTGGGACTCTGGCATGATTAATAGGGTACTTTTTTTCGACCACACCCACTTTTACGCCCACATTTTTAAAATTATGGAATTGCTCACATATAGATTTTAACAGATTTACTTCAAATTGTATACACATTATGTACTCCAGGCGAGGTAGAAATAAACATTTCTTATGCCACGCCCCCTTTCACGCCTCTTTTCTCGACAAATTTTGTTTGAAAGTTTTAAATTTTTTGTTCTCGGATTTTTTTTATTTGGTAGTATATTGCTCTTAATACTGTTAACGTTGCCATATAACTATGAACCACGCCCTCTTCACCGCCAAACACCTGCTGAACAGCATATTCGTAGATTTAATGCACCTGTTCTTGATGATGTTGCTGGAATCATGGTCGGCGATCGTACAGCTACGCGGGAAATCGTGATTCGTAGAAGAAATATTAATCTACAGCTGATACACACCGCTCGTATGACGCTCTCCAATATCCGGTAATGTTCTGGAAAGGCCAAGGCGGGTATTGCGTAAATATTAAACAACGAGATTCTGCAGCAGGAGCTGAAATAATCAATAATGTTAGTTCGAATGACTATTATGCGTATTGGTTGATGATCAGACGTGATAAGGAGTCAGAACAACGTTATTCTACGATGCCGTGAGCTTTGCCAACAATTCATGGTCGACATGTATGTGAAGATAGAGAGCGAACGGCTACAATACTTGCGATTTAATTAACAAAAGCTACGTGCGGAAGAGTACATTCACCTGCGAGACGCTATTGTCAACAACGTCGATGCCGTCCAAATTGGTAATTCTGTCATTCTACCATCATCGTACATAGACAGTCCACGTCATATGCAAGAATATATACAAGATGCCTTGACTAACGTGCGAGAATATGGGCGGCCGTGTTAATTTATCACCTTCACAAGTAATCCAAAATCGCCGGAGATCACATCCTTACTATTGCCTGGCCAAAGCGCAATACACTATCATGACATTACACATGTTTTCAGATAAAAATTGAAGTCTCTAATTGTTTTCATTACAAAGTTACATGTATTTGGTCCCACACGTTGCTGGATGTACACCGTTGAATGGCAATAGCGCGGGTTACCTCATGCACACATTTTGGTATGGTTAATCGATAAAATACGTCCTGAAGAAATCGACAGTATAATTGCTGTTTATAGTATTGTTACTGCAAATATGATTCATGGCCCATGTGGCAATCTGAATGGCATACGGAAAATGTACTAAAAGCTTTCCAAAAAAATTCACTGACGATACGATCACAAATATTGATGGATATCCAATATGTCGCCGAAGAAATTGTTTTCTTTCTAAACAATCCCTACAAATAATGTATATGGCAAAACGAAGTTTTTATTAAATGTCCCTGTGGCCCTATTCTGGTTTTCCCAGGGAATTGGGAATTGGGAATTTTTGACGTTTTTATAACAGTCGGGAATTATTTTTTCCAAAAGTGTATTCTGGCTATTGGGAAAAATATTTTGTTTGGAAAAAATAATTCCCAATTATAACAGTTTTGACGTTTATTTTTCCCTATTAAAATTGTTGGGAATTCATATTTCTTATGGTAAAATACTCATACTCATAATACTAGAGTATAAATTTAAATTTTTTTATTATTTTTTATAAGCAAAAACACCTATTTTTTTAAATTTGGTCTTATCTGCCCTAAAATATAAAAAAAATTAGCTCATTCATAAATACTCATAGAAAATAATTCCGACCCTAAAAAATTTTTTGTTTTTCAAAAGCGAAAACACCTATTTTTTTTTAAATTTGTTATTCATCCATCAATATTTAAATCATATTCAAATATTACATAACGCACCATGAAAAAAACCATTAAAAAGGTACTCTAGTGGCGAACATTTAAAACTATTTGTTTCACAGAGGGGAAATAATTCCCAGCACGCCAGAATACACTTTTGGGAATTGGGGAATAAAATATTGGGAATTATTATAGTTGGGAATTGGGAAAATTTTTGCCCAATTCCCAATTCCCAGGGAAAACCAGAATAGGGCCACTGGAGGCCTCGCGCTGCGTAGCGGGCGTAGCCAGCTAGTATATATATATATATCTGTGGCAACAAGGCAAAACGTAATAACTCGTTTTTCTGGCTTTTTCAGTAGAACGTTTTTAAAGAAAAATTAAATTTTTAAAAAAATGGATTAACTATTAACGTGGATTTATGCTATAAATGAATGTTTTATATTATTAGCTTTGCTCCAGTATATTCAAATTTTATTTATATTGTACATCTTCCAAGAAAAGCTCAAATAACCCAATTATAGCGGTTTACCAAAATTGAAAATGAAAATATAACAAGATTATTTAAATTATGCTGTTTTACTAAATGACCAATTGGACTAAACTACAAAATATGTAGATTTATTACATTTTATTAATTTACAATTAAATCGATGAAGTTAATTAACTCTATTTATCTCGTTTTAGAAAATCCATATATGACATTAATGCATTTTCTTGTGATAGAATTATTCGACGGTACAATGATTAAAACTTCCAACTGGAAGTATTTGGTATTTGGTTCATATGAGTGAGGTATACAAGGATCTTCGTCATCATATTGCGATTAGTGATCACGAAAACTCATCTGTGACCTCCTGTTAAATTGAGAAATTTAGTGGCAGTTCATGGGGAATTAAAATTGCAAGTAACGTAAAACTAACCCATAGCCTCACACCTTAGTTTTAGCTATGACGTAAATAAGGACGTTAATAGTTAGCTGCGAAAGAGTTAGGTGTGATAGATACTATGATCTATCCTAGAAAATACTACATCGGCAAGTAAACAAATAAAACAACGGACATATTTCAGATCTCGTAGTTTATCTTCAGAAATATAGTTGAAAAGCTCATTCACAAAGAAAAAAATTAATATTAAAATTACACAAACTAAAATTAATTATTATGTTGTATAAAAGCATAACCAGGAACATTGAATATTATTCTTCGTCATCTTCATCTAATAAATCTGGATGTATATCAGGTGCATCTTCGCTTGTTAAACTTTCATAAAAATTATGAAATAGCGGACTTATTAGCGATCGTAAAGACAGTATGTCTTTCTTTTTTCAGCGCTTATTTTATTCGGTGCTTCGTAGGATTTTTTTACCTGAGATTCTAAAATTGAATTGATACCCCGCTTCTTTATATTTAAAATTTTGAAAGGTTCTTCTTCGTTTAACGAAGTCTTATACAAAATATTACCGAATTCTTTCGTAAAACGTAGCCATCTAACTTTATGCCATGAAAATGCGTCTCCTTCTGAAAATTAAAAATTAGTTAAACATTAGAAAAAACACAAAAAATTCTAATGAATTACCTAAAGATTTTGGCCGCCAAGTGAATTTGGATTTTGCCAGTTGAGAAAAATTTAAAAAATCCTCCTGGGTCATTTCATTAACAGTGAACTTGTTTTTAGATCTCACGGACTGAATAAACTTATACCAATCTCGTGGATGGTGAATTTTAATGCCGGTTCTGTTTTTTTGTTTCTCAATGGTAGCATGGTCTGCATCACACTCCATGTGCGTGTAGCCAACCGTTTAAAATTTGTGGTCGATGACATCAACATCTTCTTGCCACTGAAGAAAACAAAGGAACATTGTTCCAAGAAAACTGTTCTTGTTTTGACCGGGGCATGAGTCACTGTAGTATAATACTTTCTTTACACACGATGGAAGTGACTTTAAATGTCTGAACACGCAGGAAGCAATTTCATTTCCACCATGTTTAGCCGTTCCTTCATGCCACATATAGCAGAACGGTTCATTGGAAATACAATCATGTACTGTAAAATTATATGTCCATAAGGAACGCTTGTAAAATGATACAGATGTTTGCAAAAACGGAGGAGGCAAGCATTGTTGCAAATCGAACGTATAAATTCTTGCAGAATCTATGGTTTTGTAGTAATTTTTATCAAATTCTTTTGCTTTATAAGCGTTGTCAGCGTCTGCATGATGGTTTTGCTGTTCCTTTAATAAAATTTGCTTTTCGGCATCATTTTGGGCAATTTCAATTTTTATTTTCATCGTTTCACAGGTGTTGCATGTATCTGTCTTTGGCTTCTTAAATGTTAGATTTGACTCACTAAACAATTCAGTATATTTTGTTAGGTTTCACCGGATTATCATGTGCTTCAGAATACAACTTATGCATTTTAGAAATTGTCAAATCACCATGGAGATATTTTCTCGATGTCTCACGTCGAGTGTAGTGGCTCTCGTAGGCGGGAAATGCATTAATATGAGCCCGTACTTTATTTATTTTATCTTCAGGAAGTTTATTTGGGGGTGTCTTTTTACCACGAAGATCCAAACTGGTGACTGTTCCAGGAGAACAAAATTTTTTATCAATAACGGTATTAATAAAGCGATCTGTTTCACCGAGAATACTTTTTATACAAATTTTGCAAACGGCAATCTTTTCTCCACATATATTGACTGAGTAGGAGCAAGAAAATCTGCGATTTTTGAGCGTTGGATTTCCAAGTACAAGTGTTTGCGTTTTCTTTGGTTTTATAATAATTCAATTAAACCAGCCACATATGCCAAACGAAGGTTAAAACTCCCAAGTGCCCAGTATTGATCGAATATCATTTTTTGCGCTTCATAAGTTATACGTTGGCTGCATTTCTTTCGACAATTTCTTAATGCCACACAAATACGGTCAGGCCTAACATTACCTTTAGCAGTTATATATTTTTTGCCGAAGTTCCGTTTTAGTTGGCGGTCTTTTCTGGCTCCCATTTTACGTGGTAATTTTGTTGAGTGTGAATTTAGACTATTTTCTTCTAACAAATTTCCTTCGATTTCTTCTGCCATTTCCTCTACATCAGTATTACTTTCTATATTTTGATACTCGTTATCGAACGGCACAAAATCGGGATCTTTATCACTATCGCTTAAATTTTCGAAATGATCTGTTTCTGACGAAGATGCATCCATATTACATTAAAATTGCTTATTTTCTTGGTTTATTTTTTTAAGATGTTCGCTTGTTCGCAATGCTTCTAAGAATAGGCAGAGCATTAAGTTTTAACTTCGCAAGTAAACAATATTTCCTTTTGAACATTGAAATTAGCAATACTTTAGTTTGAATTACTCACTCCATAATACCAGCTCAATTGAATATTGTGTTGACAAAAATTTTAAATAATTAATCTTTTTAGTTTTTTGACACAACCTCATTAATATTTTTAAAAATAAATAACTCATATCATACCAATTAAACA
Source organism: Tipula lateralis (assembly GCA_963932295.1). NCBI lineage: Eukaryota > Metazoa > Arthropoda > Insecta > Diptera > Tipulidae > Tipula > Tipula lateralis. The sequence goes on along the minus strand of OZ010736.1, from coordinate 141,128,413 downwards.
ATAATACTTACACTAGCATAGCAATATAATTGTGGTTATTTATAAAAATAATATATATGTTTATTTCGGTAAACCGATACACATCACATATGTCATTTTACCAAAATCAGAATAACTCAAATCTAGTACACTAATCTTATTAATATGGTATATTTCGATTAAACTCCAGAACAAAATTTTATTTTTAATTGGGTAAACGGATATAGCTTTGGTTATTTCAATATAACATACGCTTTTCAGATTGGAATAATGACATAGTTTGAGTTATATCTGTTTTACACAAAAGTTATTCTTACGAAACAAAATTTTTAATGTTGTAACTCGACTAATTTGGGTGAGTTGGTTTTAGGTATTTCAATTCTTTGAATTTTAATATTTTTAGTAAAAATGAAAATCAGTTATTGCGTTTTTCCAAACGCAAATTAGAGCCAAAATGAAATATTCCGTTTTTCAATGTCAAAGAACTTCGTTATTAATTATTGTAGAAAATAACTGTAATAACTGACATATACCTCTTTACCTAAAGAAACTGTTTCCGATGTTAACTCATTTCCGTAATAACACGAGTTATTTCGTTTTGCCTTGTTGCCACAGATATATATATGTATAAATATAAATATATATATATATATATATATATATATATATATATATATATATATATATATATATATATATATATATATATATATATATATATATATATTGGATAAGGATAATTAAAGGCATGATTGATTGATTTCGCTAGACAAGATTCTCGGATTATGTCGAGTCTATTCCTTTAGTCATTTACATGAAACGATAGGTAAAGTTAGGAAGCTATGTAAGTAAGGAGAGAACAACGCGGTTACAACAATTTGTTCACAATTCTTATCTAGTTTCACCGCCAATCTGCAAGTTTCCAGTCCGCAACATCTATCTGCGCAACATTCCTGCTCTATTTTGATTGAAATTAAACATTAATATACAATTCTAAAATAAATTTATTAGTTAGTCACCCAGTGATTTGTAACTTATAGTTAATTAATTAATTTTTTTGTTAATTACAACTCCAGGCCACCGCACACCTAACCTGATTAAAACATAAATACAAAACTTTGAAATAAAATGTATTTTCTTATTAGTCAGGAATCTACAACAATTAATTTTATTAGTATGGTATGATCAAGATTAAGTACCAGCCAACCAGGACGATGGTGTTAATATAATCCTGGAATATGTTATCAGAGAATCAAAATACATTTGAAAATTTATTTTATTCTTAAATTAAGAACAAATTATGCAAATTACATCTCAACACTGAAGTTTCGAAAGTTCTAATATTTGTAATAGAATAATATTTTTTTGCGTCCTTTGGATTTCAAAAAGAGAGTTTCTACTCAAAAAAAATACTACTTTCTCTTGCTAAATCGGTGTTATATAACGGTGGCCAGGTGAAAATGAATTAAAAAATACCAAAACTATTAGTGAACGGATGCATTTGTCACAATTTAAAACTTGGATCAATGGCTGCATCGTCCAAATTACTGATAGAAATAGACAGACTGATTCGGGACATTAATCACCATTTTTGTAATAGCTCTAGCAGCAAGGTTGATTTTGCACAATTTCAAATTGATTTTGGTACAGAACTGCATCTATTGTTAAAGTATGAAGACACTTGTTTGCTTTCGGGTCAAATAAGTATATATTTTGTAAATATTGACGTAAATAAAATATTTTAATATATAAAACAATATTATTTAAATAATTTTAGGCAGCTATTGATAGAATTTTGGAGCAATGAGCAGCTTTAACGTTTTATTTTGGGTTGAAAGATTGTGAGAACCGTTACGGCAGTGAAAACATTAATTTTATAGAAGCCAACTTAAACAGTAAAACAAACAAGAGTTAAAAAATGCGAAGCTAAATCACAAATAACTACTACAGATAGCCAAACTATATGGAGAAATCATGTATACTAGACTGAAATAAGGGGAAATAATTGTACCCTGGAGGAAAAGGCTATATTTTAGTTCTCTTTCATTCCTTTACCATTGATATTACGATAAATAAAATTCAATCAAATCTATAATATGTACTACGTTCAAATACATACATGAAATCAAATAAATGTTTCAAGCCACTGCGATTAGTTTCATTCATGACAGTAAATGAGTTCATCATATTTTATACAAAATTTATATTCAAACATTTATTTATCGTAATATCAATCAAAGAGACAGTCAACTTTTGGAATTGGAATTACTTTACTGAGCTTCCATTGCTCAGGAAACGAAGAAGAGGTTAAGATAAAATTAAAAATTTGTAATAAATATTTTCAGACTACAGGAAAAATTCGTTTCACCAATTTTAAGCTAACCTTATGAAGACTTTATTCCGATTTTACTTTCCAAACAGCAGACTGTAACTCCTCAAAGGAAATATTAGAAAATGAAAAAGAGTTACACTCTTCAGATTTAAGATCAACAACAGGACTAACCAAAGTTGGATTCGAGCTAATAAAATAAGAATTAATATTCCCAGCTTTTAAATCTAAAATACCATTATTTCTACACCTGCCTAGACCTAGATTTCGAACATTACGCCAAAAAACCTTGGGAGGAAGAGATGGATCTAATTTATCCTGGAAAAAAGTACTTTTGACTGCCCTAATTAATCTTACTACCTTATTGCGAGCTTGTTTGTAGTCTAAAAATATCTTAATATCTCCTAATCTTTCCCATAAGCGAAATTTATCTACCCTAAATCTGATTGCATCCATCATTTCTCCAGACATCCATGGAGGAGATTTTGGTTTAATTACCACTGATCTAAGAGGAACGCAACTATCGAAAACTGAATTAATAAATCCATTGAAAAGCTGGATTTGACTAGTAGAGGAATTAAGAGAAAAAATGTTATCCCAAGGAATAGAGCTAAATGAGAATCATCTATATTAGAAAAATCCCTAAAACTAAACCTTTTAGGCTCCGGACGAGAGTAACAATTAGTAGAGAATACTAATAGGTCATGGTGAGATCCTAAACCGGGAGATAATTGATTGAAAAGAGAAATAGAGTTATCGGTGCACGATAAAACATGGTCAATAAGAGAAGAAGCGATACCGTTAGTGGTTCGACAAAAATAAGTTAGTTCACCAGTATTATGAACTGTTACAATAAGACTGTGCAAAATATTCAAATACATTCGAGAGAATATACTATCCTGTAGTACATAAATCGAAGTTGAAGTCACCTGAGATGAATATTTCATCATACTGGCAGGTGAGATAGCTTAATGGGGGAAAAAAAGTATTATAGTGCAGTGGACGTGTTATTTTGTGCTCTTACAAAAATAATTAAAAAACATCTAAAATGTGTATTTTCAATATTAAAGAAGTGATTTAAGATGGTTTATTTACTAAGTAATCCTTCTGATTATTTATAACATAATAAATCTTAGTGTAAACAGTGTTTTGTGCGGTTTTCACAATGTAAATTAAACACACTGTACAATTCATTTCATTTTATGGCGCTATAATTTTGCGACATTCACAAACGCTATTCAATGTAGGACATCTATTAACGAATAGATGGACGAATAAACATAGAAATAGCACTTGTAAATTGAGCAATAAAGTAGCTATGATTGAAATTTCAAATGATTGTAAACAAAGCGCTGGGGCCCTATTATGAAATTTTCGAAGGCGTTTTTTTCTCGATAATATCGATAGCTCATCATGAAATTTTTCGATTTCATTTTTTTTCGAAAATGAGCTATTATGAAATAATTGACTGCTCTTGAGGTGACGACCAAAATAAATCAACTTAATTTAATAAAATTAAAAATTATTTATTAGTTGATCCGTGATAAATTCCATTTAATAAGACATGAGACATGTGGTGGGATCAGAATATAAATAAAATAAATAAATATATATTTTATAGTAGATAAAAAACAAGGGACCATGTTTATTATCGGTACCCTAAAAAAATCCAATCATGTAAAAAAATATTGTAGAATAAGAGAAACGCCTCAGAAATAGAATATGCACTCATAAAAAATAAAGACCATTAAATAATAAGGAAAAATTCATGTACCTAATTAGGATTAATTATTTGTTAGTGTAATTAGGGTTAAGAATATGTACATATATAAGAAAAATGTTTTAGTTTAGAGAAGGATTATTCTTTAAGTTGGGAATGGTGATGATTATATTGTCACGAATCACAGATGTCACCTGTGATAATTAAGAAGAAAATTATAGCAGTAGAGATTACCCTGTAACCAAATGTTTACACATACGAACAGAATAAAAATAAATAATGAAATAGGCGGAGCGAACAAAATACGACGAAAAGAACATTCGCGAAGTGTAGAGATGAAAAATAATGGAATGTTCTACAAGTATTTGCGTCGTATAAATATGTGTAGACATTTGAGTTACAAGACAGTTCAATTTTGAATTTCGAAGTGTTAATATCGGGAAGTGATAAAAAGTGAAGTGTTAAAATAATAGTAGTGATAAATATTGTGTAAAATAATAGTGAATTATTTGTGAAATAATTTATTGGGAAATAAATTTATTATAAAAATTAATCTTTGCGAGTTTATATTCACAATCCAGTGATCGAACCGGATAAATAATTTGAATAACCACTCGCCAAAATCGTAACAATATATTATTCTTGTGAAGGATTATTCTTTAAGTTGTGAATTGTGACAATATATAATTTATTGATAATTTATTCATTTTAATAAAAATTAGGAAGCTTTCACTTTGACAGCTTGTAACTTGACGGCATGGGCCTGTATTGAACCGCGTGGTTGCACTATAAAATTAAGAAGGGTAGCACTGGTCGGTTTGGAGGGTTCCTCATCACGCGAGACAATTGCCGTCCGACAAAAATACTCGTATAACGTGTGCACAAAAGAAATAAATTAAAAGGAAGACAATATGAAAGCTTAACTGATTAGCGTCTATGACACCTCATCCCATTTTCAATCCCCTGTTAGTACATCATTTTTTCTTTCACTTTTATTATTCAAAGAAGGAGAAAATCAAAAAAAAGAACGACATTATTTCTACGTATACTGAGGAAACCTAGCAGATCACCAATTTTTGACTAATTTACACTTTTAATAAAATGAAGGTTGAATTTACCCGTTAAAATAAATCACTTGATGGATTTCCCTCTTGACTCGTAGAATGCTGCTCACAACACCAAGAAGAACGGCTTATTTTGGTATTATCCCCTCCGTTGGTTATGTGTATATACTCCTCCAGTCCGCAAATATCAGCATATAGTACCGATAAGAACAGCTTAGTTTGGTATTATCACCCAGTTGATTATATGTATCTACTCCTCAAGGCCGCAAATAACAGCATTCAACACCGAAGGCCCTCACTAACACCGGTTCACAGAGCGTTCTGGTTATTTTTCTCCGTTTGATGTTCCTGGAACACCCCAGATGTTTTTCGTCCAAAGATTATTTGGAGTTGCTTGGGTATTTAATACAGTCACCCACACTCAGGAGCTTACGACCCGTATCAAAAAAAAAACTTTTATTTTTTTTTCTTTCGATTAATATGTAATCTTCTTTTATTATTACAATTATTTTGTTCTTATTATTTCATTTATTAAAATTTAAATTTTCATTTATTAAACCTTTTTTTTTTTTTTAATACATTAATTCATAACCTTATTTTTAGTTTTTTTCTGATGTTCACTCAGTATCGTCGTTTTCTGACTGCCTTCTTTTTTTTCTCTTCCCATCAAGATCTCGACATTTTCGCGCCTAAACACGTCACAACTACACCCAAATCACCCTCCCAAATAATTTTTCTCAACAGCTCATATGCATATAGTATTCAACCGCAGTATACAATACAAACAAATTTTATTGTTTTCTTCTCTCGAAAAAAAGTTTAGCTATCGGAATGTGCGTGAGGTATTTACTTACGCATAATTATTAGCTATACACATATTGGTGAGTGCGATCAATTTCCACACGAAATAAATTAGTAATATTTTCTCTTCAGACCACCTATACATTACATATAAAAAAAAAGTTAACAGATGGGATTCGGCATGCGTAGTGTTATCGATTACAAGCTTAAATAAAACTACTCTTGATTTGATCATACATCTCACATACATTGATCATACATTGAGGTTATTTTCGAAATCGAATATTTCATAATTGCTATTTTCGACACCATCGAAACTCTCGATATTATCGAGAAAAAAAACACTATCGAAAATTTCATAATAGCCATTTTCGCCGTTATCGAATCACTCGATATTATCGAAAAAAAAAACGATATCGAAAATTTCATAATAGGGCCCCTGAACTAGCGTTGTTTTATTTCTACTTCTAATATTTAGTGTATTTTATTGTATCCAATACGCGTGTTTATTGTTTAATTGAGAATAAACAGATCGGATAAGTGTTTGTGTCTGTTATTTATTTATTTATCCATTTTGAAAAAACCTTTTGAATGTGTCCACTCTATAATATCTATATATGTACAATACATATATCAAATCAAGAAAACAACAACACATAGCAGAAATATCTCAAGGACCAACATGACACGAATTAAATTAAACAGGAACAAATTACATTCCAACAAAAATGGAATAACAAAGATGGGATAAAACATGATGTGGAATTTTGATGATGGACAGTAAAAGAAGAAATCACTGACGTGAAACAGAGAAGCTATCTATTTTATTATAATTTTAATTAAACTTAATTATTTTATCTTATTCAATTTTATATATTTATTTTATTTTACTTCTATTTATTGTTAATTTAATTTAATTATATTTTATTTTATCAAATCTTAAACATATATACATTTAATTTATTCTTAGGTGTTTAGATTACACTCCAAATTATAACACTATTTTCGTTAGATTTGTTTGGCAACTTAACAGTCTCAACTGTTTTATGCTCGTAAGACATAGCAGAAAAATTCCATTAAGCTTGTTACGCTTAGGTCGGAAATTATGTTTCAATTAAATTTTATGGGGACGTCGTGTTTCCATGGAACATGATTGGCTGGGCACGGTTGAAATAGTTTGGTTTTATTTATTTATATAAGTGTAAATAAATAGGTTTCTTGAGTAACACGCTTAAGATTGGATGGAGATTATTTGACCGGAAATTTTATTTTATTTCAATTAGTGCGTACTTTGCTGTGTAAATAATGATCTTACAAACTTTTAAAATTTCTGAAACGAATGACCGTTTTGGTGAGTTCTTTCATTTAGTTGTAGGGTGTTATTAAAGAAATCTAATTGTGTGCATTGTGTGAATGTTTGTTCTAAGATAAAAAAAACGGACAAAAAGATAGGATGCATAATGAATGGGAGGAATAATCAGGTTAGCTAATATGACTGTACTTAACTATTTATTTATTTAAATAGTTTCCCTCATAAATGAATAGACAGTATATTAGATCATCATATTGTGCATGGAAATGCTGTCGGGTCATCGCGAAATTTATATTCTCCCACGCGTAAGATGGCGATGGATCAGGAATTATAGGAACACATCTTTAAATACAGCATATGATGAGATGACCTAAAGATATTTTTAGAATCTTGACATATCCAACTAACAATAAGAACTATAACACTTTTTATGTGTGTGTTATTTAATTAATTTTATTTTGGTAATTTATTTATTATTTAATTTATATTGTATCACAATTATTATAATAATTTTATGTAAAATGTTTTTATTTATTTATTTATATTTTATTATTTTATTATTTTCCACATGCACCACTCCACAAAAATGTAGTTGTCCACCAAGTGTCAAAAAAGGTAATGGCCGAAAATACTTGGCTTGTCAACTCAACCAATAGGGAGGACACGCGCGCCACGATCGAGAAATACTAACACGAGAAAATGATAATGCAGTTGCTAAGTATGATAATGTAAATTAATAATGTGGTGCATTATACTTTGAATAGATTTCGGAAACGAACAACAAAATATATATTCAAAAGTAGTAACAACTGACTGTACTAAATATGCTATCGAAACGATTCTACAAGAATATAGATGGTGCACTTGTCACTGTGAATATAATATTTACCTCGATTATACGATAGAACGTGACGTAATGAAATTCGGAATTAATGAAAAAGTTGCATTAATAAATAAGAAGTGGTTTGAAATATTATTCAATAAATATGTTGAACCGCTACAGAACATTAGCTAACCATAATAAATGCTTAATGTAAAAATGATATTTAACAAATCTATATAATAATTTATTAATATTGTACTTAGTAATGATTGTGATGTGGATTATCACCTAAGTCGTTTCTGTGACTAACAATCCATTTCCTTAAAACCTTTAGTGTTGTGATGAAATTTGCATAATTGGTGCATATTTTTGGAATGTAAGTTTTCAGATATGCATTTTGATTCCCTGATGAGCATGTTCCAGAATTATAGTAACATGATGGTGTTGGTTGGCTAGTACCTTAATTTATCATACCATATTAATTAAATTAATTGTTTCAGATTCCTGAGTCATAAGTAAATAAATTTTCCTTCAGAATTTTGTACTTATGTTAAATTAGGTTAGGTGTTCGGACTGTAGTTGAAATAAATAATAAAATTAATTAATTACTTAAGTTACAGATTCCTGAGCGACTTATATAATAATAATTAAAGAAGGCGGAAATAATTCCAGAACTCAATGCTCATTAAAAAACACCCAATCGTGATTGATAAATCGTCACCACCCCGGGAATCGAACCCGAGACCCCCGAATGACAGAGCAAGTACGCTACCTTCTCTGCCACGAGAGCGACAAATAATAAATTTATTTTAGAATTTGTTTTAGTTTAAGCAAAATACAGCAGAGCAGATCAGAATTGTGATGGTCTATTAACAGTAGTTTAGTAACGATTTGCCAGGTGTCTGTAACCGGGTCGTTCTCTTACTAACATACCTTCCTATCCTTACCTATTGTTTTATGTAAACGGCTGTAGGAATAGGCCCGGCGTTATCCGGGAATCTTGCCTAGCGCTTGCTCCTACAGTCCTATTAATCAGTCATACTGGCAGGTGAGATAGCTTAATAAAAATTTAATAATACGAATTCTAAATCGGAAACCTAACATTCGAGAAATAGAAGGAGGTATATTAACAGGTTTATACGACAGGTGTTTACCTATAAACATGCACAGCCCACCATAGCCAAGTGGGAAAACTATCCTATATTTCCTAACTAGATTAAATCCCTCAATGTCCAGAGCTGAGTCTGAGACATTAGGGGACAAAAAACATTCGGCAAAGCAAAGATTGTTAACTGGTGAACCACAGAAAGGGTGACGTATTTCGTCAATATTGGGTTACAAACTTTACACATTCAAGCTACCTCCATTAAGAGATTGAGATCTACCGGCCAACATAGAACGCAACACGACACGGGGAATCGACATGTTTAATAACATGGCGTGAAACAAAAATGACAATACTTACAATTTATAATGTATAGGTTTGATTTCGGGCCAAAAACCTGAAATGAAATTAGTAACAATGAAAAAAAGGAAGCAATCCAATGAAATGATGGAACAACACTTATCTGAACGTTTAAATGGTTCTCTAAACATCCAAATCAAAAGTTATATATATTTTTTTTAAATATATAAAAAATCGGAAAAAGACAAATAATACGTGACACAGTCGACGAAGGCTAGTATATGAAGTTAGATTGTTGATGCGGTTACCTGGTAGAGACGTAAAATCAACTTATAGATTCAATTTAATTTTCTTAAATTAATTAAGGTGGAGGGTTTTGTAGGTAAAATAAATATGGGACTTTCCAGCAATGTAATAATTTGTTGCTAAATTTCTAATAAAAATTAAACCCCTCACGTCAAATGGTCACGTCATTAATGACAACTAACTTCTAAGGCGAATATCAGTTAAAATACTTTGACCTTGACGGCGTGATTTGATGTGTCCTCGAGAGCTCTAATATACGATCAATGTGTCGTCACGTATCACAAACGCCTCAGAATTTAAACCAAGTTTAAAGGATTGTACAATAACTTTTTGATATTCTATACGGTCGTAATTTCAATGGCCATCAAGTCAGTCTACTAGTAAGATCCTTCCGATTTAGTACTCAGATTAAATGAGAATGGTTTAGGATAAAAGGGTTTATACAAAGGGCTTAGATGTTTTGTTCTCAATTAAGGGCCGAACATCAGATTAATGTTGGATTAGTCAAGCCTATTATACAACGGTACTATTCAGTCTCCTTTAAAACTTATTGAGGAAAGATAGTTAATTCGGTTACAGTGCGGACCAACAATCAGATATTATTAACTCGAATTTATAAAATAATTGTGTTGACCATTTCGACTTTGGACATTGATTCGAATCAAAAATTTGGTAGTTTTTGTACAAACGATAAGATAAGAGTTTAGAATCGCAGTCACATTGATTGTTATCGATATAGTTAGGTCATATTTATACCACACATAGAAGAAGTAAGAAGTGCAAATAACGTGAGATATTATCAATAAACAAAATGCCGACCTTAGCGGGAATCGATACAACAATTGTGTACCACGAGTTTGATTTTCATTGTGATCAAGTGAACGGTTTAAAATTGCAACAATACTTTATCATTTATGATATGATGGAATGGTTCGAAGAGGTATGTTGTTGAATAATATTGTTTGAAGTGAGCTTACTTACTTATCTGTCTCTTTCTATGCGTTTAGATACTAGCGAATAGGTTTCGGGAATACAACTTCATTAAAATAATTTATGAACGGTTGCATCACTTTGATATAGAGCACGTGAAGTGTGTGGAAATTTATTATGGTGAAGATGATTTGGAAAACTTTCAGTCCTTTAAATCCTATATGAGCTGGTTAATTGCTAAAGTGCAATACACAATCCCATGGATAAGTGATACGATATTTTATTTTCGTAATGAACTACCTACGGTAAGTTGATTTGGTTTAAAATGCATAAACATAAATTATTAATACATTTTGTCTCGCAGACTAAATTATTCATTGATGACAACGATGTTTCTAACAAAAGTTTTTATAGAATGCAAGTAAGTATTTAAAATACACTGGACCTCATAATAGACACCATACACAAAGTTTATCAGAAATTTAAGCCAATATTTTTTAATCAAATTAACGGGTGGATTTTTTTCAATTTGAGTGTGATAAATATCAGCTTGACATTGTTTATACCGGGTGTTTCTTTTTAACTGAGACGATCAAATATCTCGAAAAATAGCCACTGTACGGAAAAAATGTCCATAATCAAAATTTAATCATACCGCGGGGGAAAAACATTAGTTCCAAAAATACAGTCCGCCACCCTCCGCTTTGTAGGTGGGACGGGGTTAACTTTAACTAAGATAGGAAGCCATATTGCAGATACGGATTCTACGACTAAAACTACGTTCATGATAGATGGCATTGTAATCGACGAAATTCAATATTTTCAATTTCTTCTTCCTAGAACACACGCATTCAATTCTGCAATTTTTTTGAAATAAAATTGAACGCAACTTGAATGGTCAAGTGTACCGAAACTTTTTGGAAAATGAACTGCCAATATTTCTTGAAAATTTGAGCTTAGAAGTGAGACGGAACATGTGGTTTCAACATGATGGTTGTCCAACACCCTATTCGGTGGTGGCACGTGAAATACTTGATCGTGGTTTCAATGGTCACTGAATCGGTAGAGCTGGTCCGATAATTCAGCCCGCCAGATCACCAGATCTGAGAACATGATTGAGCGAATTAGAAATGTGTGTGCTGAAATTCAACCAAACACACTTCTCAGTTGTGTACAATCATTTGAAATGCGTATTAATAAGTGCATTGAAGTCGCAGGCCATCATTTTGAACACTTATTTTAAGCTAAAATTATTTTATTCATCTGCCAATCAGTGTGTTTACACTTGATATCAAGAACTCGATTTCTGTGATATCCAGAAATCAACTATTGTTTACACTACGCATCATGATATCGATATCAAAATAATTGTATCTGCATGTGTATAAGTATTTTATTTTCATTTATTTCTCTTCAAAATTCAAAACCAAACTAAACCATAAAATAACAAAACAATAATGTGCCCTTGAAATTTTATTTTGTTTGTATTTGTGTGTGATATCAAAGAATCACAAAAAGTTGTCGTCGAAAAAAGAAATCATGCCAAAACCGGTTTCGTTGGTAAAAGGGGAGAGGAACGAAAAAAACATCGATATCATGATATCAAGTGTAAACACACGGATTTACATTAATAAATTGTTTTGATGACGAATTTCGAGTATTTTCAATGAAAACGTGATGTTTTTTATTTCAAACGTATTGCAGAATCGAATGCGTGTGTTCTAAGAGGAAGAAATTGAATTTCGTTGATTACAACGCCATCTATCATGAACCGAACAAAATATAATACTTCATTCAAATCATACGTACTTTTAGTCTTAGAATCCGTATCTGCAATAAAAAATATGACTTCGTATCTTAGTTTAAAAGTTACCCCCGCCCATCCTACAAAGCGGGGGGTCGGGGACTATTTGTTTTGGAACCAATTTATTTCCCCCGCGGTATGATTAAATTTTGATTATGGACATTTTTTCCGCAGAGTGGCTATTTTTCGAGATATTTGATCGTCTCAGTTTAAAAGAAACACCCAGTATACTATCTCATGTCATAAACTTGACGGTTAACAATATCTAGGAACCGTATTTTCTCCGGCCAATTGTGCTATTCCTCCCGAAACGGATAGATTTTAGTATTTTAGTATTTTTAAAGTCGTTAGTTGATCCTCAAAATCGAATGAGTTATTGTAATCTAAATTTTACCTTTTGGTGATATCTATACAGTAAATAACTCCCAGAAGACTTATTTGGCCTTCATAGATTCCGATGACATGTAAGCAGTTATATGATCACCCACCTCCATCATATTTGACTATGTTCAACTACTGAAATTATTGTTCGCCCGTATTTGTCCGGCTGTAACTGTTGCATATGAAATAATTCATCGCCATTTCAAGTATTGCAGTAAATGATGTATGCATAGCTTCCATTTTAGGTCAATTTTGAGTGGTGTGTCTCTTTTGAGATCCAGGGTAAATAAACTTTTTGTTTCATATGTTAATTCGCTTATTTATTTTTATTAATAGCTCATATCGATTGAATGCCAATTGCTAAGTGGTAATCTTATGAATAGTTTAGTTAAATCGAACATAATGACAGTAGAGTGGTCTAAGCAGCATAGAATTAAAGCTTATGAATTTGAACCGAATTTAGATGAAGATCAATTAAAACGTCTAGAAAAAATCTTTAAACCATTGCACACCGAACTAATAATTATGTCTGAAGAATTCACATTTTTGAAGATTACCGAACCTCCGATAGATATGAACTACTTTATACTAACGGTTTTTCGTCATCAACTTTTATCATGTTTAACTATTCAAGATTTACTATCGTTAGAATTGGCCAACAAAGATCATCGTTTTGAATTTTACAATAGTATTTTGGATCGTGATATTCAGTTGCATCTCAAAAATCGATTAACCTTGATTTCGAATCAAGACCAACTTGTAGAATATATGGCTAACGGATTTACAGATGGGAGGGTGTTCAAATATTTTTTATACAAGTATCGAGATAGTTATGGTATGGTGAAGATTCCAACGAAAATTTCAAACAACAGTTATTGGCACTCAGTTATAAACGAATACGAAAGTTTAAAACAGCGTGGCGTTGAAAACTGCCCAATTCGTTTTGACATAATATCACCAGAAAATATAACTGTTTGTTCTGTAACTGTGCTATATCATGACAATGGAAACAAAATTGATCAGGATCTTATAAAAACGAAGGAAATTCGATTGGAAAGCGATTACATTTTTAATTTACAAAACCAACTTCTTTTTGAGACTGGAATTCAACCACATTTCATTACAATATCGATTCAAGCGGACTGCAAGTCGGTTTGTTTAACTGATTTCTTACATCTGGTTTTAACAAATATCAAGTATGTCCACAAAATAAATTCAATCATTCAGTTTGAATCATACAATAATCGTATCAGTAACTTCATTCTGAATAGTTTTGTTTCAAGAGACTACAAATTCCAAATTGGTTTCAAAAATATTACATTTCATTTCAAACGTTTAGCGAAATGGTTCAGTAAATGTTCAAAGTTATACAACATCAGCTTTACTAATTGTATTTTTCTGTTAAACAATAAACAGGCCAAAATGTTGGAAATGATGAAAAATCAAAATATAAATCTTAACAGCTGTCAACTCAATCTGACCTTTCGAAATATGAACTTCGATATAAAAATGATTTCAATACTTTCACAGAATCTGGTCAAAGTTATTTACAATCGATGCAATCTAACGTCATCGTCATCGGTGATAATTCCACCGAAATTTTTAAAAACAATTGTGTGTGAAAACATGACAATTGATTGGCAAGTGTTAATTCCATTACTGCACTGTGTTTCATTTGAATTTGATAAGTGCCAAATCCAATCAAATCTTGATCCAATATTGTATGTTGATTCAATGGCTGAATCATCTCGATACGTCGGGATAAAGTTTGAAAACATGAATATTGATGCCGAAGTATTATTAAAGATTTCAGTATATAAAAAGAGCATGGACCTAGCTCGTTGTTGTATTCTATCGAATCAAATTGGTGATATTCCCTCCAATTATCCAATCAACTTCAACACTACCATTTATATGGATAATGTAGAAATTGAAGCGAAAGTTGCGGTGAAAATTTTTAATAGATTTAAAAGTGCCATTTTTATTAGTTCTCGTTTAATGTGTTCAGATCTTTCTACACCGGAAATTCCTCTGGAATGCCATTCACTTCTCCAATTTTATCAAATATCAATTACTCCCGAATTCATAAAATCTTTAGAATATTTGCATTGTAACAATGTCATACTGTTTGGTGGTTGTGAGATGACGAATGAAAATCTTGCTGACATTGGGCTAGCTGCAAAAAACTGTAAACGTATATTAATCCTAGCGGACATCAAGTCGATGATTATTTTTATTTGGCACTAATAGCCAAAATATATGAAAATCACATAGATTTAATAGTCGAGCAATTAAAGGATGGAATTGATGTTCCTTGTATCGATTGGTTTCAGATACAATTTAATGAAAATTTGTTTAATCGCAGAATTATTGACTGGCATGGCATTAAAATAAGGAGCGTTTTTGTAAATGATGTAACAGTAAAATTGGAGTATATTAAAAATGGCGAGGTCCTTGATCTTTTTTATGAACAAAACGATTTACTGAACGACTCGGACATATGCGAAGTCGATTACTATTGAAAATTTAGATTAAATTAAAAATTATTAATAAATTGTTTATTTTAAAATTATTCAATAAACTATAAATATGGTATAACAATTATGACATTTAATTATAAATACTCATCAACGGTGGTTTTGTGGTCGTTACAGAACTCTATCGAATCGAATTCTCGACGAATCTTATTGAAAATGTGCAATACATGCGAAATTATTAATAGATTTGAAATATAATCCGGAGCTGTTCCCGTTTAGGCAAGAGACGTACTGATTATTGAATTCAATGTGTAACTAAGGCCTTGGGTCGGTACTGCACTATACACTTCACTGTTTATTTAGATAGCAACTCAGTGGTGAGGGTGGGTTAAATACGTATCGCGAGTACTCAGCCATTCTATAAATCACATCCATAATTACCCGTCTGTATACCGACATCCCATTGTTCCTTTTTTCTACTCATTGCACGTATTACACCCACGGAAATAATCTCGTCGGGTACTGTATACGAAAAAAATAACACTTTGAATGTGACGCACTACATTTACCAAATAATCAATTCGCAAAATTTAAAAGGAAAAGAAAAAAGTTAGAGGAAATAAAATTTAGCAAATATATTGTGACGAATCACAGATGTCACCAGTGATAACTAAAGAGAGTTATGAATTATAGCAGTAGGGGTTACCCTGTAACCAAATACTTACACATACGAACAGAATTAAAAAAATAATGAAATAGGCGGAGCGAACAAAATACGACATTCGCGAAGTGTAGAGATGAAAAATTATGGAATGTTCTACAAGTACATGCGTCGTATAAATAGGTGTAGACATTTGAGTTACAAGACAGTTCAATTTTGAATTTCGAAGTGTTAATATCGGGAAGTGATAAAAAGTGAAGTGTTAAAATAATAGTAGTGATAAATATTGTGTAAAATAATAGTGAATTATTTGTGAAATAATTGTGGAATTTATTGGGAAATAAATTTATTGTAAAAATAAATCTTTGCGAGTTTATATTCACAATCCAGTGATCGCATCGAATAAATAATTTGAATAACCACTCGCCAAAATCGTAACAATATATTATTCTTGTGAAGGATTATTCTTTAAGTTGTGAATTGTGACAATATATAATTTATTGATAATTTATTCATTTTAATAAAAATTTGGAAGCTTTCACTTTGACAGCTTGTAACTTGACGGCATGGGCCTGTATTGAACCGCGTGGTTGCACTATAAAATTAAGAAGGGTAGCACTGGTCGGTTTGGAGGGTTCCTCATCACGCGAGACAATTGCCGTCCGACAAAAATACTCGTATAACGTGTGCACAAAAGAAATAAATTAAAAGGAAGACAATATGAAAGCTTAACTAATTAGCGTCTATGACACCTCATCCCATTTTCAATCCCCTGTTAGCACATCATTTTTTTCTTTCACTTTTCTTATTCAAAGAAGGAGAAAATCAAAAAAAAGAACGACATTATTTCTACGTATACTGAGGAAACCTAGCAGATCACAAATTTTTGACTAATTTACACTTAACAAGAGGACGTGATTACCACAATAATAGAACGAATTTCAGAACACGCCAAATTGATTCGGATCCTTGCTTATATTCTACGATTGGTCAAAAATACGAGATTAGCCAAGGGTGATAGAAAGTTCGGTTTTTTGAAAGTTGGTGATCTGCGAGAGTCCAGAAACATCATTACTAAGCATGTAATCATTTGAGAGTGAAATTGATTGCTTACAAAGAAAAATGGACATTCGAAGAAACAGTAGTATCGGGTCTTTGGCACCGTTTATTGATGCCAATGGAATTTTGAGAGTCGGTGGAAGATTGCGTCATTCAGATTGTACATATGATTATAAGCATCCAGTAATTTTACCAAAAAGCCATTCATTTAGTCACGGAATCATTTGGAACATACATAGGCAAAATTTACATCCGGGTCCTTCATTGACGTTTCATCTAACCAGACAGCAATACTGGATAGTTGGCGGGCGAAGCAGTGTACGAAAAACTATCAACAAATGCATCGTGTGCTTTAAGAGTAATGCAAGGGCTTCTAAGCAGCTGATGGGGGATTTGCCGAAAGCGAGGTTAAAAGAAGCAAGACCATTGTCATCATGCGGCGTAGATTATGCAGGTCCCATACAAATAGCCTCAAAAAAGGCGAGAGGCGCCAAATTCGTTAAGAGTTACATCGCGATATTTGTTTGTATGGTGACAAAGGCAGTTCATATAGAGCTTGTGAGTGACCTTACAACAGATGCTTTTATCGCAGCTCTAAAGAGATTCGCCTCGAGAAGAGGAGCACCTGCGCATTTATTTAGCGACAATGGTTCAAATTTTGTTGGGGCAAAAGGACAGCTGAATGAGATATATAAACATGTTTCGGAAAATAATTTTAAATGTATCGTTGCAGAACATTTATCCAAGTCAGAGATACAGTGGCACTTCATTCCACCAGCTGCCCCTCATTTCGGAGGTTTGTGAGTGTTAAAACTCACATTATTAAATGCACATCCAGCACTCATTTAACGTTCGAAGAGATGGCTACAATATTACATCAGATCGAGGCAGTTTTAAACTCGAGGCCACTATATGCAGAATTAGATGGCGAGTCGTCCTTTGAAGTCTTAACACCAGCGCATTTTTTTAATCGGTTCTGCGAATTTCTTTTTACCGGAGAGGGAAACAAGTGAAGGAAGATACACCCACAGGCAGACTTACGAGATGGCAACTCATACAACAGCGAGTGCAGTCATTTTGGAGAAAATTTAGCACAGAATATCTTCACAACTTGCAACAAAGAGCTAATTGGCAAAGGGTACACGAGAACTTAAAAATAGGAGATGTAGTTTTAATAAAAGAGAATAATTTGCAATCGTACAAATGGGCACTTGGTAGAATACTAGAATTACATCCTGATGATTGCGGAATAGTAAGGGTCGTAATTCTTAAAACTTCAACATCGACTCTAAAACGACCCATTGTCAGTGACTTAAGTTACAGATTCCTGAGTGACTTACTAATAAATTTATTTTAGAATTTGTTTTAGTTTAATCAAAATACAGCAGAGCAGAGCAGAATTGTGATTGTCTATTAACAGTAGTTTAGTAACGATTTTCCAGGTGTCTGTAACCGGGTCGTTCTCTCCTTACTAACATACCTTCCTATTCTTACCTATTGGTTTATGTAAACGGCTGTAGGAATAGGCCCGGCGTTATCCGGGAATCTTGCCTAGCGCTTGGTCCTACAGTCCTATCAATTAATCAATCAATCATACTGGCAGATGAGATAGCTTAATAAAAATCCAATAATACGAATTCTAAATCGGAAACCTAACATTCGAGAAATAGAAGGAGGTATATTAACAGGTTTATACGCCAGGTGTTTACCTATAAACATACACAGCCCACCATAGCCAAGTGGGGAAACTACCCTATCTTTCCTAACTAGATTAAATCCCTCAATGTCCAGAGCTGAGTCTGAGACATTAGGGGACAAAAAACATTCGGCAAAGCAAAGATTGTTAACTGGTGAACCACAGAAAGGGTGACGTTTTTCGTCAATATTGGGTTAAAAACTTTGCACATTCAAGCTACCTCCATTAAGAGATTGAGATCTACCGGCCAATCGACATGTTTAATAACATGGCGTGAAACAAAAATGACAATACTTACAATTTATAATGTATAGTTTTGATTCCGGGCCAAAAACCTGAAATGAAATTAGTAACAATGAAAAAAAGGAAGCAATCCAATGAAATAATGGAACAACATTTATCTGAACGTTTAAATGGTTCTCTGAACATCCAAATCAAAAGTTATATATATATTTTTTTTAAATATATAAAAAATCGGAAAAAGACAAATAATACGTGACACAGTCGACGAAGGCTAGTATATGAAGTTAGATTGTTGATGCGGTTACCTGGTAGAGACGTAAAATCAACTTATAGATTCAATTTAATTTTCTTAAATTAATTAAGGTGGAGGGTTTTGTAGGTAAAATAAATATGGGACTTTCCAGCAATGTAATAATTTGTTGCTAAATTTCTAATAAAAATTAAACCCCTCACGTCAAATGGTCACGTCATTAATGACAACTAACTTCTAAGGCGAATATCAGTTAAAATACTTTGACCTTGACGGCGTGATTTGATGTGTCCTCGAGAGCTCTAATATACGATCAATGTGTCGTCACGTATCACAAACGCCTCAGAATTTAAACCAAGTTTAAAGGATTGTACAATAACTTTTTGATATTCTATTCGGTCGTAATTTCAATGGCCATCAAGTCAGTCTACTAGTAAGATCCTTCCGATTTAGTACTCAGATTAAATGAGAATGGTTTAGGATAAAAGGGTTTATACAAAGGGCTTAGATGTTTCGTTCTCAATTTAGGGCCGCACATCAGATTAATGTTGGATTAGTCAAGCCTATTATACTCCTTTAAAACTTATTGAGAAAAGATAGTTAATTCGGTTACAGTGTAGACCAACAATCAGATATTATTAACTGGAATTAATAAAATGAAATTGTGTTGAGAGTTTCGACTATGGACATTGATTCGAATCAAAAATTTGGTAGTTTTTGTACAAACGATAAGATAAGAGTTTAGAATCGCAGTCACATTGATTGTTATCGATATAGTTAGTTCATATTAATACCATACATAGTAGAAGTAAGAAGTGTAAATAACGTGAGATATTATCAATACACAAAATGCCGACCTTAGCGGGAATCGATACAACAATTGTGTACCACGAGTTTGATTTTCATTGTGATCAAGTGAACGGTTTAAAATTGCAACAATACTTTATCATTTATGATATGATGGAATGGTTAGAAGAGGTATGTTGTTGAATAATATTGTTTCAAGTGAGCTTACTTACTTATCTGTCTCTTTCTATGCGTTTAGATACTAGCGAATAAGTTTCGGGAATACAACTTCATTAAAATAATTTATGAACGGTTGCATCACTTTGATATAGAGCACGTGAAGTGTGTGGAAATTTATTATGGTGAAGATGATTTGGAAGACTTTCAATCCTTTAAATCCTATATGAACTGGTTAATTGCTAAAGTGCAATACACAATGCCATGGATAAGTGATACGATATATTATGTTCGTAATGAGCTACCTACGGTAAGTTGATTTGGTTTAAAATGCATAAACATAAATTATTAATATATTTTGTCTCGCAGACTAAATTATTCATTTATGACGACGATGGTTCTAACAAAAAATTTTATAGAATGCAAGTAAGTATTTAAAATACACTGGACCTCATAATAGACACCATACGCAAAGTTTATCAAAAATTTAAGCCAATATTTTTTAATCAAATTAACGGGTGGATTTCTTTCAATTTGAGTGTGATAAATATCAGCTTGACTTTGTTTATGCATATATACATACAATCTCATGTCATAAACTTGACGATTAACTATATCAAGGAACCTTATTTTCTCCGGTCAATTGTGCTATTCCTTCCGAAACGGAAAGATTTTAGTATTTTTAAAGTCGTTAGTTGATCCTTAAAATCGAATGAGTTATTGTAATCTAAATTTTACCTTTTGGTGATATCTATACAGTAAATAACTCCCTCAAGACTTAGATTCCGATGGCATGTAAGCATTATATGATCACCCACCTCCATCATATTTGACTATGTTCAACTACTGAAATTATTGCTCTCCCGTATTTGTCCGGCTGTAACAGTTACATATGAAATAATTCATCGCCATTTCAAGTATTGCAGTAAATGATGTATGCATAGCTTCCACTTTAGGTCAATTTTGAGTGGTGTGTCTCTTTTGAGATCCAGGGTAAATAAACTTTTTGTTTCATATGTTAATTCGCTTATTTATTTTTATTAACAGGCCATATCGATTGAATGCCAATTGCTAAGTGGTAATCTTATGAATAGTTTACTTAAATCGAAATTAATGCAAGTAAAGTGGTCGAAGCAGCATGGAATTACAGCTTATGAATTTGAACCGAATTTAGATGAAGATCAATTAAAACGTCTAGAAGAAATCTTTAAACCATTGCAGCACACCGAATCAATAATTATGAATGAAGAATTCACATTTTTGAAGATTACCGAACCTCCAATAGATATGAACTACTTTATACTAACGATTTTTCGTCATCAACTTTTATCATGTTTAACTATTCAAGATTTACTATCGTTAGAATTGGCCAACAAAGATCATCGTTTTGAATTCTACAATAGTATTTTGGATCGTGATATTCAGCTGCATCTCCAAAAACGATTAACTTTGCTTTGGAATCAGGAAAAACTTGTACCATATATGGCTAGGGGATTTACAGATGCCAGAGTATTCAAATATTTTTTATACAAGTATCGAGATAGTTATGGTATGGTTGAGTTTCCAAAAAAAATTATAAAAAACAGTTTTTTGCACTCACTTACAAACGTGTACCACATCTTAAAAAAGCGTGGCGTTGAAAACTGCCCAATTCGTTTTGACATAATATCACCTGAAAATATAACAGTTTGTTCTGTTACTGTGCTATATCATGACAACGGAATCAAAGCTGAACAGGATCCTACACAAACGAGAGAAATTCGATTGGATAGCGATTACATTTCTAAATTAGAAAACGAAAAACTTTTTGAGACTGGAATTCAACCACATTTCATTACAATATCGATTCAAGCGGATTGCAAGTCGGTTTGTTTAATTGATTTCTTACATCTGGTTTTAACAAAAATCAAGAATGTCCACAAAATAAATTCAATCATTCAGTTGGAATCATACAATAATCGTATCAGTAACTTCATTCTGAATAGTTTTGTAACAAGAGACTACAAATTCCAAATTGGTTTCAAAAATATTACTTTTCATTTCAAACGTATAGTAAATTGGTTAAGTAAATGTTCAAAGTTATACAACGTCAGCTTTACTAATTGTATTTTTCTGTTAAACAATAAACATGCCAAAATGTTGGAAATGATGAAAAATCAAAATATAAATCTTAACAGCTGTAAACTCAATCTGACCTTTCGAAATATGAACTTCGATGTAAAAATGATTGCAATACTTTCACAGAGTCTGGTCAAAATTATTTACAATCGATGCAATTTAACGTCATCGTCATCGGTGATAATTCCACCGAAATTTTTAAAAACAATTGTGTGTGAAAACATGACAATTGATTGGCAAGTGTTAATTCCATTATTGGACTATGTTTCATTTGTATTTGATAAGTGCCAAATCCAATCAAATCTTGATCCAATATTATATGTGGATGCAATGGCTAAACCATCTCAAGGCGCAACAATTAACTTTGAAAACATGAATATTGATGCCGAAGTATTATTAAACATTTCAGTATTTAAAAATACAATGGACCTAGATCGTTGTTGTATTCTATCGAATCAAATTGGTAAGATTCCCTCCAGTTATCCAACCATAAACGGTACCATTACTATGGATAATGTAAAAATTGAAGCTAAAGCGGCAGCGAAAATTTTTAATAGATTTGACACTGTCATTTTTATTAGTTCTCGTTTTATGTGTACAGATCTTTCTACACCGGAAATTCC
Organism: Tipula lateralis; assembly: GCA_963932295.1. Taxonomy (NCBI): domain Eukaryota; kingdom Metazoa; phylum Arthropoda; class Insecta; order Diptera; family Tipulidae; genus Tipula; species Tipula lateralis. Next base: position 141,105,469 of record OZ010736.1, on the reverse strand, counting down.
TCTGGAATGCCATTCAATTCTCCAATTTTATCAAATATCAATTACTCCCGAATTCATAAAAGGTTTGGAATATTTGCATTGTGATCATAAGATAATGTTTGGTGATTGTCAGATGACGAATCAAAATCTTGCAGAAATTGGGATAGTTGCAAAAAACTGTAAACTTGTATATATCACTAGTGGACTTCAAGTCGATTATTATTTTTATTTGGAACTTATAGCCAGAGTATTTAAAAACAGATTGGATGTATTGCTCAAGGAATTAAAGAATGGGATGGATGTTCCTTGTGTCGATTGGTTTAAGATACAATTCAACGAAAAATTGTCCAATCGCATTGACTGGCACAACATCAAAATAAGGTGTGTCCATGTATATGACGGGACAGTAAAATTGGAGTACATGGAAAATGGCAAAGTTCTGGATATATTTTATGAACAAAACGGTTTATTAGATGACTCGGATATATGCGAGGTCGATTACTATTGAACATTTAGATTAAATTAAATTTTATTAATAAATTGTTAATTTCAAAATTATAAGAAATAAACTACACATAACAATGTTATAAAATGTTTTAATTTAACTATAAATACTTGTGGTGATCCATCTTTTTTTCGTTTAATAAATTCTTTTCTGTTGGCAAATTATAATTTCCATTGTGTTATTTAAATTTATTTCGATTTATGAAACTCAGTGGAAATTAAGGAAGTGCACTTAATATTTTATTATGTAGTAGCTCTAAAAATAAAACAATATATAGATGAAAAAAAAGTATTGTTTTAGAAAAAATAAAAAACAAAACACACAACATAAAAAGTTTGATCTGTATGTTTCTTTAAAAAAAAGAATATAAAAAGTTATATACCTAATTATCTGCATATTTATAATTTAATTTAATTTATTGTGATATTATATTCTCTTCTGTATAAGAAAAGTATTGTGTAATTTATCATACCTAAAATATAATATATTATATAGTGATATCAAGTGTGATAATAATAATTTGTGAAATATTTGTGGAACAATCCAGTGATCGAACCGGATAAATAATTTGTATTTGCACTCGGCGAAATCGTAACACCAAAACAGAATAAATATTGTTAATTGGTAACTACACCGATCAACCATAAGTACATTCCTAGAGTTTTCCCGTCCTTCAGGAAAACCGGGACCAAAATCCTAGATTGTTTTTACATTACTATGGATCTAATCTACCAGAAAAACATCATCATTAGCTATTCTAATGGTCCTTTGGAATTATTATTAGAATTTTTAGTAGTGATGAAAATCCTTGATTGTTTATAATTTAATGTTAATGTTTTTATTTTATTTAAATCCATAGTAATGTAAAAACCATCTAGGATTTTGGTCCCGGTTTTCCTGAAGGACCGGAAAATTCTAGGAAAGTACCTATCATGCCAATTGATTACTTATTATGGAATTTTCGAATACTAATCACCCAGAGGACCATTAGAATTTCTAATGATGATGTTTTTCTGGTAGATTAGATCCATAGAAACGTTAAAACAATATAACAATTATTTTAGTTTGAATAGAAAATAATCATATTTTATAATTTACTCGTATATATTTAAATACAATTACAATCATCATAGGACAGTTCGTAGCCCTCAAAGTGTCAAGACGTGGAAATTTGTGCTCCTATTTTTAATCAGTTTTCTCAAGTTTCTCCGACGCGGTTTGCATTTAAAAAGTGTTAAAATATCGTGAGAAATCACATTTGGTGATATTAAATATTTGGTGTATCGCGAAATTGTCTAAGTAATCAATAAATCGATTTTTTTCAATTCGGTAGAAACATGAGGAAAATGAAGTTCGTGTGGTTATAACAGTGTGTAATATGTAGAGTTACTTTAATCTAAAAAGTAACAGTGTAAAAATGTAGAGAAAGATGTTTCTCTACATGTTCGAACCAGAAATTGTTATTTTTAGGTTATAAAAGATAAACAAACAGAAAGAAGGTGCAAATTTCTTCTTAATATTTAATTGTTTTAATTTTAATTTTTGTGGCAGTGAATTATAAATTTTATGAGTGGTGTGTGTGTGTGTGTGACATGTGTACTATATCGAGGAGTATATGATGGTAAAAGGAAGAGAAATGAATCGGAAAAATCGGACCAACTACAGGATGACAAGAAGAGGTAAACCGGAAGACAGCATAATTGAGAATGGTTGTATTCTGCGGTTGGATGATGGTTTATTCATGGAGCTGGTAAGTGTAGATATAAATAAATGGCTAACACCGTGTTTACACTATGCATAGTCACATCAAATATTACTTCGTCCCTCATGTCTTTACCTATAAACTATGATGGAGGGGAAAATGTTTTTGATGTTCTTTTTCAACACAAAATTTAGCTGCGGAACGAGTTAATATTTACTAACACAAACATAAAACCATAAAAAAAAAATTTAAATAATTTTTTTATTGCTCTTATTTTCAATTTGTATTTTGGCGAGCAAACATCGCTACAAAGAAATATTATTCTTTTATGAATTGATTATTTTAGATTTTCCGTTCCTCTTTAAATTCGATAATCGAGATGTATATTATGGAATTTTTTGAATGATACGCGTATAGAATAATTTAATTTACTTTAAAACATATAATTCTTAATGTTAAATATGTTTTGTTGCCAGTTTATATGATTTAATTAAATAATAAATAAATTAAATAATTGTTAGTAATTTAATTAAATATGATTAAATCAAATTATTAACAGACTGAATTAAATTCAATTTTGCTTTTTCTAAAAATAGTTATTTCAATTTAATAACAAACCATTTAAATTTAAAACGACATATTTACACAAAAGATAATAAAATGTACCTCATTTAAATAAAATAGGATTTTCCTAATTATAGAACTTAGATACTAAAACTTCGTCCTAACGAAATTTTTTGGGGCGGTACAATATTCTAAAAGGTTAAATTCTCATTTAATAGTCCTTCTCCTCAATATACTTATAACTTTTTATTACACAAAGAATATATTTTTAAATATTGTTGTTATTCAAAATTCTTTGAATAAATATCTGTATGTCTGCAAAATATATTTTAATCTAAAAGTCTATTTCTGTGTAATTACAAATTAATTATTGAGAGTTAAAAAATCATGTCAGAAATTGAAAATACTGTGGAAAATTGGATTCGACAGACATTAATTTTAAATCGTGAGTTCAGGAATAATCCATTCTTATGGAATCCAAGTGATAAATGTTTTATGTAATCAGTATCACACAAAATCTCAATATAGAATGACAGCAACAAATAATAATTTAAACATAAAAACCGAAACAAAATGAAAATAAATTAACGCATACATGCGCAAGTAACATCAACAACATATTCTAGTGTAAACGAAAACTGATGTCATTCCGCTGTGCAATTATGTATAGTGTAAACACAGTGTAACGATGTTTTTTAGGGAGCTTTTAGGGATGATGTCGGAAAAAGGCAATATTTTTATATTGCCATAAATGAAGTATGAATCGAATGGTAAGTGCACTTTTATGTTGGTTACAGCATGGATAGGAATATATATGTGAATGTGTGTGTGTATATGTATATGTATGTACAGGTTTGGTTTGTGTAGATGGGTTTATGAATTCATAAGTGTTTGTGTGTTTATGTGTTGGTGGATTAGTGCATATGGGTTTGGAATTGTGTAGGTGTGATGTATGTGTAGGTATGTGTAGATATGTGTAGATATGTATATGTGTGTGTGTATGTGTTTATGTGTGGGTGTATGTGTGTAGGTGGGTGGGTTAAATACCAACATAGGGATGGGCTAAACTATTAAATATTAAATAGCTTAACTATTTAATAGTTTATTGGGTCGTCAATCGTCATAGTGTATGTATGTGAAACGCTGTCGAGTCATTACGAAAAAGAATTTTGGATGTTGAATTGTGTCGGATTGTTGTTGGAAGTTGGATTGTGATGGATCTGAAAATATAGAGACACAACTTTACAAACAGCGTAAGATTGTAAAGACCTCACGCTATTTATCTTAAGTGCTCTAGTTTCAACTTTTGAGGTGACATAAATACATATGATGAAATAAGACAAATAGACTAACCTATCACAATAACAAAAACAATCTATGTCTAACGATCTTAAATCGTTGATGTATTTTGCTAACGAGTTTTGCTAAATATGTAGTAAGACTTTTTCTGTGACTAATTTTTTTTTTTTTTTTTTTTTGCTTTCCTTAAGACCTTTAGTGTTGGGATGTAAGTTGAATAATTTAGGAATGTAATGGGTTTTAATATAACGAAGTTGTATTTTGATTTTCTGATGTGTATATTCTAGGATTATGATAACATCATCGTGGTGGTTGGCGGGTACTTAATATTATACCATATTAATTAAATTAATTGTTTTAGATTCCTGAGACATAAGTTAATAAATTTTATTTTAGAGTTGTATTTTTGTCTTAAATAGACTAGATATGCGGACTGGAGTTGAAATAAATAATAAATTATTATTAAGTTACAGATTCCAAATACTCCTAAATTTACAGACTAACTAATAAATTTATTTGTAGAATTTGGTATTAATGTTTTAATTTAAATGGGTTATAGCTAAGATTCAGGTTATAACTAAATAATTTATTTATTTAAATAATTCACCCTGAAAATGAATTGACAGTTTATTAGGTCATCATAATGTATGTATGAAATGCTGTCGGGCCATTAAAAAAAAAAGAACGATTACCCGTCGCGTTAGATGGTAATGGATTTAGAAATATACGGAACCAACTTTACATGCGACATATGGTAAGAAGACCCCAGGATATGGAAACTGGAAATGTCATTACCTATCCAAATAACAATAATAACTAATGTCTAAGATCGATAGTGTGAAAATGATATATATTTTACTAACAAATTGTATTAGACTACTAATTAACTAATTACTAATATGTAATAGGAAAAAGGTTCTGCCGCTGATTGTCGCCTTAGTCTTTTCTATGACTAACATTCCTTTGCTAAGAACCTCCAGTGTGGTGATTCATTTGCATATTTTGGAATGTAAGTTTTCAGATGTCTAGTGTGATTCTCTGAGGAGCATGTTGCAGAAGTATTGTAACATTATCGTAGTGGTTGGCTGGTAGTGAATCTATCATACCCGTATTAATTACATTAATTGTTTCAGATTCCTGAGCCATAAGTTAATAAATTTTCTTTCAGAGTTTTGTACGTATCTTTTAATTAGGTTAGGTGTGCGGACCGGAGTTGAAGTAAATAATAAAATTAATTAATTAATTAAATTACAGATTCCTAGTGACCAACTAATAAATTTATTTTAGAATTTTGTTTTAAATTTAATTAAAATACAGCAGGTGTTGCGGACTGGAGAATGCTGATTGGCGATTGCAGCTTAGTATATTATAATTGTGATTGTCTTGTGATTATCTAATAATAGTAGTTTAGTACCGACTGTCACGGTGTCTGTAACCGGGTCGCTCTTTCCTAACTAACATACCCTCCTATCCTTACCTATCGTTTTATGTAAACGGCTGTAGGAATAGGCCCGGCGTTATCCGGGAATCTTGCCTAGCGCTTGGTCCTACAGTCCTATCAATCAATCAATTACAATCATCATATACTGTTTTATTTGGAAAGAATACTTTATTTCATTTATTCATTTATCCGTAGTTTTACTAATACATTCAAACACATCAATAGAATTTTATTTGTAATAATGAAATTAGGAAAAACTTCATTTTACACTACACACGTGTGAAGTTCTTTATAAAAAAATCCTAGTTTTTGTTGTTGTCTTTTTAGGATAGTTTAGGAAGGGGTTCACGCAAATAAATAGAATATGTTCAAACACGTACATTACATTTTATGTAATGGAGATAAAACAAAAATGAACATCTAATCTTTATTGTTGCTTAGAAATAAACCAAAATCGCATTCAGTAACTCAAAAACTATGGCACTTAGAACATTTTTGATTGTATTATCTTAAGCATTTACACCAAGATAGAACTCAGGCGACGAATTATTTAAATCAGATTGTAGTAAACTAATCACTTATAACCGTGTTGATATTTAACATTTATAATATATTTCTTTTTTATCCTTTATTTGAAATTAGAAACATCCTAAACTGTATCTTAAATAAGCCTTTCGGGATTGCTTTGATTTAAGTCTAATTTCCATTACGAAAAAAATACTGCCAGTATTTTTTACTGAAAAAACTAAAGCGAGAAAAAATTAAAAATGTGAATTAGAGTGACAGAGATCATTTTTTACTTTTTCCGTTTTTTTTTATAGTGGATATATTTTGACAGATGCTTATAACATAACCAATGAATTTTAATTTTATTTTTATTTAAAAAAAAGTCAAAAAAACAGTTTGAATCTACAACAGCATAAAATAAAAACTAATCAGAAATGCTATGCCTTTAGTGTAGGTTCTGCTGTATCGATACTAGTGACACTTTTAAATAAATATTTTTTGAACTATTATTAGCCGCATACGTCTGTATATGAGAAAAATAATTTTTCGTCAATAATAAAATAAACTACTATATTTGCTTTTGTATTCGTTTCTGTATTGAATTTGCGTTTGTTAATGAATGAAAAAGTCGATTTGTGAAAAAAGCTATGTACATATGTATGTGTGAAGTGATTTTGATTTGTTATTTTATTTTTCATTTAATCAACTTACTTGCTTTTACGACATTACAGTCAAATCGAGGACGTACGATACGGCTATATGTACTTGCTTTTATGCCATTACAGTCAAATCGAGGACGTACGGTACGACTAAAGGTCCCATTTTCCTAACCATCTGCACGTTGCATAGCTCCATGCCAGCCTATAGTGCTGACATAGAAGATGAGTCATAGTTGTGTTCCCTCACACCACAGATCGTAATCTCATGGTGAAAAATACCTTTTGCATCCTGCCCCTATCGGTATTCGAACCCGGTACTTCCCGCTCCAACTGCCGCAGCTTTAACCACATTATTCTCACACTCATTTAAAAGGAAACTAATTGAAATATTTAATTTTAGTTTATTATTTATTTATGTAAGGAAAAGCACATATGGAGACTCATCATACAAAATACAAATTAAAAATTAAGCCTCCATTAGGCATAAAAACCTTAAAGCATGCAAATAAATTTTACACAAAAAATTATTTAATATATACATATAAAAATGTTTTCATTGTATCCCATTGTATCCAGGTAAACTAACGACATTATAACGTTGCCCTTCGCTAACATCCCCTAAATTAACAAGAAAAAAAATTATATCAAGGACATTTTATTAAAAATATGAAACGATACTTATCTTAGATTTAATCTTTTTATATCCGTGAGTCCTGCCATTCTACTTGTCCGTCTCCAGAAAAATAATCGGCAAATCGATCTCGAATTTGTTTAGCTGTGTTGGTTGAATTTCTATTCATTTTTAGAAGAGGCGTAAAGTTACTGTCGATACTATTCCATGAACCTTAATAATTATAGTGTTGAATGCATACATTATAATGGTAAATTGTAATATTTTTATAATTACGAACTAAATGGGTTATCTGGCACTATAACTCCATCAATTTCTCGATCTATCAGATCGGAAGTAATGTATTTGGTATTATTCTGTCTGAGCCAGTTGTGTAAGCAGACACAGGACAGGATAATGTTCTCAACCAATGCTAAATCCGCAATGATCGGTGTCTTAAATATACGCCTTTTAGATACAAGAATACCAAAACAATTTTCGATGATACGGCGGGCTCGGCTTAGTCTATAATAAAAAATTTTTTGCTTCTTCAACGGGGTACTTGCATATGGTTTCATCATATTTTCGTCATAAACGCATTATCGGCTACGAAAACATATGGAGCTGTAAAATTATTGGTCACATTTCGTGGTTGAGGAATACTAAAAAAAAAAATTAAATTCAAGTTTACTATATTTTAAAATTATCTCAATACTTACGGAAGCGTTTTCTCATAAAAATGCTTTCCAAATCGACATTCTCTAAAAAATCCTCCATCGCTCTGGCGACCAGCGGCACCAATATCGCACATTATAAAATTATAATTGTGATCGCTGATTGCCATAAGAACAATGGAGGAAGATTTTTTGTAGTTGTAAAATTCGGAGCCCGAATTACTTGGCGCCTAAAGTAAAATATAAACTAGTAAAATAATTTTTGGAAATCTGAATTTATCTCACCTGAATCAATACATGCTTGCCATCAATGGCTCCGATACAGTTTGGAAAGTTCCACCTTTCTTCAAATCCGGATGCAACAGTCTTGAAATAGTCCTTATTTATCTTGGGAAATACTCTACTTTTTAAGACTGTTGTGATGGCCTTGGTGGTTTCGGTTATAATTCGGTGAACACTGGTTTGTGAACACTTATAGGTGATCGCCAAGCTTGTTTGCGATTCACCCGTAGCAAGATATCTACAACATAGTAAATGTTCATATAGAATTAAATTGAACCATTTAAAAATATTCGATCTATATTTTTTATAAGGGATAATATATATAGTTTACATACCTCAATGTAACTGCTAACCTCAAAATAGGGTTCAAGGGCGTTCTCACTACAGTTTCTTTGGAAATTATCGGCTCAACCATAGCCAGTAACTCGTCAAATTCACTAGCACTCATGCGTGTATAATTATAAAATAATTTTGGATCTTGCCTTAGCTCTTTAAATATACAATTATATCCACCGGTTCGGTCCCGTTCCAAATAATATGGTCGTATCCAATATAATGTTGTTTTTTTTTATTATTTCCGGACACTATTTAATTTCATTATATTGAGCGGATCTAAATAATCTAAATCATCCAAATCCATAGTGATAATACACGTATATAAATGATTTTTTGTATATAAATTTTTGGCAACTGATGTATGTTACAAATTTTATGAAAATTTTAGGTTAAGTCAAAAATGTAAGTGTCAAAATTATCCCATAAAATTTTACTATAAAAATAAACCAAACATATAAATCTTTTCTCTGTTACTCTTATGGATTTTTAAGATTTTTTTTGTTTTTTGTTTTCAGTAAAAAAAATGCTGTCAGCAAATTTTTCCCATGGAATAGAGGCTTTATGTTTGTAGTTGTACAGCTAGAGTTAGTTCTACCGGTTACCGCAAAATTCAAATAGAGCTAGAATCGATTTTATTTTTTCTTCTGTATGACGCTTCTGATTAGTTTTTATTTTATGACAACAGTAAATTTAAAAAAATAAACTTAACATAATAATTCATTATTTCAACTATTTCCACATTGAATTACGATGAATGACACACAACGAAATGTTAAAATTAAGAATTGACCATAAAAAATCATCCATATCCATTTTAGATATAAAATATTTTTCCAGTACTGAATAAAATTACTTCTCTTGATATATTTTGTCAGTACTGCTATAGTAATTTTTTTAGTAACCATAAACATTTATTACAATTTATACAATTTTTGTTATCAATACAATTTTTATTCAGAGAATATTTTTTATTTCTCTCGCACTTTAAGTAAAATTAAAGTTTATCCTGCTTTGACGATTTTGTCATTATATATTTCATAATGGAAATCAGGCCTTAAGTCAAAAATACGCGTAGAGTAAAAAAACATCAAAATTACCATTAGAATGACAGAGGCCGTTTTTTTCCTTTTTTGTATAGTGGATATATTTTGACAAATGCTTATAACATAACCAATAAATTAAACATTAATTTTGTTTTGAAAAAATATATGAAAAACCACTTTGAAATATAAAAAAACTAAACTTTACATCATTATTCATTTTCCACTATTAATTTCAATAAATGGCACAAAAAAATGTTGAAATTAAAAATTGACCATAAAAAAACATCTATAAAATGCTTCACTTTTAATAATTACTTCACTGCCATCCATATACATTCTTCCTATAAAATATTTTTCCATTACTGAATAAAATTACTTCTCTTGATATATTTTGTCACTACTGCTATAATAATTTTTTCAGTAACCATAAAATCTATACAGTACTGAATAAATTTTTTGGACTGGAAATATTTTTTATTTCTCTTCCACTTTAAGAAAAATTATATTTTTATCCTACTTTGACTATTTCGTCAGTATATTTTTCATAATAGAAATCAGACTTTATTCGTCGAATGTAACTTCATTGGTATCGATAAAAAGTTCATTAAATCACATTTGGAGTAAATAATTTTATCCTTAAAAGGGAATGATAATCAAATTAAATACTCTGATAGGATAAATAAAATTTGAATCCGATCGTTGGGATAATATGTGACACTGAATCAGAGTCATAGGAATTTTTATTCTGTCTATTAATCTACATTTATGCTTATATAACTATGTGTTGTTTAAATTCATGTGATGCTGTGATAAACGAGTATAATATTCCATGGAACATATGAATAACGCTGAAGCTTCTATTTAGCTAAGTTTTAAATTCAGGAATATTGATTTAAACAAATCAATTAATGAGGTTCTATTTTTGGATGTTAACATTCATTTCTAAATATAATTAACGGTTTATGTAAATGGCTGTAGAAATAGGCCAGGTGTTATCCGGAAATCTTGTCCAGTTCCTAAAGTCCTGTCAATTAATCATGCAGCATATATATATATATATATATATATATATATATATATATATATATATATATATATATATATATATTAGTTTCATATTGGTTTACTACTATAGGTAAGATGGTCCTTACTCTGTTGGGACTACAGCGTTATTTCTTCCCATGATAAGCCAAGTTAACTAAATTGTTGATTTTCAGAGTGTATGGCCAATTCATAGCCACTTTCGTTTCTTTATATCAGTTTGTAAATCTACTGATTAGGTTTTCTATGCAGTTCAACGTTATTATGGTGTTAAACGAAAACATTTCAGTACTCGTTGAAGGCACCTCTTTACAACAAACGTCAGTAATTTCTGTGTCACTTTTTATGTGTGCTTCCATGTCACATCCATATACATATAGTAGTACCGATTTCTCAGGCGAGTTGAACATTCGTATATCTTGGTCTTGTGCGGCAGGACAGAAGAATTTCAGGCTTCATGTAACATATTAAATCTATGTCTGGCTCTATTTATGCGTTTAATTTGTTTCTTCCTATGTCCCACTTGTTTTCGAAAGTGTGCAGCCAAGGAACTACTCTTACTGGGGTGGTTCAAAGATTAGAAAACTTGAATTTTGGTTAATAGATATAGTGAATAGTAGCATATCACCATTTCTTTTCTTCGGATATGATCCTAAAAAACAAGTGTAACTTCATTAGGTTGGCACACATAAGAAACTGCTTTGAAAAGATTACTGGTTTTGCAGATATCATATTTATTTGATATACTCCTAACTTGGCTTTAAAATACCAGTTCCATTGTATGAATGAAAACCGCATGAAATAATGCTAGATACTAAGTCTTGAAACTCGGAACGTTAATTCGGTTACAGTGCGGACCAACAATTAGACGGTTGCACGGTTGATAGGTGTAGAACATTCACACTGCGATACACTCACAGCAATGGGTACATTTTTTTGTTGATGTATTTTTTGGTTTGAGCTAAAAATAATTAATTGTCAAATAAATTAAATAAATATTTATTACTAATTATTAATAATAATAAAAATAGATATTTATTTTATTACACATATTACTTTTAACCTCTTACTATTTTTTCAAATCTGCTCTACTTACTCTGATTGGTCATCCAACCTAGTGTACATTCTTTGACACCGTGTTTAAATGAAAAGTATACTGGGCGAAATAAAAAAAGAAATGTGACAGTGTAAATTTGAACCGGTTTAATACAAACACAATGTTAAGGCTAAATGTGACCCGGTTGAATAATAGTAATAATAAAACGAAGTATTAATAATAAAACGTTGAATAATAAAACGAAGTATTAAATTTTGACAAATTTTGTACAAACGATAAGATAAGATTTTACTATCGTAGTCACATTGAATATTATCGATATAGTTAGGTCATATTTATACCACATATAGTAGAAGTAAGAAGTGCAAATAACGTGAGATATTGTAAATACACAAAATGCCGACCTTAGCGGGAATCGATACAACAATTGTGTACCACGAGTTTGATTTTCATTGTGATCAAGTGAACGGTTTAAAATTGCAACAATACTTTATCATTTATGATATGATGGAATGGTTCGAAGAGGTATGTTGTTGAATAATATTGTTTCAAGTGAGCTTACTTACTTATCTGTCTCTTTATATGCGTTTAGATACTAGCGAACAGGTTTCGGGAGTACAACTTCATTAAAATAATTTATGAACGGTTGTATCACTTTGATATAAAAAACGTGAAGTGTGTTGAAATTTATTATGGTGAAGATGATTTGGAAGACTTTCAATTCTTTAAATCTTATATGAGTTGGTTAATTAGTAAACTGCAAAACACAATCCCATGGATAAGTGATACGATATATTATGTTCGTAATGAACTACCTACGGTAAGTTGATTTGGTTTGAAATACATAAACACAAAGTATTAATATAATTTGTCTCGCAGACTAAATTATTCATTGATGACGACGATGGTTCTAACAAAAATTTTTATAAAATGCGAGTAAGTATTTAAAATACACTGGACCTCTCATAATTAATACACCACACAAAGTTTATTAGTAATTAAAGCCATTTTAACACTTTGGCTGCCAATGTTGTAATGTGCACACTTTAAACCCCACCAAACCATGCCAATATTGTTCCGGACATACATTGTAAAATATTCCTCATATGGCAAGTGTTGTTCCTAACATATATTCTACAGTATGTGTTTCTATGCAAGTATATATTAACTCTAGCATAATAAAACAGAATTTGAAATGTATGTCTAGAACAACACTGTCTTAATAATGAAATGAAATGGGATGCATGTTCATAACAACATTGGAATGGTTGGATGAAATTTATTGTGTATGCTCATTTCCAAAGAGTTTATGAATTAACGGGTTGATGTTTTTCAATTTGAGTGAAAATAGTTCACCCTCGAGTTGAAGTGACCACATTAATACATTTATTTTTTTAATTAAACCACAACTGAACAACAATTTGTGAACAAACAACTGATCAAATTATTTGTAATTCATATAGCTTAGAGTGATTCCTATAGCTAATGCTGCCTAGAAGTTGAGTGGTTGAAAGCCTTTATTTTTTTATCGCCCATAGCAGCAGGTATAGATAGAGCCTTAAATTTCATCCATTACTTTGGCAGTATATTCAAGTAATCGATTTTTCTTCGGTGAATTGTTCCATTTCTTCCCAAAGGAAAAGATTTTAGTTCTGAAATGAAGACAAATATATCCAGTCGTTAGTTGACCCTCAAAATTGAATGAGGTATTGTAATTTCAATTTTACCTTTTGGTGATTGTTTCCGATGGCATGTGATCCGTTATACGCAGCCGTCCGGTTGAAACAGTTTCAAGTGATGCAGTAAAAGACGTACACTGAACCAAATGAATCAATCAATTTGACAAATTTTCGTAACAAAAATATTTATAAATATTTGTCAGTATTTTTGTTGTTATTTAGAAAAAATTATTTCATTCTGATAATTTATTTTCATTTGAAATTAGAATATTACAGTTATACTTCATTTATGAACATTATTCTTAACAATATTCTATCACTATGATAAAAATGTATTCTATATGATAAATTTATCAGTTTTTTTTAAATGGTCTAACTGATCAGTTTGCTATCAAAGTGAACATCAATCTAGATCGATATGAAAAGAGAAATTTGCGAAAATGGCCGATATTTCGCGTACATTCTTGTAATTCGCTAGCACTGAACGTACTCGACTGGAAGTATATATATAATAATTGCACGTCAAATCAGATCAAATACGCCTGAAGAGATGGATTTGATTTATTCGATCGCACAGCTATTTAATAAAACGTCATCCAACACATCGAAACCGACCAAAGCAGAATTACAACATTAAACCAAAAAAACAACAATGAATTATATTACAATTCCGGTAAGATAGATAGAAAGATCCATAGGGAGAATAGATCTTAGAAATAAACACAAAACCCCCTACTCCCAAACCGGCCTCAAAAACAAAATGAGGAACTATAACTGAGGGAGATAGAGAGGGAACTTCAAAATGAAATGTTCATAAATTGCTATTAACATACTTATGTGCATATACTGCAACATATGAAGTTAATTTAACAGAATTATTAAATAAGAAATCTATTAAAATCAAAATATCAAATATTCCAATCGATAAATTCACTTTTTTACTGATACTATATTATTTGAACTTTTTAGCTAGTGATAAGTTCGTAAATCTCATTGATAGGAATCTTTGTTGGTTGTATATTGATAAGGAATTTTTCAGTGTGAATGTAATTTTGGTCAGTTTGAACAATTATTTTTTTCAGTGTATTTTCAATGCAAATCATACGCCCCGAGCACACTACCTATACAACCCCGCACCCGATCCAGTTGTCCAAACGTACTTTCAAACAACACGAGCACGGCATCCACACATCCATACCAATAATTGATAGATATATAGATGACATACTCATATTTAATACATCAAATATTGGCATATACATGTAGATGACACACTCACACCGTTCACGGGCACATCAATAATACACACGAAAACACAAAATTCACATTAGAAACAGAACAAAACAACCCAGTCAACTTTCCGGGTCCAACGATCAAAAACATCGACAGCAAACACATATTCAAAACATTCAGAAAACCCACGCAAATGTATCCTACCATACATAAAAACTCAAACCAGCACAAAACAGCCGCAAACAACCACACAACACACCAACCAAACAAGATCCCGATGTCAAAAGAATACTATCGAAACGAACCCAAGACCACCAAACACATCGAACACAAAAATGGCCACACCACGGCCAAAGTCGACAAGACAAATCAAAAATACATATTTAAAACCAGACCAAACAGTAACATTACATGCATTTCAACAGAATATAAATTTCCGCAATGAAGCATTGACAGCATTTTCATAAACATTAGCACAATACACAAAAGCAGATCTCCCGCACAACACACCACAATCCAACGAAAGAAATCACCAATCGGTTTCAGAAAGTTTGAAGTTTGTAAAAGAATTATTTATACAGCAAAATAGCCGATTATTAAAAGAAAATAAACTTTCTGATCAGACCACCGGTCAAGCGATCGCCATCCAATCCCAAGCATGTCACCAAACAAATCGCTTTGCTTGTCAATTTAATTGAAAAAATTTAAAACATACACAAATATATATATATATATATATATATATATATATATATATATATATATATATATACATATAATTTAACTAAACTATTGAGGCTCATAGCTAAAAATTTAAACCAGCTCTCGTATACTAGCTCAACTATTGAAAAGTTTGTTTCACTAACATTAGCACAGAAAAAGTAACTATACAGAAGGAAACCTACGAACAAAAAATTTCTGATTTTTGAAATTGTCTCTTTACAAAAACAACAATTGAAGGAGAATAAAATACTGCAATGTATCAAATTCTCTGTTTAAAAATTTTAATTTGTTTGTGTATATTTATTTTGCTTTAAATGTGTGTGTTGTTTTCACTAACGATAGTTTTTATGCCTATTCTAAAATACATACAGCAGGCTTTGATAAAAAATTTTCATTTGTTTGCTATTTCGAAAGTGTAAAATTTATTTATTTAAATTGTTACTCTTTTATTTTCTGAGATAACCCCAAACCAACAAAATAACCCCAGAAAAAATAGACGAAATGTTATTCATAGGTTTTCTTCTGTATATGTTATTTTTTCTGTGTTACTAGATATATTAATACAAATGGAATACCATGGATACAGGCTTCCGCATAACACTACTTTATCGACATTAATAATAACCGGTAAAATGTCAAAGCGATCATCTACCTCACAAAATCCATCCAATCTACGAACACGGTTCAGACCTAACCAGGTCTAATTATCACTTTCACTCTGAATTTATACTTATCATTTAAGTGTTGAGAGCTCGGTTTCCTTTGTATTTCATCTTTATTTGACATCTATAGTTGCTTGTTTTTTGTTTAACCTAAAATAAAAATTACCATTCCGCTGCATTCCGTTTTATCTAATTGGATTCCTATTCGTGTTTCCAATTTGCGGCGTATTTTTCGCATTGTGTTGCGTAACACAATTTTGTTTTGGTTTGGTTTTTTGTTTTGTTTCATCCTGTTTTCCCATTTTTATATCGGTCGAAGATGTTTTTTTAAATTTATGCGATATTCTTTGGTTACTAAAAATATCATTCATAAGAACCATTCGTCAACTGCAAGTAGAAGACTTCAAAGCTTGGTGAAAATTTTAAAAAAATAAATTAACATTTTTAAAGTGTGTGTATATATGTGAAAAATTTAAAAGATAACAAAGTGAATAGTCACAATCACTATAAAAAAATAAAATAAAAAATAAAATAAATATAATAAAAACAAAATAAATATAGCGTCCATGAGGGACGCAGGGGCGCCATTAAAAAGAGCACGGAATAAAAATAACGAGGGAAGTAATAAGAAACAAAAATGTGAAACTCCAAATATAAAAAATAACAAAATAAACCCAAAACTAATTAAAAGTGAATACTTCGAAATGAAAATAACAAAAATGATAGAGAACGAGAAAATGGACGATGCCAGAAGATTTAAATGAATCAAACTTCAAAAGCAAAGAAACAAAACCGGAAGACAATAAATCAAAGAAGACACAACAAATAGGAAATGAAACCACGTGTACTGAAAACAACAAAAAGAGAACAAACGAGGAATTATACCAAAACAACAAATATATCCCGGGAGATAAAGGCCCGTATTATGTAATAATAGAAAAAAAGGAAATCGAAGACATAATGATCGCAGAAACGCTAAATTCGTTAAATTTTGGGACTATTATAAGCATTAAACAACATGGGAAAAATAGAGTGAAAATTCAAACTAAAGAATTAGAAACGGCGAACAAAATTTTAAAAAATGTGGATTTAAAAAAAATTCACAACTACAAATCATACATCCCAAATTTCCTATTAGAGACAATAGGATACATAGGAAAAATACCAACTAACGCAAATCTAGAAAAACTAAAAGAAAACATAAGAGCAAATGCTAAGGTGACAAAAATCGAGAGGATAACAAGATGGAACAACAATGAACAGAAAATGGAAGCAACGACACTGATTAAAGTCACTTTCAGATCGAGTACATTACCGGAAGACATAGCGATTTATGATGTTAAAAGAAAAGTATCCTACTTCATACCGAAGCCAATACTGTGCAAAAAATGTCTTATTTATGGACACACGCAGAAATATTGCATAGGCACACAAAAATGTAACAACTGCACAGAGAAAGACCACACGAGACTAAGCTGCAAGAATGAGACAAAATGCTACTATTGTGGAGAAAAACATATGACCAACAGTGGAATTTGTAACGAATTTAAAAACAAAAAAAAAATAAAAATTCTAATGATAACACAAAAAATTTCGTATGGAGAAGCCAAGAAAATAATTACTCCTTCGGAATACATCGAAAACAAAGCAGATTTCCCATTGTTGACAAAATCACAAGACACGGAAATAAGGATATTGAAACAAGAGATGGAAATAATAGTTTACGGAAGAAAACGTTAAACAACAAAATGAAATATTAGAAATAAAAAGCCAAATGTCGGGAATCAACAAAATCAACAGAAGCTTACAAGCCACAATTCAAGGTTATCTAAATGCACCAGCTAACGATCCCAGAAATGACATCAATTTAACGGAAGCTCTAGAGCTATTAGAGAAAATGGATACATTAATAAACAAAAACAACAAAACAAAAATAAAAATGAATAGCATCACCATACTACAAATTAACATAAGAAGTCTGACGCCAAATAAAGAAGAACTAGAAGAATACATGAAGAGGGAAAAATAGACATTGTGGGCTTGTCAGAAACGTGGACAAATGAAAAAAATAAAATAAAATTCAAAAATTACAAATTATATTATATGTGAATCACAGAGAAGACAATTACGGAGGGATGGGATTTATCGTAAGCAACAAAATGCATGTGAAAACAGTTGAATATAACAAAAAATATAAACCAATAGAAAAAATAAAAATACAAATAACAGACGACAATAATAATGAATTTAATTTAATTGGCATATATATTCCTCCAAATAGCAATAACACCATAGTAAGAAATAAATTTAATTTATTAATAAATAAATATAACAACAAAAACAACACCTTAATACTCGGCGACATTAATGCACATCACCCTTTATGGGAAAATAATTACAAAATGGACAACAGAGGAAAAAAATTAGCGGAAATTATTAATAATTCTCAATTGGTGATAATAAACAAAGGAGACCACACACGAATAGGACACCAAGGGAACACATTGGCAATAGATATTGCAATGACGTCACCAAACTTAACTGGGAAAACGGATTGGCAAGTAGATGAAATAAAAATAGGGACGTCAGACCATTATCCAATAAAAATCACAATAGAAAACATAGCAATATGCAAGCAAGATAAAACAATAAGAACCAACTACAAAAAAGCCAGAAAAGAAATTTTAGAATTTAACCCAGCACAAACAATAGACATACAAGACTATGAGGAAACTCTACAACAAACAATTGAAAATAACACGATAATCACACAAACAAATAACAAATATATCCCGAAAATCTGGTGGACAGGTAAAATTGAAAGGCTGTGGGGTATAAAGAGGCAAAAACTAAAATTATATAATCAAAATAGAGGAAACATTTATATAGAGATAGAGTTAAAGAAAGCCACAAGCAAATTAAGATGCGAAATTCGGAGAGAGAAAAAACGAAGCTGGAATGAATATATAGACAGTATAAACCCGACGCTTAATACAAAACAAATATGGCAAAAAATAGAAATCTTTAATAATAAAAGACAAAATAAACCAAATATATTCAACACAGTAGAAAGGATGGAAAGCTTTATGAAAAATAACATAAGAGAATCAGTGACTTTAGCAACAAATAAAATCAATCTACCTGTAGCATATACAACAAACGATGAATTCAAGTCAGAAGAGGTCTGGAAAATCATTAAGAATAACAAAAACACTGCACCCGGAATTAATAAGATTACGAATAAAATACTAAAGAATCTAACGACGGAACATATCCAGAAAATAACAAAACATTTGAATAGAATATGGGAAATACAAACATATCCAGAACAATGGAAGAATATCATAATAATACCGGTGCCGAAGCCTAACAAAGATAACACGAAAGAAGAAAACATCTATACTCAACATGTGCAAAAGTTATGAGTAAACTAATTAAAAACAGAATTAAGGAGTTTGTGGAAAAACAAAAAATTCTTCCGGATACGTCATTTGGATTTAGAAAAGGAAGATCGGCAAAAGATTATATAAATGAAGTCCTAAACATTTTAGAAAAAAATAAAGAAAACGAAAAAACAACAATATTGATTGCCACAAATATAGAAAAAGCTTTTGACAGAGTAGATGTCAATAAATTAATAGAAACAATGCAACAACTGAAAATTCCAAATGAATACGTAAACTGGATATACAACTCTTTAATAAACAGAAACATAATATTTAATATCGGTGACAAGGTATTAATAAAAACGACTAGTCACAGCATTCCACAAGGAGATCCTAACAGCCCTGACTTATTTAACATCTACACATGCAAACTTCATAACATAATAGAAGAAGAAATTAAAATACTACAATTCGCAGATGATTTTTTAATAATTGCCGCGGGCAAGAACGCAAATGAAGCCGAGAAAACAGCCAACAACGCAATAAATAAATTTAACAACGAATTAAAAGAATTACATCTAAATATAAATCCCCAAAAAAACATCATATATAACAATTAACAAAAAACAAAAAGACAAAAAGATAAAAATAAAGTTGAATAACACGGAAATAGAAGAAAATAACAAAATAAAAGTATTGGGATACACCATAGACAAAAATATGAAATTCGACTTACATTTCGTAGCATTAAAAAACAGCTGTATGAAGGCTATAAATATATTAAAAATTATTGCTAGAAAAAAAAGTGGAGCTCACCCAGTTACGCTTTTAAATCTACACAAAAGCTTAATAGAAAGTAGAATAAACTGCAATGCACCAATAACATCAACAGACAAAAACAAAGAAATTCTACAAAAAATAATAAATTCAAGCTTACGGATATGCTTAGGATTTACAAATAGTACACCTATCGCAGCCATCATTGCAGAAGCGGGTGACATACCGATCACCTTGAAACTAGAATTACTAAATTATAAATACATAGCTAAACAAATTTACCTAAATTCATCATTGGGACAAAAAATAAAAGAGAAGGGTGTAAACAACGCTTTGAAACGAAGCTACGAAGAACATAAAAACATATTGGATAAACTACCTATTAAAAACGAGACAAACGAAGAAAAAACGGGAAACAATTTGATAGTGGATACCAAATTACACAAAACTATCGGACCTATTACAAATTTAAACAAAACACAACTACAGCAAATAACAGCAGAATACCTAAAGAAAAACATATAGGTAATAATATGAGCTACACGGACGGATCGATAAACAACGAAAAAAGGGGAATAGGAATATACAACAAATACAACAGAGAAACATATAGCTACAACATAAAAGAAAAAATATCAATAAAATCATTAGAATCGATAGCAATAATAGAATCAATAAAAATAGCTATAAAAAATAATTTAAGAGAACTAACAATAGTCACCGATTCATTAAGTGCATGTGTAGCATTGGAAAACAACATAAATAATAAAAGATACTACGAAGTCCAAATCAGAAAAATGGTGGAAAAACAAAACATTAGAGTCAAAATAATTTGGATTCCCAGCCACATAAATATTGAAGGAAATGACGAAGCCGACATGGCAGCCAAAATTGGTGCAAACTTAATGAGGACACTAGAAATTAAAACATCATTGGAAGAAAATGTAAACTTATTCAAAAAACACATCTACGACAAATGCAACACAGAATTCTTAAGAAAAACAATCACAAAAGGACACCAGCACAGGAAAAACATCAACGAGGCAACGTCAAATAAACCATGGTTTCACAAGAAATTGATGGACGCTGGAACTACAAAGAGATTAACGAGATTAAGGACCAACCACACTTATGATAAAAAATATTTAAAATTAATTAAAAAAGAAGATAACGACACATGTGAGACATGCCAAGTAACAGAAGACGCAAAGCATATAATAGAAATGTGCAAAAAATACGACCCAATCAGGGAAAAATACTTAACAATTAAAAGAAAAAGTTTACAACAAATCCTGATAGACAAAAAGAAAGAAGAATACGAAGAAATAATCAAATTCCTGGAAGAAATAAAAACCAATATCTAACATTTAAAATAAATAACATGAACAAAGATTCGATACTAGCAATGAAGAAATAAAAATATTATTGCAATCAACAATTTAACAACAATAATCTAAAATTAATCAATCAAAATAATTATAAAGTAGCAAAAAAAAACAAGAATCAATCAACAATCGAAAAGTTAACGGATATTTTCTAAAATATTCTCCAATTAAAATATCGTTAAATGATATAAATTAACGTAATAGAGCTAAAGTAATAGAATTAACATAATAGATTTAACATAATAGAATTAAAGTAATAGAAATGTCGTAATAGAATAACTTAAGACTAGAACAAATTAATAGTCAAACATTGTTCATTGGCAATGTGATCGAAATGGTCAAGCCAAACAAATAAAATAAAAAAAAAAAAAAAAAAAAAAAAGTGCTCTGACAGTAGAAAAAGTGCTCTTTTTGCTCGAAACACGTGCGTTTTTGACATTGCACGTTCTTTGGAAATGATCTCGAGCAGTTTTTAATTTGATCTAGAGCACTTTTTAAAAATCGAGATTTTTTCGCAGATTTACCCACACATATAAATTTTTAAATGTCAAAACAATATAAACAAAAACAAAACGCCATTATTAATTTCATTTGTGAACTATATTTTCTCGTAAATGTGTGAAATTATTAAAATTAAATAAAAAGTTAATAGCAATAATAATAAAGGATTATAATAAAATAAATCTATATATTTTAAAAGACTATACTATGAAATTTGTGATTGTGTAACATAATAATTTGTATTTTATTTTCACCAATACATCGACAAAAAGGGCAATTTTTTTTCATTTTCTTTGATAAAAAAAGTGCTCTTTTCTCTCATTTTGCAAAGAATATCACATAACAAACCAACCATAAATTCACTTTTCTTATTGATAATATATTTGATGAACTTTTTAGCTAGTGATAAGTTCGTAAATCTCATTGATAGGAATGTTTGTCGGTTGTATATTGATAAGGAATTTTTCAATGTGAATGTAATTTTCGTTAGTTTAAACAATTATTTTTTTCAGTGTATGCGTAGCTCCCACTTTAGGTAAATTTTGAGTGGTGTGTCTCTTTTGAGAACCAGGGTAAATTAAATTTTTGTTTAATATATTAATTCACTTAATTATATTTATTAACAGCTCATATCAATTGAATGCCAATTGCTAAGTGGTAATCTTATGAATAGTTTAATTGAATCGTACAAAATGGAAGTATATTGGTCTAAAAAGCATAGTATTACAGCTTATCAATTTGAATCGAACTTAAATGAAGATCAATTAAAAAGTCTAGACGACATCTTTAAACCATTGCAGCACACCGAACCAATAATTATGACTGAAGAATTCACATTTTTGAAGATTACCGAACCTCCGATAGATATGAACTACTTTATACTAACGATTTTTCGTCATCAACTTTTATCATGTTTAACTATTCAAGATTTACTATCGTTAGAATTGGCCAACAAAGATCATCGTTTTGAATTCTACAATAGTATTTTGGATCGTGATATTCAGCTGCATCTCCAAAAACGATTAACTTTGCTTTGGAATCAGGAAAAACTTGTACCATATATGGCTAACGGATTTACAGATGCCAGAGTATTCAAATATTTTTTATACAAGTATCGAGATAGTTATGGTATGGTTGAGTTTCCAAATAAAACTTTAAACAACAATTTTTGGCATTCACTTACAAACGAGTACCAAAATTTAAAACAGCGTGGCGTTGAAAACTGCCCAATTCGTTTTGACATAATATCACCTGAAAATATAACAGTTTGTTCTGTTACTGTGCTATATCATGACAAAGGAATCAAAGCTGAACAGGATCCTATAAAAACTAAGGCAATTCGATTGGATAGCGATTACATTTCTAAATTAGAAAACGAAAAACTTTTTGAGACTGGAATTCAACCACATTTCATTACAA
This sequence comes from Tipula lateralis, assembly GCA_963932295.1. NCBI lineage: Eukaryota > Metazoa > Arthropoda > Insecta > Diptera > Tipulidae > Tipula > Tipula lateralis. The sequence continues at coordinate 141,082,005 of OZ010736.1, read as the reverse complement.
TATCGATTCAAGCGGATTGCAAGTCGGTTTGTTTAACTGATTTCTTACATCTGGTTTTAACAAAAATCAAGTATGTTCACAAAATAAATTCAATCATTCAGTTGGAATCACACAATAATCGTATCAGTAATTTATTTCTGAATAGCTTTGTAGCAAGAGACTACAAATTTCAAATTGATTTTAAGAATATAACCTTTCATTTCAAACGTTTAGCGAAATGGTTCAGTAAATGTTCAAAGTTATACAACATCAGCTTTACTAATTGTATTTTTCTGTTAAACAATAAACATGCCAAAATGTTGGAAATGATGAAAAATCAAAACCAAATTATTAACAGCCTAAAACTCAATCTGACCTTTCGAAATATGAACTTCGATATAAAAATGATTTCAATACTTTCACAGAATCTGGTCAAAGTTATTTACAATCGATGCAATTTAACGTCATCGTCATCGGCGATAATTCCACCGACATTTTTAAAAACAATTGTGTGTGAAAACATGACAGTTGATTGGCAAGTGTTAATTCCATTAGTGGACTATGTTTCATTTGTATTTGATAAGTGCCAAATCCAATCAAATCTTGATCCAATATTGTATGTTGATGCAATGGCTAAACCATCTCAAGGCGCAACAATTAAGTTTGTAAACATGAATATTGATGCCGAAGTATTATTAAACATTTCAGTATTTAAAAAAAAAATGTACCTAGATCGTTGTTGTATTCTATCAAAAATAATTGGTAAAATTCCCTCCAATTATCCAACCATAAACGGTACAATGACTATGGATAATGTAAAAATTGAAGCTAAAGCGGCAGCGAAAATTTTTAATAGATTTGACAATGTCATTTTTATTAGTTCTCGTTTCATGTGTACAGATCTTTCTATACCGAAAATTCCTCTGGAATGCAATTCACTTCTCCAATTTCATCAAATATCAATAACTCCCGAATTTATAAAAGGTTTGGAATATTTGCATTGTAACAATGTCATAATGTTTCATTATTGTGAGATGACGAATAAAAATCTTGTAGACATTGGGCTAGCTGCAAAAAACTGTCAACTTATATTTATCACAAGCGGACATCAAGTCGATTATTATTTTTATTTGGAAATTATAGCCACGTTATATAAAAACAGATTGGATCTAATGGTCCAGAAATTAAGCGATGGTATTGATGTCCCTTGTATCGATTGGTTTAAGATACAATTTAACGAAAACTTGTCCAATCGCAGGATCATTGACTGGCACAACATCAAAATAAGGTGTGTCCATGTATATGACGGGACAATAAAATTGGAGTACATGGAAAATGGCAAAGTTCTGGATATATTTTATGAACAAAACGGTTTATTAGATGACTCGGATATATGCGAGGTCGATTACTATTGAACATTTAGATTAAATTAAATTTTATTAATAAATTGTTAATTTCAAAATTATAAGAAATAAACTACACATAACAATGTTATAAAATGTTTTAATTTAACTATAAATACTTGTGGTGATCCATCTTTTTTTCGTTTAATAAATTCTTTTCTGTTGGCAAATTATAATTTCCACTGTGTTGTTTAAATTTATTTCGAATCATGAAACTCAGTGGAAATTAAGGAAGTGCACTTAATATTTTATTATGTAGTAGCTCTAAAAATAAAACAATATATAAATGAAAAAAGTTTTGTTTTAGAAGAACAGAAAAAACAAAACACACAACATAAAAAGTTTGATCTGTATCAGTGCTAATGTATGTATACGGCCGACTCAGAGAGAAATATAAAAAACTGAGTTAGTATGCAGGAAGGCCTAAAAATCTAAAAATGAAAAAAATTTCTCATACAAAAGACATGAAATCAATTTTTTAAAAATCATTTTTTCAGCTTTAACTCGTCATATCTCAAAATCTATCGAGAAAATCAAAATTTGACCTAAGGGGCGACAAAAGTCCGTTTTATTCTTTAAATATTGGAATCGTTGTTTTTCAACTTAGGGAAATTTTCAGTTCTAAATTTTCGATTTTCCGCAAGATCGGACTGAATCTGGAGAGTAAAAATTGTTTTCTATATGAATTTATGTGTGTGCGTAATTTAAATGAGAATTTAAATGATTTCAACTAAAGGAAATGAAAAGAATAGGACAAAGGTACTAAAAAGTATATTAGAGTATAAGGGACGGAAAGATAAAAATTAACAACAAAAAACAAAAAATCATTAACAAACAAACGAGAAAGTCTCAACTAGAAAATATTTTAGTGTACATTCTGATTTTAAATCGGAATGTAGGAAAAGGAATGGATGTACGCAATTTTCAATTATTTTGTTCATGCATTATTAATTGCAATTTCAGGATTTTGGAATAATAAACAGAAGTTGTATATTGTTTTACAATTATAAAAGCAAGTAATGCATACTGTTTCATTAATGAAACCAAGATTTTTTCACTTTTTATTGTATATATTGAATTTTTGGTTTTGTTTGGAATTTTTGGTTATGAACCAAAAATTCAATATATACAATAAAAAGTGAAAAAATCTTGGTTTCATTAATGAAACAGTATGCATTACTTGCTTTTATAATTGTAAAACAATATACAACTTCTGTTTATTATTCCAAAATCCTGAAATTGCAATTAATAATGCATGAACAAAATAATTGAAAATTGCGTACATCCATTCCTTTTCCTACATTCCGATTTAAAATCAGAATGTACACTAAAATATTTTCTAGTTGAGACTTTCTCGTTTGTTTGTTAATGATTTTTTGTTTTTTGTTGTTAATTTTTATCTTTCCGTCCCTTATACTCTAATATACTTTTTAGTACCTTTGTCCTATTATTTTCATTTCCTTTAGTTGAAATCATTTAAATTCTCATTTAAATTACGCACACACATAAATTCATATAGAAAACAATTTTTACTCTCCAGATTCAGTCCGATCTTGCGGAAAATCGAAAATTTAGAACTGAAAATTTCCCTAAGTTGAAAAACAATGATTCCAATATTTAAAGAATAAAACGGACTTTTGTCGCCCCTTAGGTCAAATTTTGATTTTCTCGATAGATTTTGAGATATGACGAGTTAAAGTGGAAAAAATGATTTTTAAAAAATTAATTTCATGTCTTTTGTATGAGAAATTTTTTTCATTTTTCGTTTTTTAGGCCTTCCTGCATACTTTTAATATTTTTAGTGAATCGGCCGTGAACATATACATTAGCATTGTCTGTATGTTTAAAAAAAAACAAAAGAATATAAAAAGTTATATACCTAATTATCTGCATATTTATAATTTAATTTAATTTATTGTAATATTATATTCTCTTCTGTATAAGAAAAGTATTGTGTAATTTATCATACCTAAAATATAATATATTATAAAGTGATAAACGAACGTGTATTATTTACAAAGCAATTTACACATTTCATACACCTGTGGTACGGATCAACATCTAATATCTTAAGAAAGATTTAGAAGACGAGTCAATTTATATTAAAAGAAAAAATATTGAGGGTGATAACTATTTAACCCCCCAAAGCTGGTAACCCCGACGTGATATGAACAACGCAACCTTCTGATCAACATCATTGCAGTTTTTTTTACGCCACCGGTACGTCCTATCTTCTGGCCTACACCATCTATACCACCAAACACAACTGTATTGATAGGGGTTAGTGCATTTCTGTAATTTTTAGTGAGTTTCTCGTAAAATTATTATTTTTTTTTTCGATAAATAAATTGGTTAAATTATCATCAATTTATTGCTCCATATTTCAAATGTTTATTGCCCCATATTATTGTTACGATGTCGCCGAGTGGTTATTCAAATTATTTATCCGGTTCGATAACTGGATTGTGAATATTAAACTCGCAAACTTTAAATTTCAACTAAATTTATATCCCACAAAAATTACACAAATAATTCACAAATATTTATTATAACACCTTTTTTACACAATAATTATCACTACAAATATTTCAACTCTTTACTTTCACTTTTTATCACTTCCTGATATTAACACTTCGAAAATTGAACTGTTCCGTAACACAAATGTCTACACCTATTTATACGACGCAAATACTTGTAGAACATTCCATTATTTTTTATCTCTACACTTCGCGAAATCTGTTATTCGTTACATTATTTTGTTTACTTAATTTTTTTGGCGGTGCACAGTGAAATTATAATTTGATAATTTTTTTTATTCGGATTGTTACGTATATATATTATATTTTTTTAACTCGTAAATTCCTCATGTACTCTTTGGTATTAAATTTTTATTCGTATTAATATGGCTCAACTATAAACCCAAATATTACTTCTACTTCTGATAGAGTAGACGAGGAAGGTAATATCGTATTATCAAGGGCGTAACTGCAGCATTTGTTGGCGGCACAGTTTTGTAAATGGCAACAGACTTTGAATATCGTTATTCTTTTAGCTCTTCCAAGTTTAATGCCTGAAATTTCTAACAATAATAATAATCAAAATTTAACAATTGATGAATTACACAAATTGCATACAGAGATTACTGGCAATAGTGGAAATAGGTTCCGCAACCACTATTTAGTCAGACTCCGAACGTTTGGTTCAACATTCTCGAATTACAGTTTAACTTAGCAGGAATAACGGAAGAATAAACTAAATTTGCACATGCCGTCAGTGCGTAAGATGCGAGACTGCATAACCAATTCGCAGATTTGATTGTACGCTACAAAGGTACTTATCCGTATACATTTTTTAAACAGGAAGTGATTAAGGTGCTTGGGGAAACGGAAACTAAGCGGTTAAAGAACATTTTACACAACTTAAGTTTACAAGAGAAAAAACCATCAAAACAGTTAGCAGAGTGGCGTTTGAACGCTGGTGTTACGTTCAGTGAGAGTGCCTTGCGAGAGCTGTGGTTGCAGCGACTGTCGCACAAATACAAGTTATTCTCCAAACATTTGAAAAAGATGTATCACTTACGGTGTTAGCAGGGAGGGTTGATAAGATGTTGGAGGTTGTGTCGTCGAATCAGAGCGTTCAAAACCAACTCTGTTTGGTAAAAAAAAACTTCAATTAATCGCTGATTCACTACGGGATATTGTATGTGAAATCAGGAGTAACAATAAATTCGACACAAATTCGCAATTTCGATCTAAATCGCGTGGAAATTCTAGGAACTCTTCGCGGTCGCGTAATCGTTCGGCATCACGTATAAATCTGAAACATGATCAGTGTTTTTATCACTTTAAATTCGATGATAAAGCACATCATTGTAGACCCAGTTGTAAATTTTACGAACAATTTAATAAATCGACGAAAAAATTTTAAATTCACATCGTAATGTGACGGCCGTTCCTGATGTTTTTTCGGTTAGTTGTCTGTTAATACGTGACAAAATTTCGGGCGTTAAATTTTTAATCGACACCGGCGCGGATATTTCGATCATTCCTCTTTCATATTTTAAAATTCAAAAAGCCGTATTCAGTTCTAAATTATTCGCGGCGAATGGTACACCGATTCTTGCACCGATAACTTGCAGGGTCATTCGTTGTGTTTGAAACCAGTAAAATACAACATTACACATCGGTTGGAGATAACGGGGCCACCAGTGGCTTGTAAAACTAGGCGTTTGGTTCAGTCCGTGGTTCAGTCCATTGCACCTTGTTATGAAAAATAACGGCGATTGGAGACCATGCGGAGATTACCGCAGTCTCAATCGAGTCACTATTTCTGATCGTTATCCAATTCCGCATCTTCAAGACTTTTCGCATCAGCTGGAAGGTTGCAATGTATTTACAACATTGGATTTAGTCCAGGCATTTCATCAAATATCGATTGAACCATCTGATATTCTAAGCCCCGCTATTTCAACACTCTTTGGATTATTCGAATTTACTAAAATGACTTTTGGCCTCCGGAACGCAGCACAAACTTTTCAGAGGTTTATGCTTTCCGTTTTATTAGGCTAAAAATTTTACTTTTCTTAACTTAGACGATATATTAATTGCTTTTAAATCTCACGAAGAACATCTAGAGAATGTTTTTCGAAAATTATCAGATCATTGTTTAATCATTAATCTAGATAATTGGTATTCGCTTTACACGAAATTAAATTTCTTGGACATACAGCTAATGCAAATGGCAGTTTATCTGATTCCACTAGAATTGAGGCTATAAAAAATGTTGCATGTCCTCCAACAGTTAATCATCTCAAACGATGGTATATGATTAACTTTTATAGACAAATCTTACTGAATGATTTCTTGAAAAGTTACAAGTAAGAACAGTAAGACTCTTATTAATTGGTCAGCGGAATCTATTCAAGCCTTCAATAATTGTAAAGAGAAGTTGTGTCATGCAACTATTCTTGCACATCCGTCTTCCACAGTGCGACTATCAATTATGGTGGACGCTTCGGATGCGGCAATTGGAGCAGTATAATACTGATGCATGGCAGCCACTAAGTTTTTTTTCTGTACGTCTCAATGAGACGCAAAATAGGTATAGTGCTTATGACAGAGATTGCAGCTGCTTGCAGCTTACTCTGGTATTAAGCACTTTAAATATCTTTTAGAAGGCAGGGGGTTCACACTGTTCACAGATCACAAACCACTTATTTACGCGTTTTATCAGAATCCGGAAAAAGCATCACTGCCGACATATCTCGGGGAGTAATAATGTTGTTGCAGACACCTTATCACGCATAGATCTAATTTCTATTCTTAAAAGTATAACTTATGCGCAAATAGCAGGTGCAGAGCTTCGAGAACTTCTTCGTGACAATACGTCATTAAAATTCAAGCAAATTCCATTAAATTTCCACCATAATAAAACTATTTATTTCGATACTTCGACTGCTATAACACGACCTTTTATTCCAATTGAAATTCGGAAAAAAGTTTTTGAAGCCTTTCACAATATATCTCATCCAGTAATCAAGGCATTGTGGCGTTCACAAATACGACGAATAGTCACGCCACAATAGTGAAGTATAAGCAAAATAATCGAAAAAGATTTCGAGTCAAATTCTGTAAATTCGCTAGAACTGTTGCAACATAGCCTCACAGTATATATAGAAACGAAATGCAACAACATACATCAAGTCCGGTCGCATATGCCTGATGAGATGGATTTGATGTTTTCGATCACACAACGAGTCAATGACGTCATCAGATCGAAACCGGCCTAGCGAAACGAATATTACAGACTACATACAAAGATGCCATACATTTTCAAGACAAACGTCTTCATCGGCTGGTTGATCCAGCGCCCTAGCTGTCAATCAATGCCACTCTGTGGAGTCGAAAGTTTAAATAGGATAAACAGACTGGATTCAAACTGAACTCAGTTTGAATCCAGTCTGTTTATCCTATTTGCTTGGTTTCAAACGCATTCGAACAACAGGTTATAATCCAAAAGCTAATGGAATGATTGAACGTTGGCATAGAACGTTAAAATCTGCTATCATGTGCCATGAGCGTTCTGATTGGACGACAGTACTTCCAACTATTCTGTGATTTGTCTTCTGATCACTCCGGTATTGATAACTCTTAACAAGCAGGTTCTCCAACTAGAGCCATCTAGATGACGAATCAATATACTAATTGGTCTCTATTTAAGTTTACAATAAGCTGGAAGTGTTCGTAAATATTCCATTAAAGACAAACTATGAAATTGACGTAGCGGTTCAACAATCAACTAGTATTCTACAACAAGCCGCTAAGATCACTACCCGATTAATGCTACGCTGATCAAGTCTGCTAATTTTGAGAAACGTAAACTTTCTCCGAATATTCAACAACTACTAATGACGAAGCGCTCAATACGCAGGCAATAGCAACGCTACAGGTCACTTACACTTAAATCAAGGTTAAATAAAGCGACTAAAACGGTGAAAATCGCTTTGTTAAATAAACATGACGAAGAGCTTCAACATTATCTCAAGGGACTTACAGCTACTGAAGCAACGGATTTCTCATTATGGAAAACTACACGTAAGCTGAAACGACCAACACTCTTATTCCCTCCAATACGACTCTCTGACGGAAGCTGGGCAAGAAGTGATGTATAAAAGGCAAATATATTTGCAAAACACCTTAGCGAAGTGTTTACACCTAATGAGCAAGTTGGAAATCAAGAAAATCTAATCAATTTTGCAGACACGTCTGAAAGCAAGCCAATCAAATACAAGTGGCGCTATGTCAAACAAACGATCAAGGACAACATCGATGTAAAAAAGGCACTCGGACATGATCTGATAAGTGACAAAATGATGTCAAATCTAGCTGATAAATGTATCAAACTAATAACTTATATATTCAACGCTATAATGAAAACAGGCCATTATCCAGAAATCTGGAAAACTTCAGTTATTATAATGATTCCAAAACTTGGCAAAGATGAAACAAAAGTTAACTCTTATCGCCCAATTAGCTTATTACCAACTCTCTCAAAGCTTTTCGAAAAAATGCTTTTGAAAACAATTAAGCCAATTTTGATCAAGAAGAACATCATACCGGATCATCAATTTGGATTTAGAGAAGATCACGGAACCGTGGAACAAGTTCACAGAGTCGTATCTGAAATCAGAAACTCCCTTGAACAAAAAAATATTGCTCTGCAGCGTTTCTAGATATAGCCCAAGCTTCCGATAAGGTATGGCATTAAGGTCTCGTACATAAAATAAGAGCACAATTACCGTCAAGTTTCTGTAAAATTATTGAAAATTGTTTGCTCAATCGAAAGTTTTTGGTGAAATATATTACCGCATCCACAGATTTATATGATATTCATGCAGGAGTGCCTCAAGGCAGTGTACTGGGGCCAGTGTTGTACTTCATCTATACAGCAGACTTACCAACTTCAAATTACGTGAAAGTCTCTACTTTCGCGGATGATACTGCAATCCTAGCTGCCCATCAAAATCCTACGATAGCAACAAGAATTCTACAGGAACAGTTAGACAAAATCGAAAAATGGCTAATAAAATGGAAAATTAAGGCCAACGAGCGTAAATCAGCGCATATAACATTCACACTCCGTAAACTCACCTGTCCTAAATAACATCACTCTCCCACAACTCGAAAGTGTTAAATATTTTGGACTTCATTTAGATAGAAGACTCACATGGAAAAAAACACATTGAAGCTAAACGTCAACAAATCAAATTAAAATGCGTTAGACTAAATTGGTTAATTGGAAAACATTCAAAGTTAAGTCTAGACTGTAAGGTCTTGCTGTACTAAATGATCTTAAGCGCATCTGAACATATGGTATTCAGTTGTGGGGCTCCGCGTGTGCTTCCAATATAATAAAACTGGAAAGAGTGCAGTCACGAATACTTCGAACAATGGTGAACGCACCCTGGTATGTACGCAATGCAAACCTTCGGCGTGATTTACTCATCGATACCGTAAACGATACAATTCATCAGTACAGCAAAAAATACCAGTTAAAACTTGTTTGTCATTCCAACGAATTAGCCAGGGAACTATAAAATAGGCCAAGAAATAGGCGACTAAAAAAAATGGATCCTTTGGATCTAGCTAGATAATTCAGATTTTACCGAGTGCACATTAATATTAAGAACTAACAGAGGTTAAGTCTTATTAATTAAATTTATATTAGCCTTTAAGATTTGATTACATATTGTTAGTTTCCTATGTAGGAAAGATTCAAGAATAAAAGTCATAGGGCCTATTTAGACATGTATTTTTGCATCAACTTTTTTCCTCGTTTCTTTTTTCTTTACTTATAAACTAAAATTTGTGGTGGGGATTTTCCGATGCACTTTTCGACAGTAAATTTTCTGTATTCTCGTTGTTTATATTAAAAACAAATTATTGTGTTTGTATGTGTGGCTATTTTTTCCATTGAAATTTTTATTTTTATACCTATCTATACTTCAAAAATATTGTTGAACGAGTCAAAGTTCAATACGAAATAAAACGAATTTACATATACATATATAATAAACATCGGGTGTTGTTGAAAGAAAAAAACTGTTTGAATTATTTCTAAAAAAAAATGAAACGAAGGAAAATGGCAAAAAACGAGCGAGATGTAAAATCAAATCATATTAGTACTTGTATACGGGAAACAGAGCACAATCTAACAACTAATTTGCATTTAAACCCGATATTACAAATTTCGTTTTATTTTTCTATTCACGATCGAAAATATAAAAATCTAGATTCTTAAATCTTCAAAAACATGAATTAAAATATTGGTTTAAATGAAAATTATTAATCCAGGATTGTTGATATATAATCATTTTCCACATTCTGGGAAGTGAGTAATTGGTTTTGGGGTCTGCCTACCAAGTTATAGGAAGTTAAATGTAGAAAATTTCGAAAAAATCAACTTTGTCATACGATTGTTGATGTATTTACCACTTTCTATTCATTTACACATACATAGGACTGGTCATGTTTTTTTTAAAAACAGCCGTATACATATACATTGCTCAATACTAAAAAAATTCATTTTCTACCTTTCCTTTTCCATTTTTAACTCCCTATAACCCATAATTCATTATATAAAAAATTCCCTGTGAGCAACATATTGCTCTTACATTACTTAAATTACTAAAATATTTAAATTTAATTATTTTGATATTAGATTTCTTAACAGAGACATAGGCGAACAATTCCATTTACTTTTTATACAATGGTCACTGAGAATGATCAGGCTTTCCTCAATAAGTTTTGGAAGATGTATTTGGACATTGAGAAATACCCATTTACCATTATTGCTGACCATTCTCATTTAAAATGCGTAATGTATCAGAAGGTTCTTACTGGTATTGGATATCAAATAGGGTCGCTTAATATTGTTCCTGATTCGTCGTCGCTATTCGTTAAATATGAAAACTGACTGCATTGATCGGACTAGAAATCTAGAGGTGTAACAATATAAAATCCAATTTTAAATTGAAATAATAGAACAAGCGTATTATCCTCCTTCAGCCGCACATTTGGAGGTATCCAATACTATATAGAATTAATTCATTGGCCTTTCTACTGGTGGACAAAACCAATAAAGCAGTAAACTTTTCAAAGCAGTCCCTTAAGCACCGTGCTTATTTGTTTCCAATCAACTTGATCAAACCTCTCACAACACTCCCAAAACAGAATTTAAACTGCCAGTTGTATTTCTGTCATATGCTATACGAATTTAACAACAAACATTCGATGGTTCCTGCCACATTGAGCCAAATAATTTGAGGCGCAAATTTTGGAATGATATTAAACTTATTTAAGTTTGATCTTTATTGTACATTGGGACTACCAGTTTCTCTATAAATTTGGTTAAGACTAAGTTGTTGCGATTATCTTCAATAGTTTCACTTGACTTAGGCACGTAACCAGTAGCTTATCTGCTTTGACAGTGGAAGGTTTTGGAATTTCGGATTCTGTTTGATCACCCTATTAAAAAATAATCTATGGCTTAGAGGCCGTAAACGTGTACATTACGAGGACGACACAAACAAACGAATAATTAAAGCCAGACATGTTACATGAAGTCTAGAATTATTCTGCCCTGCCACGTAAGACAAGATACGAAAGTTCAACTCGTGTGTGAAATCGGTACTACTACATGGGTGTGAGACATGGAAACGCACAGAAAAAGTAAGAAAGAGACTACAGGTGTTCGTCAAGATGAGGCTTAAACGAGTACTGAAATGTTTCTAGTCTAACACCATAACTAACATTGAACTGCATAAAAAACCAATCAGTCAGATATAGAGACTGATATAGCCGAATATACTGCCGAAATCACCAATTGATTGAACGAGGATGTCATTGTACTGAAATCCACAGAGGTAATGGTAACTAGGAAAACCACTGACAACATGGAATAATAATGAAGCGAAACAGCTTGGTCAATCCTGGGAAGAGATTAACGTTATAGCCCCAAACAGGGTAAAGACAATCTTACCTAGTAGACTAGTAGACGCCATATGGTCGTAATAAATATGCTGCATGATGACTAAATTAGTTGGCCTCTTCTAATGGTTTTTCAATTTACTTAAAAGTTTGATAAATGTTCAGAATATCACATTATTTCATCACCAGACCGCAAATCAACCAACTTGAAACTAAAGAATATGCAAACTGTTTGACAGCAACGAAACAAATTTAAATTGAACAATAGCACTACTATTGTTGAGCACTGGCACTTAATGTACAGTTGGTTAAATAATTTCACAGTATTTCTCTACACGTATATATAATTTTATTATTTAATATTCAATTATTTAAATATTGTATTTATATAAAAGTAAAATTAATAATTAAATTTTTATATTTTAAAACTATAAAGCGAATATATCTTATTACATTAGTCTATTGGTTCAATCTTACACAAAACTCTCCACTTTTTTGTATAAATATTAAATCAAATGGTAAAAATACGAGATAAAGCTAGTAAATACACCAACCAACAATGTAGTTTTGTGTAGTTTATAGAGATTATAGACGGATATAAGTTAAATGGAGTGAAAATGTAATTTTATTGATTACTCAAATGGAAAATTTTTATTATAACACTAATTGCTCGTTATTTTGTTTCATTTTAGATTTTATTGGGGGCACTTCCGCTGGCCGTTGAAGGAATAAATAAGAATCCTCTGTTGCTACCCGGGAAAAAATTAAATTTCAAGGCTGTCGATATCGGTCGCAGAACTGCAACACTTCGTTCACTGCCCATAAAATTAATGACTGAAATGCGAGATAATAATGTTGTGGCATTTATAGGCCCCGATGAAACTTGTACCTCCGAAGCACTTGTCTCGGCTGCATGGAATTTACCAATGATTTCTTATGTAAGTATATACAGCTACAGTTAAGTATTTTAACTCTGTTTCATTTTTATTGTATATCTGTTTATAGAAATGTGCCGACACTGCTGTATCCGATAAAAACGTATTTCATAGCTTTGCCCGAACTCTAGCGCCCGCATCAAAAGTATCGAAGAGTGTTGTTGCCCTATTAAAAGCATTTCATTGGGAAAAGTTTGTTATAGTCGCTGGTGTACATCCAGCGTGGGGGTCCGAAATAGCCCAAGCAATTAAAATTTTGGCCGAATCTCGTAACTTAACTGTGATACATCATAAAGAATACTCGGATTATATACCGTCGCATATATCCGATATGCAACAAATTGTCGACGAGACATATCGAACAGCACGAAGTGAGTTATTATATAGAAGAGATCACGATATACGTTCCACTGTATATAATTAATATCTGGAATATTATATTTTACAGTTTACGTCTTTGTTGGTGAACACATTGCCATGGTCGATTTTGTGCGCTGTTTACAAAATCGGAAACTACTCGAATCAGGTGACTATATGGTGATATCGGTCGACGATGAAATTTATGATCCATCCCGCCGATCAAATATTGTTGAGCGAGAGTATTTGGATCCGTACTTAAAGCGAGTAAGAAGTCGTGCTCTCGAATTGCAATCATTTCGTTCCGTCTTAAAATTAACGCCATCGTTCCCGTTGAATCCGAAATTCGAGTGTGTACATTATATAGCTGCAGATAATTTTGTTCGCATATCAAACTGTTTTCTTTATATTTTAGTGAAATTTGTGAAAATATTCGACTTTTTTCACGAAGGCCACCATTTTCGATGCCCTATCATGAAAGAATATTTGGAAATATCACCGTACCAATATACGGTGCCCATTTGTATGATGCGGTTACGATATATGCTCGAGCTGCAACCGAAGTATTGCAAGAAGGTGGCAATATCAAGGATGGTCAACTGATTATGAGCAAAATATTCAATCGATCATATCATTCTATACTAGGATTTGACGTTTATGTTGATTCGAATGGCGATGCCGAAGGAAATTTCACCGTAATCGCTTTGCAGGAAGATCTGTCGGCACATCAAAACACGAACAACACTCTTAAGATGTCGATGCAACAGGTTGGCTATTTTGTTTACAATAAACCGGGCGATATACCCGAATTCAAATACATCGATAAACATCGGCCGATTCGATGGATAAAAGGTGTTATTCCGCGTGCCGAACCATTATGTGGATTTCATGGGGAATTGTGTACGCCTAAGAAAAAAGATTGGCGTCTCTTACTATCAATTGCATTTGTAGCATTATTTTTGGCCGTGGTGGGAGTTTTCCTAATCAAGTAGTAATCTATAATTATATTTGGCGCAATTTTTAATCCAGATTTTGTATTTTTCCACAGGCATTATCGTTACGAACAAACACTGGCATGCTTATTATGGAAAGTCGATCTAAAAGAAGTTACTTTGATAACAAACGAGAATCAGGATTTGAATCTGAGGAATAAAAATCGCCAATCATGTCGACACAGTATTGTGGCTGGAGCAGATACAACAAAGCGGGCGTACACAAATATTGGCATTTATCGTGGAAATATTGTCGCCGTCAAACGGATTCACAAACGATCGATTGATATAACACGAACTATTCGCAAGGAGCTGAAACAAATGCGCGAATTGCGGCACGAAAATATTATCACATTCATTGGGGCGTCTGTTGATAATAACGCAATTGCCATTTTGACATCGTATTGTGCCCGCGGTAGTTTAGAAGATGTTCTGGCAAACGAAGATCTATTTTTAGATCACATGTTCATTTCGTCCCTGATCAGTGACATTCTCAAGGGCATGATTTATTTGCACGAAAGCGAAATTATTTCGCATGGAAATTTACGATCGAGTAATTGTTTGGTCGATTCGAGGTGGGTGTGTCAAATAACCGATTTCGGATTGCACGAATTTAAAATGGGACAAGAAGAATTGACACACGATAAATTGGAAGAGCGTCGTAATTTATGGCGTGCACCAGAACTACTACGACACTCGAATGTGCATCCGAGAGGTACACAAAAAGGTGATATATATTCATTGGGTATATTGCTATACGAAATTATTGGCCGGTCAGGGCCATGGGGTGACACCGAACTAACAAATATCGAAATTATATCTCGTGTGAGAAATTCGATTGGACCAAATTTTTTTCGACCACCGATACGCAATTTAAATGCACCCGATTATGTTAAACAATGCTTACGCTCGTGTTGGGATGAAGACCCCGATCTTAGACCAGATATACGATTGGTCCGAATAAAACTAAAAGAAATGCAAGCGGGACTCAAACCGAATATTTTTGATAATATGCTTGCGATTATGGAAAAATATGCGTACAATCTTGAAGGATTAGTCCAGGAGCGTACGAATCAATTGTGTGAAGAGAAAAAGAAAACAGAAGCGTTACTACTTCGTATGTTACCGAAAACTGTAGCCGAATCTCTCAAACGTGGTGAACGGGTCGAGGCCGAATGTTTTGATTGTGTTACAATTTTTTTCAGTGATTTAGTTGGATTTACCGAACTATGCGCACAAAGCACTCCTTTCGAGGTGGTTGAAATGCTTAACGACTTATACACGTGTTGCGATTCGATCATCTCAAATTACGATGTTTATAAAGTTGAAACAATTGGTGATGCTTATATGGTCGTTTCAGGTTTACCAATCCGAAATCGTGATCGACATGCTGGTGAAATAGCATCGTTGGCACTACATCTGCTCGATAAAGTGTCGAAATTGGAAATACGGCATAGACCCGGTGAACTATTACAAATACGGATTGGTATTCATTCGGGTCAGTGTGTTGCCGGTGTGGTTGGTTTGAAAATGCCACGGTATTGTCTGTTTGGGGATACTGTGAATACAGCCTCGAGAATGGAAAGTTCGGGGGAAGCGCTTAGAATACACATTTCGGCAGCAACATATAGTTTACTGAAAAAGATTGGAGGATATCGGTGTGAGGAGCGTGGCCTAACCTATATTAAGGGTAAGGGTGAAATGAGAACGTTTTGGCTTAAGGGGGAGGATTTCAAGAGAAAATTAGAACGGATAGCTGCTCGTCGTAATTATTATGATTGTAAGTAATATTGATATGTTATATTGACTATTTTGTATAAATACAATTTCTGTTCTAGATCATGAAGCGCCCGATTTAATCCGAAACGAGAAGACACCGCCATGTCCTCATGCTAGCCCATCATCGAGCTATCGAAATTCAATGTTTTCGATTAATAATCAAAATGGAAACAAACACATCTCGTTTCATTCATTTTCGTCCAACACAAGCCAGGCGAGCACTGATGATTGTCGTTTACCGTTGATGAGTCTCCCAGATGTCAATAATCAAGAACTATTCGATGATTGTTGTTACTATTGTCAAAAACGTAAAATTCTCTCATTGATGGAGGCCGACAACGAAAAGTCGGCACACTGCAAAGATTGTGCTATATTTCATATTTCGGCGCGTATTAAATCGGCTGCCGAAAAATCACCCGCAATGACAAAATGTTTGTGTAAACATCCTATATCAATGTTGCGTGACGTTGAAATCGGATGTGGTGTAGGATTTTTGAAACCGGGCAAACATAATCGATCGCCACGGTCGGCACCTCAAATTACATTTATGCAATAGTCGTAAATGTTCTGACCCATATTTGTTGATTGATAACAAAATATGATGCGATATAACTGTATAATAATGGCGCATTAAAGCTGCGGTCGTACTCCAGGCCTATATGTGCGGCACACAAGTCATTGGATGTTTCTGATTTTATCATAATTGTTCAATTATTAAATGTATACTCATTCAAACCGAATTCAAATCAAATATAATTGTGATGTTTTTAATGTTTTAAAATGTGCTTTTCATTTTATCTGTACATATTGGAAAGAAAATACATTTTCATTAATGCTAGTGACATCTATTGCATGGTAGCTGAACTAGATTATTATGGGCATGTGAACAGTCAAAACAAATCTTATTACAATCAGCATTGTTATTTACATGCATTTTTACGTGTATACATGCGGTAAATATATTTATTTCATTTTAGTAAGCAACATAGAACCAACCAAATGGTGCAATCCTTTAAACTGTCGGAAATTGAAGCGGGAGGATTTTTGTACCATCTGATTACGATTGGAGCTGAATTGTAACAACAATAAACCAAGTCATGGGCAACTTACGATGATACTCGTATTGGTAATTGGTATTTTAGGTTCAAAGGTCAATAACAATTCTAGAATCGAGGATAAAACTTGTTTAATCATTTTTTAATAAATCTTTTTTTTATATTCATGCAACCACTGATGAACATGTAAAATGCACGATGTTATTTACACGGTTTTTAACATGTCAAAAACGTGTAATTTACATAGTTTATTTTTACATTCTATATGTCAAAAACGATTTTATGAAAAAAAACTTACGCGCCATCTCTTATTGAATCTAATTGTAACTAAAACGCCATCTGTTAAAAAATCTTTTTGATATTCCACGCTATATTCGTGAAATAATTAACTTTGCACAATTTTTTCGACTTCATACTGAATGTGGCAACAATTTTTGGACTTGATAACTAACTGGTTTGGCTACTTTCTAAACATCTTTTTTTTGATAATTTACATGAAAGAAAGTAAACAACGTTTTTTACATGTAAAATCGAAGCAGTGCATACAACCATTGAATTCAAATACCAGAATGTTTCTTGCCTAAACGGAAACAGCCCCGAATCATATTTCAAATATAATTATAACTTTGCTGTAGAAGTGTGCTAATGTACAGGGTCATTCAATAAGTCCGTAGGATGACACATAGATGGCGATACTAGAATTTGCATATGATTTTTTATTTAGTACTAACCTTCTCATGATACAACTTTAGTTTTGGAAAAAAAAACAATATCATCCAGCATAAATGATGCAGAGCGTAGTGGACGCCCTAATGAAGCTATTATTCCAGAAAACATCAAAAAAATCCACAACATTTGGGTATGTGAAAGCTCTGTGCAAAGTTGGTTCCGCGTGAGCTCACAGTCGACCGAAATGAAAATTTTGACATTGGAGTGTCTGGAAGCTGGTGTTGGTCTAATTTCATCAAAATATTTTCTTAAATTAAGTATAAATTCAGATTGTGGAATTTGTTTATCTGTAGATAAATTTAGAAGCTGTCCAGGCACTCGCACTGGACATCAAAACACAATTTCAGCTGGAATTGTTTTTAACTCCTCGGTGAACGTAGATCTTAATCCTAACAGAATAGTTGGAAGTACTGTCGTCCAATCAGAACGCTCATGGCACATGATAGCAGATTTTAACGTTCTATGCCAACGTTCAATCATTCCATTAGCTTTTGGATTATAACCTGTTGTTCGAATGCGTTTGAAACCAAGCAAATAGGATAAACAGACTGGATTCAAACTGAACTCAGTTTGAATCCAGTCTGTTTATCCTATTTGCTTGGTTTCAAACGCATTCGAACAACAGGTTATAATCCAAAAGCTAATGGAATGATTGAACGTTGGCATAGAACGTTAAAATCTGCTATCATGTGCCATGAGCGTTCTGATTGGACGACAGTACTTCCAACTATTCTGTTAGGATTAAGATCTACGTTCACCGAGGAGTTAAAAACAATTCCAGCTGAAATTGTGTTTTGATGTCCAGTGCGAGTGCCTGGACAGCTTCTAAATTTATCTACAGATAAACAAATTCCACAATCTGAATTTATACTTAATTTAAGAAAATATTTTGATGAAATTAGACCAACACCAGCTTCCAGACACTCCAATGTCAAAATTTTCATTTCGGTCGACTGTGAGCTCACGCGGAACCAACTTTGCACAGAGCTTTCACATACCCAAATGTTGTGGATTTTTTTGATGTTTTCTGGAATAATAGCTTCATTAGGGCGTCCACTACGCTCTGCATCATTTATGCTGGATGATATTGTTTTTTTTTCCAAAACTAAAGTTGTATCATGAGAAGGTTAGTACTAAATAAAAAATCATATGCAAATTCTAGTATCGCCATCTATGTGTCATCCTACGGACTTATTGAATGACCCTGTACATTAGCACACTTCTACAGCAAAGTTATAATTATATTTGAAATATGATTCGGGGCTGTTTCCGTTTAGGCAAGAAACATTCTGGTATTTGAATTCAATGGTTGTATGCACTGCTTCGATTTTACATGTAAAAAACGTTGTTTACTTTCTTTCATGTAAATTATCAAAAAAAAGATGTTTAGAAAGTAGCCAAACCAGTTAGTTATCAAGTCCAAAAATTGTTGCCACATTCAGTATGAAGTCGAAAAAATTGTGCAAAGTTAATTATTTCACGAATATAGCGTGGAATATCAAAAAGATTTTTTAACAGATGGCGTTTTAGTTACAATTAGATTCAATAAGAGATGGCGCGTAAGTTTTTTTTCATAAAATCGTTTTTGACATATAGAATGTAAAAATAAACTATGTAAATTACACGTTTTTGACATGTTAAAAACCGTGTAAATAACATCGTGCATTTTACATGTTCATCAGTGGTTGCATGAATATAAAAAAAAGATTTATTAAAAAATGATTAAACAAGTTTTATCCTCGATTCTAGAATTGTTATTGACCTTTGAACCTAAAATACCAATTACCAATACGAGTATCATCGTAAGTTGCCCATGACTTGGTTTATTGTTGTTACAATTCAGCTCCAATCGTAATCAGATGGTACAAAAATCCTCCCGCTTCAATTTCCGACAGTTTAAAGGATTGCACCATTTGGTTGGTTCTATGTTGCTTACTAAAATGAAATAAATATATTTACCGCATGTATACACGT
Source organism: Tipula lateralis (assembly GCA_963932295.1). Taxonomy (NCBI): domain Eukaryota; kingdom Metazoa; phylum Arthropoda; class Insecta; order Diptera; family Tipulidae; genus Tipula; species Tipula lateralis. The sequence continues at coordinate 141,062,315 of OZ010736.1, read as the reverse complement.
AAAAATGCATGTAAATAACAATGCTGATTGTAATAAGATTTGTTTTGACTGTTCACATGCCTATAATAATCTAGTTCAGCTACCATGCAATAGATGTCACTAGCATTAATGAAAATGTATTTTCTTTCCAATATGTACAGATAAAATGAAAAGCACATTTTAAAACATTAAAAACATCACAATTATATTTGATTTGAATTCGGTTTGAATGAGTATACATTTAATAATTGAACAATTATGATAAAATCAGAAACATCCAATGACTTGTGTGCCGCACATATAGGCCTGGAGTACGACCGCAGCTTTAATGCGCCATTATTATACAGTTATATCGCATCATATTTTGTTATCAATCAACAAATATGGGTCAGAACATTTACGACTATTGCATAAATGTAATTTGAGGTGCCGACCGTGGCGATCGATTATGTTTGCCCGGTTTCAAAAATCCTACACCACATCCGATTTCAACGTCACGCAACATTGATATAGGATGTTTACACAAACATTTTGTCATTGCGGGTGATTTTTCGGCAGCCGATTTAATACGCGCCGAAATATGAAATATAGCACAATCTTTGCAGTGTGCCGACTTTTCGTTGTCGGCCTCCATCAATGAGAGAATTTTACGTTTTTGACAATAGTAACAACAATCATCGAATAGTTCTTGATTATTGACATCTGGGAGACTCATCAACGGTAAACGACAATCATCAGTGCTCGCCTGGCTTGTGTTGGACGAAAATGAATGAAACGAGATGTGTTTGTTTCCATTTTGATTATTAATCGAAAACATTGAATTTCGATAGCTCGATGATGGGCTAGCATGAGGACATGGCGGTGTCTTCTCGTTTCGGATTAAATCGGGCGCTTCATGATCTAGAACAGAAATTGTATTTATACAAAATAGTCAATATAACATATCAATATTACTTACAATCATAATAATTACGACGAGCAGCTATCCGTTCTAATTTTCTCTTGAAATCCTCCCCCTTAAGCCAAAACGTTCTCATTTCACCCTTACCCTTAATATAGGTTAGGCCACGCTCCTCACACCGATATCCTCCAATCTTTTTCAGTAAACTATATGTTGCTGCCGAAATGTGTATTCTAAGCGCTTCCCCCGAACTTTCCATTCTCGAGGCTGTATTCACAGTATCCCCAAACAGACAATACCGTGGCATTTTCAAACCAACCACACCGGCAACACACTGACCCGAATGAATACCAATCCGTATTTGTAATAGTTCACCGGGTCTATGCCGTATTTCCAATTTCGACACTTTATCGAGCAGATGTAGTGCCAACGATGCTATTTCACCAGCATGTCGATCACGATTTCGGATTGGTAAACCTGAAACGACCATATAAGCATCACCAATTGTTTCAACTTTATAAACATCGTAATTTGAGATGATCGAATCGCAACACGTGTATAAGTCGTTAAGCATTTCAACCACCTCGAAAGGAGTGCTTTGTGCGCATAGTTCGGTAAATCCAACTAAATCACTGAAAAAAATTGTAACACAATCAAAACATTCGGCCTCGACCCGTTCACCACGTTTGAGAGATTCGGCTACAGTTTTCGGTAACATACGAAGTAGTAACGCTTCTGTTTTCTTTTTCTCTTCACACAATTGATTCGTACGCTCCTGGACTAATCCTTCAAGATTGTACGCATATTTTTCCATAATCGCAAGCATATTATCAAAAATATTCGGTTTGAGTCCCGCTTGCATTTCTTTTAGTTTTATTCGGACCAATCGTATATCTGGTCTAAGATCGGGGTCTTCATCCCAACACGAGCGTAAGCATTGTTTAACATAATCGGGTGCATTTAAATTGCGTATCGGTGGTCGAAAAAAATTTGGTCCAATCGAATTTCTCACACGAGATATAATTTCGATATTTGTTAGTTCGGTGTCACCCCATGGCCCTGACCGGCCAATAATTTCGTATAGCAATATACCCAATGAATATATATCACCTTTTTGTGTACCTCTCGGATGCACATTCGAGTGTCGTAGTAGTTCTGGTGCACGCCATAAATTACGACGCTCTTCCAATTTATCGTGTGTCAATTCTTCTTGTCCCATTTTAAATTCGTGCAATCCGAAATCGGTTATTTGACACACCCACCTCGAATCGACCAAACAATTACTCGATCGTAAATTTCCATGCGAAATAATTTCGCTTTCGTGCAAATAAATCATGCCCTTGAGAATGTCACTGATCAGGGACGAAATGAACATGTGATCTAAAAATAGATCTTCGTTTGCCAGAACATCTTCTAAACTACCGCGGGCACAATACGATGTCAAAATGGCAATTGCGTTATTATCAACAGACGCCCCAATGAATGTGATAATATTTTCGTGCCGCAATTCGCGCATTTGTTTCAGCTCCTTGCGAATAGTTCGTGTTATATCAATCGATCGTTTGTGAATCCGTTTGACGGCGACAATATTTCCACGATAAATGCCAATATTTGTGTACGCCCGCTTTGTTGTATCTGCTCCAGCCACAATACTGTGTCGACATGATTGGCGATTTTTATTCCTCAGATTCAAATCCTGATTCTCGTTTGTTATCAAAGTAACTTCTTTTAGATCGACTTTCCATAATAAGCATGCCAGTGTTTGTTCGTAACGATAATGCCTGTGGAAAAATACAAAATCTGGATTAAAAATTGCGCCAAATATAATTATAGATTACTACTTGATTAGGAAAACTCCCACCACGGCCAAAAATAATGCTACAAATGCAATTGATAGTAAGAGACGCCAATCTTTTTTCTTAGGCGTACACAATTCCCCATGAAATCCACATAATGGTTCGGCACGCGGAATAACACCTTTTATCCATCGAATCGGCCGATGTTTATCGATGTATTTGAATTCGGGTATATCGCCCGGTTTATTGTAAACAAAATAGCCAACCTGTTGCATCGACATCTTAAGAGTGTTGTTCGTGTTTTGATGTGCCGACAGATCTTCCTGCAAAGCGATTACGGTGAAATTTCCTTCGGCATCGCCATTCGAATCAACATAAACGTCAAATCCTAGTATAGAATGATATGATCGATTGAATATTTTGCTCATAATCAGTTGACCATCCTTGATATTGCCACCTTCTTGCAATACTTCGGTTGCAGCTCGAGCATATATCGTAACCGCATCATACAAATGGGCACCGTATATTGGTACGGTGATATTTCCAAATATTCTTTCATGATAGGGCATCGAAAATGGTGGCCTTCGTGAAAAAAGTCGAATATTTTCACAAATTTCACTAAAATATAAAGAAAACAGTTTGATATGCGAACAAAATTATCTGCAGCTATATAATGTACACACTCGAATTTCGGATTCAACGGGAACGATGGCGTTAATTTTAAGACGGAACGAAATGATTGCAATTCGAGAGCACGACTTCTTACTCGCTTTAAGTACGGATCCAAATACTCTCGCTCAACAATATTTGATCGGCGGGATGGATCATAAATTTCATCGTCGACCGATATCACCATATAGTCACCTGATTCGAGTAGTTTCCGATTTTGTAAACAGCGCACAAAATCGACCATGGCAATGTGTTCACCAACAAAGACGTAAACTGTAAAATATAATATTCCAGATATTAATTATATACAGTGGAACGTATATCGTGATCTCTTCTATATAATAACTCACTTCGTGCTGTTCGATATGTCTCGTCGACAATTTGTTGCATATCGGATATATGCGACGGTATATAATCCGAGTATTCTTTATGATGTATCACAGTTAAGTTACGAGATTCGGCCAAAATTTTAATTGCTTGGGCTATTTCGGACCCCCACGCTGGATGTACACCAGCGACTATAACAAACTTTTCCCAATGAAATGCTTTTAATAGGGCAACAACACTCTTCGATACTTTTGATGCGGGCGCTAGAGTTCGGGCAAAGCTATGAAATACGTTTTTATCGGATACAGCAGTGTCGGCACATTTCTATAAACAGATATACAATAAAAATGAAACAGAGTTAAAATACTTAACTGTAGCTGTATATACTTACATAAGAAATCATTGGTAAATTCCATGCAGCCGAGACAAGTGCTTCGGAGGTACAAGTTTCATCGGGGCCTATAAATGCCACAACATTATTATCTCGCATTTCAGTCATTAATTTTATGGGCAGTGAACGAAGTGTTGCAGTTCTGCGACCGATATCGACAGCCTTGAAATTTAATTTTTTCCCGGGTAGCAACAGAGGATTCTTATTTATTCCTTCAACGGCCAGCGGAAGTGCCCCCAATAAAATCTAAAATGAAACAAAATAACGAGCAATTAGTGTTATAATAAAAATTTTCCATTTGAGTAATCAATAAAATTACATTTTCACTCCATTTAACTTATATCCGTCTATAATCTCTATAAACTACACAAAACTACATTGTTGGTTGGTGTATTTACTAGCTTTATCTCGTATTTTTACCATTTGATTTAATATTTATACAAAAAAGTGGAGAGTTTTGTGTAAGATTGAACCAATAGACTAATGTAATAAGATATATTCGCTTTATAGTTTTAAAATATAAAAATTTAATTATTAATTTTACTTTTATATAAATACAATATTTAAATAATTGAATATTAAATAATAAAATTATATATACGTGTAGAGAAATACTGTGAAATTATTTAACCAACTGTACATTAAGTGCCAGTGCTCAACAATAGTAGTGCTATTGTTCAATTTAAATTTGTTTCGTTGCTGTCAAACAGTTTGCATATTCTTTAGTTTCAAGTTGGTTGATTCGCGGTCTGGTGATGAAATAATTACTACATATTCTGATAATGCAAATGTTCATCTTTAAAACGTGCAGGTGGTCTACGCAAATTGACCATCAGAAGAGGCCAACTAATTTAGTCATCATGCAGCATATTTATTAGGACCATATGGCGTCTACTAGTCTACTTGGTAAGATTGTCTTTACCCTGTTTGGGGCTATAACGTTAATCTCTTCCCAGGATTGACCAATCTGTTTCGCTTCATTATTATTCCATGTTGTCAGTGGTTTTCGTAGTTACCATTACCTCTGTGGATTTCCGTACAATGACATCCTCGTTATATCAATTGATGATTTCGGCAGTATATTCGGCTTTATCAGTCTCTATGTCTGACTGATTGGTTTTCTATGCAGTTCAATGTTAGTTATGGTGTTAGACTAGAAACATTTCAGTACTCGTTGAAGCCTCATCTTGACGAACACCTATAGTCTCTTTCTCACTGTGCGTTTCCATGTCTCACATCCATGCAGTAGTACCGATTTCACACACGAGTTGAACATTCGTATCTTGTCTTGCGTGGCAGGGCAGAAGAATTCTAGACTTCATGTAACATGTTGCATGTAGGTCTGGCTTTAATTATTCGTTTGTTTGTGTCGTCCTCTGTACCACTTGTTTTCGGTATTGTGCAGCCAAGGTATACAAATTTATTTACATCTTCAATTTTTACATATGAATTATGGCATGGTGATCGTTGGATGTAGCTTAATGGTTAAGAGAGTTGCTCATCAAGCCGCGGTCTCGAGTTCAATTCTCGACGTTGGCTAAAAATTAACATGCAACCGGATGACATAAAAACGCGATTGTGTGTGAAAACATTCGTTGTTTTCACACACAATCATTTCGTAAGCCATAGATTATTTTTTAATAGGGTGATCAAACAGAATCTGAAATTCCAAACCTTCCACTGTTAAAGCAGATAAGCTACTGGTTACGTGCCAAAGTCAAGTGAAACTATTCAAGATAATCGCAACAACCAAGTTTTAACCAAATTTATAGAGAAACTGGTAGTCCCAATGTACAATAAAGATCAAACTGAAATAAGTTAATATCATTCCAAAATTTGCGCCTCAAATTATTTGGCTCAATGTAGCAGGAACCAACGAATGTTTGTTGTTAAATTCGTATAGCATATGACAGAAATACAACTGGCAGTTTAAATTCTGTTTTGGGAGTGTCGTGAGAAGTTCGATCAAGTGTATACCAAATACATCTAACATCACACTAGGTTACTGTTGGATCAGTCAGTTCCATCCAACAACTAGTACTGTCAGTCTCTTCCAAAACTTATTGAGGAAAGCGTGATCATTCTCAGTAACCATTGTATAAAAAGTAAATGGAATTGTTCGCCTATGTCTCTGTTAAGAAATCTAATATCAAAATAATTAAATTTAAATATTTTAGTAATTTAAGTAATGTAAGAGCAATATGTTGCTCACAGGGAATTTTTTTTATAATGAATTATGGGTTATAGGGAATTAAAAATGGAAAAGGAAAGGGAGAAAATGAATTTTTTTAGTATCAAGCAATGTATATGTATACGGCCGTTTAAAAAAAACATGGCCAGTCCTATGTATGTGTAAATGAATAGAAAGTGGTAAATACATCAACAATCGTATGAAAAAATTGATTTTTTCGAAACTTTTGACTTTTAACGTCCTATAACTTGGTAGGCAGGCCCCAAAACCAATTACTCACTTCCCAGAATGTGGAAAATGATTATTTATCAACAATCCTGGATTAATAATTTTCATTTAAACCAATATTTTAATTCATGTTTTTGAAGATTTAAGAATCTAGATTTTTATATTTTCGATCGTGAATAGAAAAATAAAACGAAATGAATTGGTTTTGTAATGTCGGGTTTAGATGCAAATTAGTTGTTAGATTGTGCTCTGTCTTTCGTTTACAAGTATTAGTATGATTTAATTTTACATCCCGCTTGTTTTTTTCCATTTTCCTTCGTTTCAATTTTTTTTTAGAAATAATTCAATTTGTTCTTCGTTGTCTTTTAGTGCATTCGTTTCATTTTTAATTTAGTTTTGATTTTGTTGTTTTCAGCAGTTGCGGCGGAAGAATGTATTTGTTTTATAATAAATTTTATGTTTTCGTAATTTATTTTCAATATACAAAAAATTATATTTGTTCGGAATTGTGTTTTAGGTTTATAGATATTTATCAATTTTATTAGGATTTTGATAATGTCTATCTTAATTTTAACTAGGAAATTAATTAAACAAAACTAATTATTTCCAAAAATAATTAAATTGATGTTTCGTTTAATTTTTCGGAATAGAATTAACGAATTAGCAACTATACAAATTTTGTCACCCGAAGTAGTCAATAAAATTATGAATTGAATAATATAAATTTATATTTCCGCTAATATATTTTAAATTTTCCAAAAATTAAATATATTTTCGGTCAATTTTTTTCATACTGACAAGTAAACATACAATACAATACAAAAATAATAACAGACAATGTACCATCAAGAACAAAAAGAAACAAAAAATCAACGTAAACAAAACAAAAAATAATAATTTTTGTGACTGTGTATTTTTTGTGTGCTAGAGTGTTTTTCCTAATACAAAAGAGGAGTTACGTTATATAATCACTCTTTATAAATTTTATCGAATCACATTGAACCATTTTGATCATGTGATCATTTTCGAGAAATGAAATACTATCGAACTAACATATTAGCCGAAAATAAAAATTAAAATTAGGAAAATTTCTTATGAATGAAAATTTTGAGTATGTATCAATAAATGGGAAAATTATTGTACAACAGTCTTGGTAAATAATCATATTTAGATGCCTCCTATACAAAAATTGATGTTGATGCCTGTTTGGTAAGATATAACAAAGCAAAGTAAAAAAAAAGCGATAAATCGATAGTTTTCGATCGAATTGTCCAAATTTTGTTGTTTTCTATTCAATTACTCATACTAACTGATAAATGAGAATAATTGGCCTGAGATAAAGTGGTGTTGTATTAAGTCTAACGCGCACAAAGAAACATTTTCGGTTAATACTGTCCACTTTAAAATAAAATATAAAGTTATTAAAAGCGTTTTTTTTTTGTTCTAAGACATATCATAATAAAAGTTACTCTTCTAAAATAATAAAGAAGAATCCTCGAAACTTCGACGATAACCATAGTTTAATTAACACGTCTCAATGCTCAAAATTTTAACTCGGTTACAGGGCGGGCCAAAAATTGAATATTAATAACTCATCAAATGACATTGTGTTGACAATTTCGATTATGGTCATTGATTCGAAACCAAAAATTTAGTAATATTTGTACAAACGATAAGATAAGATATTGTTATCGCAGTCACATTCATTGTAATCGATAGTTAGGTTATATTTATACCACATAGAGTAGAAGTAAAAAGTGTAGTTAACGTGAGATATTGTCAATGCACAAAATGTCAACCTTAGCCGGAATCGATACAACAAAAGTGTATCACGAGTTTGGGTTTGATTGTGATCAAGTAAAGGATTTAAAATTGCAACAATACTTTATCCATAATGATTTGGTTGACTGGTTTAAAGAGGTATGTTGTTGAATAATAATGTGGTTTCAAGTGTGTGTAATGTTTTATCTATGGTTTAAGATGTTAGCGAATACCTATCGAGAATACAACTTCATTAAAATAATTTATAAACAGTTATATCACTTTGATATAAATCACGTGAAGTGTGTTGAAATTTACTATGATGTACATGATTTGAAAAGATTTCAAGACTTTAAATCTAAAATGAGCCAGTTAATTGAAGACGCACAATGCAAAATGCCGTGGACAAATAAGACGATATATTATGTTCGTGATGAACGACATTGGGTAAGTTCATTTGGTTTGAAATACATAAACATACATTATTAACATATTCTTGTAACTAATTCCATGTTTAATGATGACAATTATACTTGAATTATGAAGGATTTATGTAAACAGCAAGTAAGTATTATAAAATATACTGCGGGCCTTTAAGTTAACGCACCACTTAGAGTTGATATGAAATTTAAGCCATTCTTGTGACCAACATGTCAGAGGAAGTAGCGTACTTGCTCTGTCATTCGGAGTGCTCGGATAACCAAACATCATGTATGTGAAGTTGGCCCAAAAACCAACCCAAAAAAATGCTATGGCAACACTAAAAATTAAATTTCTATCATATTATAGTGTCAGCCCAAAAAAAAATATATTACGACTTATTAATGATGTCAGCCCAAAAAACTATATCTATCGTGATATATAAAAACTGTCAGCCCAAAAAAAAATTGTATCACGACAGAAAAAATTTACAGTCAAATACTCTGAACCAAAATTAAGAAAAGTACACATTGTATAAATTGATTTTAAAATAATTTTTTGTTTGATTGATAGTTCTGGTCTAAATCATCATCAGTGCAAAGTATTGAACGATTCCAATGTGGATCTCATAGCCAAAATGGCCCATATATTTTTTTTTTTTTTTTTTTTTTTTTTTTTTTTTTTTTTTGCGGTTTTTACAGGCCATTATTGGCCCGTACCGTGTCAACAATCTGACTCCAACGGTTTCGATCACGAGCCAGATCTTCATACTGTTGCAAGCAGTTGGAAGATGCCAGATCGCTCTCTACGCCGTGGAGCCATCGTCGCCGACAGCGACCTCTTCGCCTACCGAAAGGCGGTTCTCCCTTTAAAGATCGCTGTATCATTCGGTTCGGATCAGCACGCAGAACGTGACCGAGCCAGCGTATTCGCTGTCCTTTGATTTCATGCACGATATCAGGAATTTGCATTAAATTCCTGATCTCGTGATTGAAAAGAACTCGGTAAGTGCCATCGACGTCGCGTTTTGGACCATATATCACACGCATGATTCTTCTCTCGAATGTTAGAAGCCATCTTTCGTACTCATCCGTCAAGGTCCAACTCTCACATCCATACATGACAACGGGTCTGATCAACACTCTGTACAGTTTCAGCTTATCCGTATTTGCAAGATATTTTGATTTCAGCAGTGGACGTAGAGGATACAAAGCCCGATTGCCAGCGGCAAGGCGGACCTTGATATCCTCGCCCACACTATTATCGTGAGTGATGAGAGATCCAAGATACTTGAATCTCATCACTCCTTCAAACGTGTGGTTTCCACTACTGAAATCAATTGCGTCTTGGTCTCTAAAACCCGAGATTAGATATTTGGTTTTTGACTCGTTGATTTTGAGACCAACGGAAGCTGAACACTGTTCCAGTGGATCAAGTATCTCTTTCACTCCGTTGCCATTTAATCCAATCACACAGATATCATCTGCATAAGCAAGAAGTTGATTGGATTGTCGGAATAAGATATTGCCCTGAGGTGTTTCACTTTTACGAAGGATGTATTCCAACATGAGATTAAAAAGTATCGGGGACAGCGCATCTCCTTGTCGAACACCGGAATTGATTGCAAAAGTTCTCGATAGCCTGTTCTCAACTTTAACACAGCATTGTGACTGCGTTACTGTCATTTTACAGAGATGTACATATTTTTTCGGTATTCCTAAATATTCAAGCGCATACCATAGCCTCTCTCGATTGATCGAGTCATAGGCTTGCTTGAAATCCAGGAATACCTGGTGTACATCGCGAGATGTTTCGTAGTACTTGGAAAGAATCATCCGTAGCGAAAAAACTTGATCAGTGACTGACCGATTTGGACGGAATCCTCCTTGGTAGTCACCGACAATTTCCTCCGCTAGAGGAGTAATTCTTCCCAAGATAATGTATGACAGTAACTTGTATGCTGTGCAAAGGAGAGCTATACCGCGATAATTCTCGCATTTCATGCGATCACCCTTTTTGAATATTGGGCATAACGCGGCCACTTTCCATTCATCAGGCATAACTTCATTTCGCCATACCAATCGAACAAGGTCGAAAAGACAGTTCCACAAAGTTAGCCCTCCGACTATCAAGAGCTCTGAATTAATGCAATCAACCCCTGGTGAACGATTTTTCTTTAATCTCTGCATGGCCATTGTGAATTCCTCATAGGATGGATCCTCAATGAACATCTCCGCGGTCTGTATTTGAGAGTATTCAAATACAGCTTGTGATACATGTGGAACATTAAGTAGATCAGAAAAATGTTCACGCCATGTATCGAGTACCGCATCGACGTTAACACAGAGGTTTCCATCCTGGTCCCGAATGGCAGTTGACCGAGATCTTAAGGTATGGTGCAATTCGGTGATTCCTTTAAAGAAACCACGCGAGTTGTGCTCATTGCTGAGTTGTTGTACTCTTAAGACCTTGGATGGCCCATATATAGCAATTCGAAAAATGTTCACTTCATTTCAATGTATGTGAACATTTTAGATTTTGGTCATCGGTCTTGCTATGATTTTTTGATGTGTTTTCAGTATATGAACATAGCCAGTGTTGTTTGATAATGATAATTTTAATTGTTTTTTATACTGTGTGAAATTTTAATCATATTTTTTATTAAATGAAACTCTTTGTTTGTTTCCTTAATTAGGAAAAGTTTATAGTAGAATTTGGTTTAAGATTTATTTTATTGTATACAATATCAAATGGGGTTTAGTTTTTTTGATATCATTTCTTATTTTGATCACTGTTGGTTTTAAATCGTCGAACAATTCCCAACAGTTGGACTGTTTGCAGTACGCTGTATAATGTTTTTGTTCAAAGTTGTAATGAACAAGAGAATTTATTGTAAATTCAGACCCATTCAATAAAATTGTTGGTGGTATGTCTTTTAATGAAACCATTGGTTGAGTGTGATAATTTAAATATTCAGTATGATAAACAATAAAAGAATTTAAAGTTTTTTTTTGTTTGGGTGCAGCAAAGCTTTGGGTGCAGCAAAGCTTTGGAGGAAATGTTATAATACAGTTTTGTAAATTTTCCAATCCTGTTTTTTCCAACAACTGCATATCTATTTGTGCATATGGTTTCTTCTCTGTTGTTTCCTTCAAACAACTGGGACAGTAAAATTCGGCTAAAACACTGGGTTGTTTCTTTAAAAGATAGTCCGATATAAGTGTTATATTTGATTCACAATTTACAGATAGTCCAAAATCATATCTTAAATCTTTTTTTATCTCGTATAATGCTTCATATCGTAACTTTTCAATAACGTCAGCATAGTTTTCTTGACACATAGAATCAATTAATTTAGAAATTGGATCTAATTCATTTGTAAATGCACAGTGTTTATCTAATTTAATGTTATAAAGACATTGAATAAACGAATCAAATGCACACGTATTTTTATATACTGAGTTGTTGTCCAAAGATCCATTGCGCAAAAAAGGTTTTATGTGAAGTGGAAATTTTTCAATTTTCATTTTCTCTACAGGTGATAATATGTGTTTTGGCTTACTTAGTAAGTTGGTTGAAATTTTTAATTGATCCGTATCCTTACTGTTATTAAATTTTGATATATTTTTTAAATCAAAATTTGATTGTATCCGTGTTTTATTATTTTTTTTCCAAACTTCTGTCACTTTCAAACTGTCTAACAAACTGATTCCTGTATTTTTGGATTTTAATGACAAATTTTTTAAAGCTCTTTTTGGGATTTTTGATTTATATCGTTCAAAAATATACACATTTCTTTTATTTATTTCTTTTAATACTCTCAGACATTTTGTCGGAAGTTTTCCCAAGTGCGATGCTTCGCGACATCGTCTTTTGATAATTGAGAAATAATTTTCGACATGACTATTGCTTAGTCGACCAGTTTTAATAAGAAGTTGTGACCACATTGGTAGATAAGTAATATATTTTTTTATGAACTTTTCTAGAAATTGAGGATTATAGAAAGAATTTATTGGATACTGAATAACTTGCTCATTGGGCGTACAATTATTATATATTTGACTAAAGTCGTGGAAAAAAGGGCTTTGTTCAAATATTGATTTAGCAAATAAATCTTTATCATCTTGAAATACCAGCTCATGATTATCTTCAATCAAATCCGAATTTATTTCATTAGGTTTTAATGATTCTTTCATAATGGCATTGAAGGCAGCAACAGTCTGTTCATTTGTAAATTTCGATTTTAATAAAATTACAAAATTTGCAAATATGGATTTCATTTGATTATAATCCTGAATTATAAAAAAATTAGATATAATCTCTTTTGTATACTTATTAGGTTTAGTCAATGGACGAAAAAGAGAATTTATATCCCTCATCATATTTTTCATGAGGTGAGAGCAACAGAGATGTACTTTCACATATTGTGAAAATGGTACATTACTACTGTATGTAATTTGTTTATAGCATAAGTTCAAGTATTGAACAATATTTAAATCATTGAAACTTTTCAATGCTCCATTTATTTGAGGGTAACTAAAATCAGTTACCACGATATTAAAAATTGGCCAAGTTTGAGATTCTTCCGTCAAGAAAATCTTAAAAATACTAAAGGCGGTCATTATAGTTTCAAATGTATGACTTGCACTGACAAAATTAAAAATTGGAAATGGATCAGAAGGATCAATAGAATTTATTTTCAAAGGTATAACAATTGTGTAATAATACACAGTTGCAGATTCTCTGTTTGGGGCACGTACCAGTCCACCTGTAGCATCCATAAAAGCCACAAGTTCCTGATCTCCTTTTTGTTGTTTTGCCATTTTAAGTATATTAAGTTGCATTTTACTGTACGATATGACATAAAAGGGAGCTATAGATAATCGCTGTATATACTGTGTTTGACGTGCTAATTTTTGAATTTGCATTTCTTGATATATGTCTTGGATATCGGCTTTGTCATTATCTTGTTATTTTAAAGCAATTGATTTGATTTTTCTAAGCACATCTACGCTTTTGCATTTTTGGACTGTATTTGTTTTTTGTGCAAAATCTTTATCTTCTTCTTGGAAAAGGGATTCTGTTAATTGTTCAACTGAAGTTTCTAATAATTTCCCTTTTAAATTTGTTCTTAGTAATTTAGTCACCGATTCCTACTTCATAAAAGGGTGGTTAATTGGATTTTTAGAGAACTTGACATTGAATTTATTTGCTAATAATTGACTCTTATTTGATAACTGATATTTACGAAAGTTCATTTCGGATTTCTTGTAACCGTGTCCACAATATGCTCGAAGAGAAATTGAATTTTTATGAATTGTAGAATCTTTAATATTTATTAAGCAACCAGTCAGTCATATTTGTTAAAATATCAGAAAATGTACGTGAATATAGTGACTTATCAAATGTTCGAGTAGATTCATCGAAAATTTCTTTCCAAATTTCCACTGGTATTTCAAGTATTTCATTTAATTCACTATAATCTAATTTATTATTTTGCTTTACATACTTCGATTTTATTTTAGGATTAGCAGTAGCTAACGATTCAGTCATTGTTTGAACTGATTTGTCAGAAAATGTTTTCGTAGAACACGTTTCATAGACCATCTGGTTAATTTTATTTAAATCGCTATTTATTTGATTTAACGGACAAGATGTTGACCTTTGGTGATTTTCCAAATCTTGATTTTCTATCGTTGGTAAAAATGCCGGCAGTTCAAAAATATTCAACGTGTTAATTTTAGATTTTATTTTCCTATTCCAAATATGGTATATTTTCATTCTATTTGAATCATTATTTTTAATTTTCAAAAGATTACAAATATTTTGTAATAATTTGCAATTACTACGTGGAATTTTAACATTTGCTAAATCACTTTGGAAAAGTGTAACGCAATTAAGAGGGATGATTCATTTAGCGTAGAAACTTTTTTCATTTTGTGATTTGGCGTACGCCGACGTGAATAATTGTTATTCATTTTAATATAATTCAATATTAATATTGAGATTAAATTGACGAGGAAAACCGTTCACAAAAAAAAATTGTATTAATCCACACACAATCAAATTAGAGCCGTTATAAAAGAAAATCCAAAGCAATCAAAGGTCAATAAAATAAATCAAGTCAACAATATCAAATCAGTTTTAAAACAGTCCAGGAAAAGCGGAAGTCGAGTTTAGAAAAAAACTAATGATAGATAACAAAAAACACTAAAAAAAATAGAAATCACAATACGATGTTAACAACACGAAGTATGAAACAGTATTAAAGCAAAATAGAAAAAAAATTTCTTTATATACTAAAGTCAAAAAATTTTTTTTTTTATTTTATTTAAATAACAATGTTCCTATCATAGCGAGACCGATGACCAAAACTTAAAATGTTCACATACATTGAAATGAAGTGAACATTTTTCGAATTGCTATATATGGGCCATTTTGGCTATGAGATCCCCATTGGAATCGTCCAATACTTTGCACTGGTGATGATTTAGACCAGAACTATCAACAAATCGTTTAGAAATCAATGCATACTTTTGTAAGTGTATAAATTGGTAAATTTTTACTTTTATAATTGTGATACAATTTTATTTAGGGCTGACAGTGTTTATATAGATATTTTTTTTGGGCTGACATCAATAATATGTCGTGACATAATTTTTTTTCCGGCTAGGATAGAAATATTTTTTGTAGTATATATCGGCCATTATGGTTGTGATATTTTCATAATGATTAACTGTATTTTTCGAATTCTAAAAAAGAACCTTACCTTACCAATGACTAAAAATATTTTATTAAATAAATATAATCTTTCATTTTTATATCGCTTTTATTATTTTTGTCGATTAACACGTACCAATCTGTTCAGTTTTGATTTTAATTATGAATTCAATTAAATATTGTATTTAATATACAAATACAAGTCTTACCTTAGAACATACATACATTTTGTGTTATACACATTATATTTTATTATTTAATGTCATATTATTATATTTATACATCTCTATCATGAAAGTTTTCATTTTATATGTTGGTGTTGTCAGCATTAAAAATCGTGTTTTTTTGGGAAATAATTTTGAGCCAACTTGACAAAGGTCCAAAAATCACGATCGGGTTGTTTTTAGTCAATAAGTGTTTGTGGATTGAACCATGGACTCCAGTTTTGGGGGACATTGAGTTCTGTAATAATTTCCACCTTCGTTAATTTTTTTAAAGCCAATTTTTAAGATGTTGATGTGTGAGCCACTTCTAAAAGTCTAAAAGTCTCTTTCAATCTCTCTTGTGGCGGAGAAAAATCATTCCCTCTTCTGCCAAAGGCAGCGCTTGAACGCATTTATTCTTTTAATAAAACGATAACTAAATAACAATTTGTGAACAAACAACAGTTCTTCTTGATGACAGTGTTGAACTTGTATGCCAGTGGCGTGTTTGAATGGGGGGCATGTGGTTGGATGTATGTGTTTTGTATAGGTGAGGTACGTGTAGTGCGAGTGCTGAATGGTGGAGGAGATAAAATTTTTTAGTTTTAATTGTGGATAGTGACAATCATTGAAGGTAGATCTGCATTGGGAGATTTGCAGGTTTAATTTATGCCTCTGGGTCTTTAAATGTATATTTGTTATTAATAGTTTTCGTTGTATGAATTTGAAAACATGTCACCTGAAAACATTCATAGTTAGAAGTTAGAGTCTTAAATTTAATTTCTTAATTTGGCAATATGATGTCACTCAGGAAGCTGATTGTGTCAAACGGACGATTTTAGTCCCGAAATTAGGACCCAAGTTTCTCGTTACTTGATCCTCTAAATGTAACATCGATCAAGAGCAATTGTTTTTGTGTTTAATATGCAGGACATTAGTTTCTGTGCTCATTAGTTTCTGTTTCACCTGAAAAACGGTAGGGTACTGACCAAACTTGATAGATAATTTGACCTAAAGATTAAGATAGATCGGCATCAACCAAATCACAGTTTTTGAGAGCAGGTGTAATACACATCGTCATCTCAAGTGATGCAGTGCGTGTGGTATGCATAGCTCCCACTTTAGGTCAATTTTGATTGGTGCGTTAATTTTTCGATCCAGTTTAAATCGTTGTTTTGTTTCATATATTAATTCACTTAATTTTATTTGTTTACAGCACTCAAAGATTGAAAAAAGATTGCAAAAGATAGATCTTCGTTTTTGTTTAAATAAACGGTACGAAATGGAAGTGAATTGGAGTAACAAGCAAAGCCTAACAGTTTATGAATTTAAACCGAATTTAAATGAATATCAATTAAAACGATTAAAAGACATCTTTACATTTACCTACAGCCAACCAATATTTATATATGATGAATTCATGTTTTTGAAGATAACCGAACCTCCGTCAATTATGTACTCCTTTATATTCACCATTTTTAATCGTCATCTTTTATCAAGTTTAACTTTGGAAGATATACTGTCATTAGAACTGGCCAACAAAGATCATCGTTATGAATGGTACAATTGTGTTTTGGATCGGGATATTCAGGTGCATCTTAAAAATCGATTTAATTTATTTTATAAACATAAAAAACTTGAAACATATAACGCTTCCGAATTCACTAGTGCGACAGTACTCAAATATTTTTTATACAAGTATCGGGATTGTTTCACTACTGTTGGGATACTACCGCAAATCTTAACCAGATATGATTTTAACTTTATTGTGAACGAACACAGAAGTTTACAATTTATTCGCTTTGACAATTCTGCAAATCGATTTGACATAATATCACCTGAACATATAACGGTTTGTTCTGTAACTTTGCTACGTCATAACAGTGGAAGCAGAATTGAACCTGATTCTGTAATAACGAGGGAAATTCGATTGGAAAGCGATATTAGTTTAAGTTTAGATGAGATGGTACTTTTTGAGATTGGGCCATCATATTTCATTGAAATCTCGATTCAAGCGAATTATAAGTCGGTTCGTTTAACTGATTTCTTACACAAGGTTTTAGAAAAACTTATTCATTTTGACTACTACTTCAATTCAGTCGTACAGTTGAGTTCGTACAATAATCGTATTGATAGTTGTATTCTGAATAGTTTTGTTAAAAGAGCCTATCAAATCGAAATTTGCTTTAAAAATATTATTTTCGATCTGAATCCGTTAGAGAACTGGTTCAGTAAATGTTCAAAGTTAACTAGCGTCAGCTTTACTGACTGCATTTTTTTGTTAAGTGATCAACGTTTCAAAATTTTAAAATTTATAACCAAGCAAAGAAAATTTTTTGAATGCTGTGAACTCAATCTGACGTTTCGCAATATGGTTTTCGATATACCAACCTTCTCAAAACTTTCACAAATCAGTCGTGGCAAAATTGTTTACGATGGATGCTGCCTAACTCCATCTTCAGCGACGTTAATTCCACCGAAATCTTTAAAATCTATTGTGTGTAAAAACATGAAAATGGATTGGCAAGTGTTAATTCCATTACTCCCTCATTTTTCATATCAATTTGATAACTGCCAAATCCAATCAAATTATGATCCAATATTGCACGTTGATTTAATGGCTAAATCACTTTTAGGTCTCAAGGCAAGTTTTGAAAACATGGATATTGATGCAGAAGTATTATTGAACATTTCAGCATACATAAATCGAATGAATTTAGATCGTTGTCGTATTCTATCAAATGAATTGGTTAATCTTCCTCCCGTTTATCCAACCAACAACACAACCATTAAAATGAATAATGTTGAAATTGAAACGAAAGCGGCAGCAAAAATTTGTAATATATTTGATAAAGTCCATTTTACTAGTTCTCACTTTGTGTGTACAGATCTTCCAACACCAAATATTCCTGTGAAATCCAATTCGAATACCGAATTTGTTCGAATATCGATTACTCCTGAATTTCTAAAATTTTTGAAATATTTGAATTTTTGCAATGATATAATGTTTAGTAGTTGTTCGATCACGAATCAAAATCTTTTAGACATTTGGGCAGCTGCACCACGGTGTAAACGTATATACGTCTTTATCGGAACTCTAGTCGATTATTATTTTTATTTTGAACTTATAGCCAAGATATATGAAAACAAATTGGAAGTAATGCTCCAAGAATTAAAGGAAGGAGTTGATATTCCTTTAATCAATTTGTTTAAAATACCGTGGTCCGAAAACCCGTTAAATGATTGCAAAATTGACTGGCACAAAATAAAAATAAGGAGTGTTCATGTAAATGATGGAACCATCAAATTAGAATATTTGATAAATGGCAAGGTTCTAGATTTATTTTTTGAACGAAACGATTTACTGAACGACTCGGATATATGTGAAGTCGATTATTATTAAAATTTAGATTTAGTTAAAATTTATGAATAATTTGTAAAATTAGTAATGTAATAAAGTATAACAAAGTTAAAGACTGGTTTTGTTTAATTATAAATACTCTTCAACGCTGGTCCTGGTCGTTACGAAACTTATCGATCGAACGCTTTACAAATCTTATTAAAAATTACCCCATAAAATGTACATGTCGAATAAACTAAACTCCACTTATTCCGAGTGTAACGCCGCGGTACTGAGCGTCCAATGCTTCCTATCATATTTTGAGAGATAAACTTGTCCAAAAATACCTATCTGAAGAAATTTGAAAGACTCACTTTTGGATTAGTATGGTTGCAGCTATGGATGAATCTTTAGAATAAACAATTATTTAATTAAAATTAAAATTGAATTGCACATAAACTTGAGCACCAACAGAACTGAATGATGTCCATTGCATCTTTGAAATTTTATTGAATTTCAAATATTCATTGACAATCCTAGCGAAATGTGTGAAAGCGCCATCTTGTATAAATAAGTATAATACTTGCCTCTACTATCAGTTGCACGTGCTAAGTATAAGTAAACAACATGATGTCTCAATCTAGCTAGTCTATGTAACCACACGCAGTTAGGTGGCCATTTTGTGGATGGATCTGTTTTACATTCCATTGAAATTCCCCCCACTCCATAACAGAAACGCCACCCAATGGAACTCTGGGTTGCATGGTTCCGGTCATTCGAATGCAAATTAAATTTGGACTCACCCGTGAATAACACGGTTCTTCATTGTCTTAGTTCCTAAGAAAAGTGTTCCCTGGTGAAGATATTTCTTGCGAGTTTTGACGCCCATTTTGAACCTTTAATTGAGTGCGGGGCGGATTTTAGACTGTACTAGTTCGTTTTAACTGTCAAAGCTCCTGCACCCAACGCTCAATCCTTCAAGTAAAGGTTGATAGCTGCCTTAAACTTGTGCATTTTATATTCCAACGGAAACTGAAAACCGGCCAACGAATTTCACTTCCTAGATGTTCGATAAATAAATTGGCGCTTTGTATCTTCAGTTCGAGATTTCGGCAGCTTCACCATTAATCTATGTGCATTAACCGTTCCTCGTGTTACCCGTCCTGGCGTAACAAATGGTGGTATTTCCTCCTTTAATTCTGCAGAACATTTACCATTTATTAGTCTATAGAACACGCAGAGTTCGGCAACAACTCTGCAGTACTGTAGGCTGTCTAGATTTTTCTTAAATCTGGAGTTTCGTATTATTCGGATGGCACGCCACTGAACTATATCCAGCAACTGAAGAGCAATGTCATATGCTCCATCCCAAACCTGACAGCAATATTCTAGAACCTGATGTGATCTAAAAAAAACCGTCTGCATCTATTGTGATTGCAAAAGGTGAGTAGTGCTTGAAAATTTTAAAAATCTGTCATCATTTATACTCGTGAATCTTTGACGACCTTTCCCGGGACGCTTAGTGAAACGACCAGTCTCTATTTATCGCTTCCACAGACTACAGATCACAGACTGTTAAACCACCAAGCCACGTATATCACTCAATATCACTTAAATATATTTTCGCTGGCCTCCACTTTCACTCATGATTTCTAATATTTCAAAAAATAATGTTGTTGTCACTTTGATTGAAAAAAACAAACTGAGGATTTTCAGATTTATTCAACTGATACAAACAATTGCTATATGAAGTAATAACTGACTACTTAGTTTATCGTTTGTACCAATATTAATTTTTAAAACCTTTTCAAAGTGAAGTTATATTGAAAACAAACCTTGACCCTTAATTTTGTTTTTGAGGAGTGTAGAATCTTATAGTCAGTCACCTAAGTGGATACCAATCGTCGACTATCTTGAGCGAGAAGAGACTATCAACAGCGAATATAAGAGTTCACAAATCTAGTTAGCCTCGGGACTTATTGATATAAAACCGTGGCGCGGATTTAGTCGAGACGATCTCCGGAGGAAACAAATTTATAAAACTTTTCTCAGAAAATACTGTAATGTGACGTATACAGGTTGCGTTTCTAATAAATATACACTTTTCATTTTCATCAAGAAAGTTATTCCACATACGCTTTTCACTTGCATATTTACTAATTTTGTGTAGATACACAATATTATGAAGATGGGAAAATTGTGTAAAAAGGACGAGAAAAATAAAATTTTCCATAAAATTAAATTTTTATTTTTCAATCTTAGATGATTGTATATAAGAACGAAAACGCTGTCTCGCCTTATTTAATTAATGATCCAAAACAAATTTAAATGTCTGTATAACTATTATGGTTAATTTGGTGTGACATTAGTGCATTGATTGGTTAAATTAAAGAGTAAAAGTGTTTCAAACCCTTTTTAGTAAAAATAAAAGACAATGAGATACGTGGAGGAAGCTACAATCTTGATTTATCGTTTTTTGCCATAAAACATATTCCCCGAAGAAAGAACTCTGGTCGTTTGTATTTTTTCATATCAGGTGTTGCCTATACGGGAACAGTTCGATTCTGAAAACACTCGGACGCCATGGCTAACTGCAGGGCTGTACAACTCTCCAACTGCTGCCGGAAAAGTCAAAGTTGGGGAGACCTATTGACGAATTCAAGACTATGCTTAAAAATGAGGCAGTAGCCTCAGCGAACGAAAGGTGGACGAACACTCTCTCATATAGGGTAGCAAAACAACTCTGGCCAAAGCTGGACTTGAAACGCTCAAAGAAATTGATGTCCCTACGAAGACGTGAACTAAATACGATCGTACTTGGAGAACATGACGAGGAGGCTAGGCATGGGCTGTAACGAATCGAATATTGCGTAAATGCAGTAAACGTAATAGCCGTCAATCGATAAGTGGTTATTGTACGCGGTATACGAAGTAATAGTCAAAATAGAAGTTTAGAGACTGGTTAGAATCCAACTGAAACCAATACAATATTTTTATGATGGAGTTAATTTGCGTGTACTTATTCAATTTTGGGTTCGGCATCAACAACTTTCATCTATTGTTCCTATAGTTCAATTGACCCTCTCCACCGCACGTCATCTGATTGCTAGTTTATAGGAGTCGGCCGAGTTTGATCCGTATGTAGCTCCAATGGTACTCCGTATCTACTGACCCACTCGTTTACCAATGCATTCGCTACTGTAACTGATTCTTGGTAGTGCGTAAGCTACCGGCTATTTCGTGATTTATCCATTACGACGATGATGAACTTTTTGCCTCTGGTAGTTTTTATACGTTATATCGGTGCCTCTACGTTGTTTTGCTGCATCTCCTTTCGCGTTCTAGTCTTGGAACATAAAACATTTGCCCGACTTTAGCAAGTGTTTTATTAATGCCAAGGTGACCTCCTGATCTACCATGCAGTTCCTCCAGTACTTAACATACTCTACTCCTCGATAGCACCAACTGCCTTTCCGTCAGTGAACAAGTTTTCCGATATCGTTATCCAAGTATAACGAGTCCCACTGAGACCAGTAGCAAGTCAGGGATCGCATCAAGATCGCCAGCGAAAAAACATTGGTTTTAAAAAAAGGGTTCCTGGAAAAACAACTGGTGTAGTTTTTAAACGCGAACAGGGCGAAAGGAAAGTAACCGAAGCTACAACTAGATTGGGAAGTTTCTTATTCTCAAGCGGATCAACAATGTCATCTACAAAATTTCGAAGAGACCACGAAAATGATAAAAGTATGAGGACAGCATGATGTTTCTGTTCGGGACGAGTGGGGGTAGTGTAACGAAATGCCTACATCACTGTATTTTAATCATGAAAGGTTTAGATTGGTTAAAGTGTAGTGAAGATTAGTGTCCTCGCCCCCACCAGTGGCAAACAGCTAATCTTTCATTATTTATTGAGTAAATTTAACAAAACGAGAAGTTTGACTAAACTCTGATCATATTAATTTTAATCAGCGTCTGAGGCATCAATGATCCGGATCTTAAAATATCATTTTTGTTTCTAGTAAATCCTCATGGTAGCAGTAACATGAAGTGTTAATGTACGAGTAGTTTTGTAATATGAAGAAACCGGCGGCTGGGTATCGCCGAACGCTCACAGACACGCTCTACGTAATGATTCGTGTGAGTTATCACATCGATGGAAGATAGAACGCTTTTGAAGATGACGCATTGCTTAACGAAGACTCCTGTAAAAGTCAAGGATAGTGCGTGCCAAACGGCATTTGTTTGCTTGTGAACTTTTGCTTGAAAGGCAAAAAAGGACTGATTTGGAGGGATCATCGTGGTGTAGATGGTCGGAATTCGATTTCGTTCATATGCTCAACACGGTCACGTTTGAACCCAATTTTCGATGACTCGTTAAATATTGCCTTTGAGGCGTCTAATAGACTGGACCATCGAACTCTATTTTAGGTTATTCTCTTTAGTTCCCCCATATCTTCCCAAGATGTGTTGCTTCAGTTTTAGCACCGTTCTTTTCCATGTCACTGCTGGCCTTCCCACTTTTCGTTTTCCTTGCGGATTCCATTCGAATGACATCCTGGTGGTCTATCTCAGTGTGTGTCCTATCCATCTCCATTTCCGCTTTCTGATCTCATTCTCAATGTCCACTGGGTTTTTTTGACGCGGTTATTCTTTATTTGTGATCTTCTTCGGCCAGAAGCATTTAATCAATCGCCCAAGGTATTTATTCACAAACACTTGTAGTCTTCTTGTAATTTTCTGCGTATGTTTCCACGTTTCACAGTCATACAGCAGTACTGCATTGGACATTCGTATCTTGATGTTTCTTGACAGCTGGATGCATTCTAGATCCTGATAACTTTTGTAGCTTTTGCTGCAATATCATCTGCGTAGTCGAGATCATTGATTTTTCTATTAGATCCCGTTTTGATTCCATTTGGGGATGTGATGTCTAGTTTGCGCATGACATTATCCAGTACTATAAGAGGAACAGTATAGTGGAGATTTCGGTGAATTCGGTTATTTTCCTCGAGATGTCTATTTCACCGAGTGTTTTACAGATTGCGGTTCTATTGATGGAATCGAATGCGCGTTCGAAGTCCACGAAGAATATATATATATAGTGGTGAGTTCCATTTGTTCGATTGTTCGACGATAAGTCGGACTGTTGTGGTCTGTACAGCTTTTTCCTGGTCTGAAACCAGCTTGTCATTAATGTCATACAATTAACTGAACAAATAGCGTTGCAACATGTCTCTGTAGCGATCTCAATTGACTGTAATGAGACGATCATCACGGTTCAATGACAACACCACATCATACGATTATGTTTTGTGCCAGAAATGCGCTAAATTACTGAATATGCATTCTGCAAAATTGGTCATCTTGCAACATACGTTACTTCACATGATCGAGTGGCTTTAGTTCTTGTGTTAACTGTATATTATAAGCGTGCAAACCAAGGATCATTTCTCAAAATTCGCCAACGTTTTTTTTACCTTTTTTATGTAAATTACGTAAAAAACAGCGTAAATTACATAAAATGTAAAATACATGTAAAAAATGACGACAACACCATTCGCAGTGCCATCTGGTTTAAAATGACAGAAGTTTACCGATTGTCAAATCAGTTAGCTTTCAGGTCCACGTTGAAAAAATTATTGTAACATTTAGTATATAGTTGAAAAAACTGGTACACTGTTAATTATTTCGCAAATTCTATTCTTAAAATAGTAAGAAATTTTTTTAACAGATGGTGCTTTGTTAGAATTAGATTTAATAAGAGATGGCGCGTCGGTTTTTTTTTACATAAAATCATATTTTACGTTTTTTACATATAGAATGTAAACAATGACTTTGTAAATTACGTTTTTTACTTGTAAGAAACCGTGTCAATTACATCGTGTAATTTTCACACCCACATTGATGCCCAATTTTTGAGAACGCTTTATCCTTGGGCTTGGAATTTTGAATCTGGTGTCTTTACTGAATATTTCGACACTGACAGTTTGGTTATTTGTTTAGGAGTGCGTTCACAGTGTCAAGTTTCAAATCGAAAACTTGTTATAAACTATAAGAACTTGGGTGAGATTAAATTATTGTCGTAAATATTTTATCACAATGATGTCTCGTCTTAATTTGTCTACTCTCCTTCTTTAAGTATAACAGAATGACCAACACTAAATCTATTTTTAAATTTATTAACGCTTATCTCATAACCGTTCACCGATATTATCTATAATAGCCATAACCCACAATAATTCTCCCAGTTGTGCACACACACAAACATACATATACATAAACTTTAAGTGTCTTTAAGATAAATTGATTGTTTGGCCTAAGAATGAGAATCACCCGCAATATACATTTGCCATGTGATTAGATACACACACAATCTATTCACCCGTTTAATGATCAATCAAACATGTGATAAAATGTTAGGTGTGGATATTACCGTATGTACGAGTGTATAAGAGCCACGATACATGTAATTTTCCCATTTCCATTTCGATTTGTTTGTTCGCCGCATATATGTATGTGGGTGGTTGGAACATGGCATAAATAAACGATCCGAAAATATTTGATTTGTATAAGACAAATTGATTTCCTTCTCGAGCATTTGTTGAATGCAGAAGCAACACAAAATAATCAACGATAAAAGCATTTAAGAACGTCAACATAATATTTAGGCAATGTTTAATTTTTATTTTGTCGATGATGTAATTTATGGTGTGGATGTCTTAACACGTGACAGTTTATCATCCTTTCGATCGATATTTTATTATTTGACGATGTAGACATATAATACCATATATTAGTGAGATGAGATGGCATAAACATAGAGGATTTGTATCCATGTCTGAAAACAATGACCTATTAGGAGTGTGTTTCGTATACAAATAGCAGACAGTAATCTATCTCATTAATGATACCATTGGCAAGCTTAATGAATCTTTTGGTGACCTTCCAAGTATCCTTTTATCGGTTGACTACCAAGAACGATTCCGTCCAAATCGGTCAGTCACTGATCAAGTTTTTTCGATACGGATGATTCTTTCCAAGTACTACGAAACATTTCGCGATGTACACCAGATGTTACAAGGCAAGCCAATATGACTCGATCATTCGAGACAGACTATGGTATGCGCTTGAATATTTAGGAATACCAAACAAATACGTACATCTGTGTAAACTGATAGTGACGCAGTCACAATGCTGTATCAAAAAGTATCGGGGCAAAAGATACTGAGACAATTCTTCGGTACAAAAATATACCCCTTTAAAATGCAGGGGCTTGTTGTTGCTCTGGGAAACAAACTGATTTTCATTACAAATAAAAATTTGTTTTGTGTTCTACACAAAATCTTCTTCTAGGAAGAAGACAAGTTGAGAGAAATGAATTCTTCTGTCTGTCTTTTTGTTTGTCTGTTTTTATCTTTGCAATCTGTTTTGAGGCTCAAAGCTCTTGCAACTCTTTCACGGTTCGCTTATTTACATCCCACTTTAACGTGATTACATAGCCAAATCGAGGACGTACTCAATGCCAGCTTATAGTACTGACATATGGAAGATGGGTGGAACCATGAATTCTGCATTCCAACAGGGGGTCAAAGTTGTGTTCCACCGATAGTACATCCTACCCCTATCGGGATACGAACCCGGTACCTCCCTCACTCCAACTGCCGCAGCTTTAATAACGGCACCATTTGGTCGGTGAAATAAATTCTTATGAGATATATAATCAAATACAAAGAAATCTCAAACAAACCAAGACAACAAATAGATGACTTCAAATGGAATCAAATTCAAGAGAGATCAAAGATTTATAAGCTACGACTGGAAACAGTTTGAAAATGCTTAAAACCACAATGTACTCTTTGAGATGTGATAATATCAACGCATGCAAAATACATCGTCCATTCGATAAACTGGCACCCATTGGCAAACGTATTTGACAATATTGGCAAAAGCGTTGACATGGCGAGTTATTGGAAAGTATTCAATCTAAAGTAGCATCGGTGGAGCGCCAAATTATTTGAGGGCCTTATCAAATGTACGAACCAGTATTTGCTGGAACCCGTGGCTTGCAAAAAACTCCATGACCTAAAAGTGAAGACAATTCGTCCCAAGGACGTAAATGTGTGATCTCAAGGTGGCATCGATTGACAGCTAAAATTGCTTAATCAACGTTGTATCAAGACAATTTTCTATTTAATGACGTTATTGAATGACAAAGTGATCGATTATGAAAATTCCATCCACCTTTTCAAGCATATGCGACTGGGCTCAATATTTTTACTGTGTAATTCGAATATATGGTGTAAGGTTGTGTTGCAACATTTCTAGACTCGTATTTTTTCTATTTTATTCAATTATTGTGTCTATGAAGAATGACGAATTCATGTTTGGTTGTAAACGCCACAAATCTGAGTAAAATTGATACATTCCAGGTGGTTCAATTCATCAAGCCAAAACATCTGGTATAACCCATCTGATAATTTCTAACTACTTATATGACTATTTTAACCTAGAGAGGGGGAGAAGAAACCGTTGAGCAACTGCAGCACTCGTGTCCTTATTACATATGTCCACAGACTGAATTGCTTTGGAGTAGTTGGAGACAATGAAGTGTTTAGCACATTGACAGAAATATGTCAACAATCACAAAAATGTGAATGAGGGTTTCTCTTTCTGGCCATTGGCGATATAAGAGCGACTAGTTTGATTTCTTAACATAGTCACCTTCTAGGTCGATACACTTAGTTAGTCCACACACGATACATTTTCTTATTTCATTAAGCCATCCTTGAAGTACATTATAGAATGCTAGTTGCACACAACTCTTAGGTGGGCATCTCTCTTAAACCAGCGCAGCAGATATTGAGTTGGTAGCACAAAACGTATTCGATGGAAAGTCCAGCAGTTTACGCTTCTCTGAATTCTACTGTCCCTGAAAAGCTTAACAAGCTTCCCTATAATTTACAGAATAAACTTTCTTGGAAGTATCATCCGGATTTCAAACTACAAAAAGCCACTGTTACTTTTTGTGCAATACCGTAGAACTTTTCGTAATTCTTGAAAAGTTCTACGGCAGTTGTTTGGTGGCCAGTGGTTAAAGTGAAATCTGCAATCGGTAAACTTAACTGATGGACAACATAACTTGCCGGGTTGTGACTGGAGTCATGTGCTAAACTTCAATTCTATGGCCTGAAATCATTTGAGGTGTTTTCACCAGACTTGCACAAACAGATATCGGAATCACTTGTATTCTTTTCAGATCACTCTGTCTCTGAACAGAGTTTTGGCTCGGGCTCGTGTCCATCGCATCACAGAATTTCAGGCAGCTGAGAGACCTACTCTACTATTCATTAAGCGAAATTAATGGCGCTTACTCACTGCGGGAATGCAACTTTTCATTTTCGAAAGCAAAGACATTATATTTTGTACGGCCAGTTAAACTATCCTTGAACAATCCCCTAAACAGCTCTAAACTAGTAGGGGATTGTAAAATATTTCTGAACCTTGTTTGTTGTAACAACAAGGTAACGGTAATGTACATTCCTCCCCAGTTAGAAATTTGGAGGCAACGAAATTGCAAACTGTTTGGCTAAAACTGATTCTCGCTTATATTTTGCACCTCTACCTCTTCACATAGTGAAAAAAACTATTAAAATAGTTTTCTTATCGAAAGTATACAAAATACTTTGTCAGAGGCCTTAATCCGAACTGAAAAAGGATAACTTGATCATCGCATGGGACTTGCCAGAGTGATGCCTTATGCGTGACGAATGTCTTGAGGATGTTGATCAAAGCTTACACTTCATCAGCAGTTGTCCGGCTTTGACTGTCTTATATGCCCTGTTCAAACTGCTCTAGTTTTCTAAGGTTGCAGAGCGCTTCGTGGCCTAGAGTGCGAAACCTAAAAGGGTTCCAGCCAGTTTCAATAATAATGATTTCGTCAGATCAGACGGATAATTGAGGTGAAGTTTAAAACTTTATTTGAACAACTTGGCCCAGAGTATATCGATTTTTTTTATTATGTATAATATACACATCAGTTAAGTTTTTCTGGGCTAACTGCACATGCATGTACAAGACCTACGTTATACAATGCCTACCTGTTTTTAAACTATAGTGTTGATTTTAAATTTAAACAGATATGCAGAAATGAATTAAATTTAATTATTCTATAAATAGGTAAAACGAATCCATGCACATATTAAAGAACAATGTTTGTCATTTGTAAAATGATCTGGGAGGATTTGGGAGTAAAACTTAGGAGATATACTATATAGGTAATCCCACCCACTACATATTCATATTTTATGCATTTTTCATTTTAATTAAAGCTCTAATTAAAATATAAATATATAAACTAGGTTCAATAACATTTTATATTTACCTTTGAGTGACCATATCCTGCTAAAAATCCAATCAAAATTTCGTTTGTTTCTTCCACTGTATTATTCCTATGAGTGTAATTGATTTTTTCGCCTAGACAGCTCACTGTCGTAGCAGCCGTGGCACTTTTATTTTTATGCGTGTTTTCATCGCCACGAACATAAAATGTTGCAATTAATAAATTAATTAATAAAAAAACTTTCACGAAAATTATTTCAAATTTCATTTTTAATTTATAAAAACACAAAAACAAATATTTCACTATTTATTATATAATTAATAATAATTTAATTATTGTAACTATTTGCACGTCTGTTCATTTTAATTTTAATTTAATTTATAATTTGTATATACTCGTAATTACTGTTCATAAATACATAATATGTTTTAATTAATAAAATTATAAAATTAATGTTTTTTGTTGTGATGTCCCACGAAATAATTTAATTTGGTTTTATTACATTCGGATAATTAGATCTCATTCTCAATCCGTGTCAAAATTTTGACTCCATCGGTTTCGATTAGGAACCAGCTCCTCATACTGTTGCAAGCAATAGGAAGATGCCAGAACCCATCGTCTACCGAAAGCCGGCTTTTCCTTCAAAGATCGCTGTATCGTTTGGCTTGGATCCAACGGTTATGGTTAGAAATTTGTACCAATCTCGCGACCCAGAAGATATTAAGAGAGAATTGAGTGAATGAGGTTTTATAATCCTTGATGTCGTCAACAAAATTAAAAAGACTAAGAAAGGGGATGAAGAACTAAGAATTCCTCTTCCGTTATTTATGCTCGTGTAAAAATTGAAGCGGTTAGAAGTAACCGTACAATTCCGCAATGTAAACGTTGTCAACGATGTGGCCATACTCAAAAGTTCTGCCAACACGAACCTAGATGTGTTAAATGTGCTGAAAAACATTTAGAATACTGCAGCAAAGTGTTCAAACTGTGCACAAGCCCATCCTGGAAATTACCGAGGATGCCTGGTGCAACATATGACTGTAACATATGAATCATATGAGCATTACCCATCATTGTTAATAGGGTCATCATGTCATGTCATGCAACTTTTATGGCGTCGCTAGGACCGGATGCATTGGACGTTTACAATCCATTCAACCTGAAGAACAAGGATACGGAAAAATTAGAAAAAATCAAATCGAAATTTGAGGAACATTTTGCACCGAAATCGTCAATAACATTAGAAAGGCACGTGTTTAACAAATGTATCAAATGGAAAGTGAAAATTTTGATCAGTATTATACAAAAATAAAAAATCAGTGCAAAAAATGTGAATTCGGTGAATTATCTGATAGCTTGTTGGGGACAAAATCATAAACGTGAAAAGTTGTTGTCAGAAACAGAACCGACCTTAGAGATCGCAATTAAAACGCTCGGCTAACAGAGTTACAACGCAAACAGTCACAAACGGTGGATGCAATTTCACTGAGAAAATCGGTAAAAAATAAAAAACCTAAAGATACGGTGAAAAGTGATGAAACGTTCGATTGTAAAAAGTGCGGAATCAAGCAGAGCAAACGTAGTGGTCCAGCATTTGGACGTAAGTACAATAAGTGCAAATATTGCGGACACTTTGCAAAAATGTGTACCGTAAAACGAGTAGCCGAAATTGCAATGGAAACAAATAACAGTAAATTCAGTGATCTGGTTATAGACAGTATAAACACAGTGGATGATGATAAGAATTGGTTCGAAGAAATTCGAATAAATCAAGTGAAGATCAAAGCAAAGTTGGATACGGGTGCACAGTGCAACGTGTTACCTAAACAGATATAGTCGACAAGCTCGGAATCAGAATTGTCAAGTCAAACACCCGACGAATAATAGGGTTTGGAAACAATAACGTAGACGTAGTAGGCGAGGTCGAGGTTGATTGTCAAGTGAGAAACAAAATGACAAAATTAATATTAAAAGTAGTCAAAACAAATGTCACACCAATATTACGGAAAGAGGCATGTGAACGAGAAAAGCTATAATTATACGAGTAGAGGAATTAAGAATAAATTACGAATACGATATAGATTTGGTGGAACATCCAAAGTTTGATATCAAACCAGTTCGAAAAGTTCCGTTAGCGATTAAGGACCAGGTCAAAGATGAAATTGAAAATATGGTGAAAATGGGAGTGTTAGCAAAAGTTCATGAAGTAACACCAGTCGTATCACCAATGGTAGTGTTGAGGAAAGAAGGTAGACTGCGGGTATGTCTGGACCCTACTGATGTGAACAACAATATCGTGAGAAGATACCATCCATTAAAAACAATCGAAGAAATGGTAACCAGAATGAAGAAAGCCAAGTTGTTTACAATATTAGACTGTAAAAAAGGATTCTGGCAGATCAAGGTATCTAGTCGTACAGAAAAATTCTTGACCTAAAGAACACCATGGGGCAGGTATTCATACAATTTGGATTACCATTTGGATTGTCATCAGCTCCTGAGGTATTTCAAGATCTTATGAATCAGATTTTAGGCGATCTTCATGCTGATTATTCATGCTGAGAATAGTAAACAACTAGAAATCATCACAAACCAAGTACTGAAAAAAATAGAAGAAGCTGGATTAAAATTGAACAAAGACAAATGTATATTTGGAGCAAGTGAAGTCAATTCTTGGGGCATGTGTTGAGTGGGAGTAGCTTATCAGCTGGTCCTGATAAAACAGCTGCCATAAAAAATCTTAAGAGACCAACAAACGTCAAAGAATTGCAAAGACTATTAGGAATGGCAACGTATTTATCGAAATTTGTACCAAATTTGTCAGCGATAACAAAACCACTAAGAAATCTAATCATAGATACAGTAAAATGGAACTGGACAAAGGAGCAAGAAAAAGCATTTGACGAGTTAAAGTTAGCATTTTCAAGTACTCCTATATTGAAATTCTATAATACGTATGAGGACGTAACTATTCAAGTAGACGCGAGCATGAACGTATATGCACCTAAAGCGTTAAGCCAAGCTCAACGAATCTATCCACCAATAGAGTTGGAAGCAGCAGCGATAAGATGGGCATGTGGGAAGTTTCATGAGTATGTCTACGGAAAAAAGTTAAGAATACAAAGTGATCACAAGCCACTTGAGTATATATATAAAAAACAACTACGGTCAGCATCATTTAGACTACAACGTATTATGTTTGACATAAAACAATATTCGCCAACGGTAGTGTATGTGAAAGGGACTAGTCAACACTTAGCAGATATTCTAAGTAGAGACTGTGTAAATAATGAGTTGGAAGAGGAAGAAGACCTGCAATTATATGTTGCGATTGATTACTCAAAGGATGCGAAACGTGAAATGGTAGAAGCCACAAAGCACGACCGAGAAATCCAGGAGCTGATTAAAGTAACAATGTCAGGTTGGCCGAACAATCAAGCTGAGCTACATGAATGGGTAAAACCGTATTGGAATTTCAGAGAGGAAATATCATATTACAACGGTTTAGTGTTCAAAGGAATGAAGAGTCTTATAGAGGCGGATAATGGTCCACAATTTTCTGCGGCAAAGTTTAAGAAGTTCGTGAGTGATTGGTCGATCAACCATGCTACGAGTAGTCCAAACCATCCACAAGACAACGGCTTAATGGAACGCTATGTGCAAATAGCGAAAGGTATGATAAAAAAAATGCAAAAAAGATAATTCTTGCATATACTTAGCATTATTAAATTATCGAAATACACCAACGTCATCAAGTTTAGCTTCGCCAAATCAAAGGTTAATGAGTAGAGCTACAAGAACAACCATAGTAGGACTTCCGGAAATGTTAAAGCCGAAAATTATTTCGGATATAACGCACAAGCTAACAGAAATACGAAAAATTCAAAAATGGTATGCTGATCGAGGGAGACGAATCGCGGAACCATTGAATGTAGGTGACAAGGTTAGAATTAAACGAGGTGATCGTGATTGGGTTCCAGGAGTAATCACGGAGAAAACAGATAATCCGAGATCATTCATTATTCGAACGGAGAACGGTTATATATATATATATATATATATATCGCCGAAACACGGATCACATTAATAAAACGAGAGAACAAACAACATCAAACGTAAGCTTCAACAATGTTAATCGTATTACAGAGCCGATACATATACCAGAAAGTATTAACGATACTAACCATACCAAGGTGAGCAAAGAAAGTAACGAGTCGACGTCTCAGTTAAAAAGAATCATCTCAGTTTTCCTGGGGCTGACTAATAGACCCTGGTGACTACACCAAGCTACAACTACATTACAATTCTCACTTTTGGCAATTCTCAGTTTCATCAGGTTCCTCTAAAGTTCCGATACTGGCCTCCATGTTACCTTAGTGGTTGCGGTTCACGTGGTTGGTTATCCACCTAATCACAGAAAAATCACCAATTCAATGCTTTCTCAATTTGGATACATTTCTGGTATTCTCTTTGTGAAATACAGGGCCCAATCTTCCGTCCAATCTTTCCACTGGTTTTCATGGCTTTCTTGAGAAGTGATCTTTTCTGCTTCATCAGATTAACTTTCTTATTTAAAATTTATAGTTGATAAGTAACGTCATCTAGGACAATCTAGGTTTAGAATTCTCCCCTTAGGCTTCGTGAGGCAAGAGTAATATCAATTACTTCTGGCCTTGAGGATGTCAAAAAGGTGGGTCTATTGACCTATGTGAAATGCTTCTAGGATTATTATCGACTTACCTTTTTATTATAGGTGGGAATGCTTCAAGAGATTTTTATATGAAACCGTTGTTGCTTTATCACACGGATAAAGTCTCGGACAACCAACAAATAAAGGCTGAGGATAAATTTTCAGTAAGTTGGATGTCGGTCTGTAAATTATTTCTGCCCAGAGTAACAACCTGGAGTTTTATCTGATGGCTCAAGAAGTTACGAAGACAATTATAGAACACTATAAAGTTTTGTTGACGATAATTTACGATCCATCATTGTGGATCCATGATGTGAAATTTCCGTATTGTTCTTGCGTCCTATATAGCGTTTCCTATTACGCTTAATTTTCAGGAGCCCATCTACAGTGTTGTACGAGGTATTACTGTATCTGTAATTCTTAAGGGAATTACAGATACTTTTTAACATACTTTTTAACAACCTGCTATTTGCCGCAGCTGTCAATTTTGAAGCTCTCAATTTTTGACATTTGACATGTAAAAACTACTCCATTACTTACTCAAAATGATACTATAAACGCTTCAATTACGCATTAAAATTGTTAAAATTCACTATAAAAATGGTGTAAACTTTCACAGGCAATAGTGAAACTGGTGGAAAAAATTTGAGCTATTGGGACACATGTGGCATCTCTGATGAAATAATAAATAAATGGAAAATTTTCTATGACCGAGAAGCGGGAAAAGTGAGTATAAATACGCGAGCAGAAAGCGTAGAGTTTCAGTTTGAATTAGAACAGCGATTAAAATTAGGAAAAGATGATAAATAGTGAAAAAGTGAAAGTAAGAGTGAAATAAAAGTACTGTAAAAGTAAATTGTGGTGATTTTAATAAACGTTAGTGCAAACAAGAAAGTGATTATTCATTATTCATAATCCAGTGATCGAACTGTGGACTGGTTTGAATCCCTACTAGGGGCAAACGTAACACTATTTTGATATCGGAGGCTATACGTTGATAAGCAAAATTGTCGCATTTGGGGTTCAGGAACTCAAAGAATGATTGTTGAAAAGCATTTCCATCTTCAACGTGTCACTGTTTGGTGTGGTTTTTGGGCTGGCGTTGTGATTGGACCTTAATTTTTTGAAAATGAGGCTCGTGCAACTGGTACGGTGGATGAATTTCGCTACCGAGCTATGATTAATAATTTTTTTTATGATCGAAATTGAAAGATATCGTGATTTAACACCTTTGGGCCCACGTGAACAATAAGGTCTATGCCAATGCTCTACAATCGATTCAAAACCTTAAAAATGGAATTCGTGAAGTTATCGAGGATATACAGCCGCAAATGTGCAAATTAGTCATGGAAAATTCTATGAAAACGATATGGTACTGCAAGTATAACCTCCTCGTTACAGTGATATGAACATTCATTGAATCGGAAAACCCGATATGTAGCATATCCAGACATTATACAGATATTATTTCTGTTGAAACTGTCGATTATCCCCACAATTGTCATTCGCTCTCCCGAATCACTGATATAAATAAAATATACTGTATCGATACGTACTTGTCATATTAAATTAATATCAATGTTTATTGCCGCTTTAACAAACATAGATTGATATCACAATATTTATATACCAAATCAAAAATATCCTCCGGCTTTAAAGTATAGAACCGCAAACTCATCCAACGACTGAGTTATTTTCGTAAAAATATTTTTCAAAGAAAGTCACAACGAACCGAAACTCTTTTGATATTGGCATTGGTTATATAACAACACACATATCCATGTATCTCTGGAGATTAGCCACCAATGGAAAATGTATTATTTAAGTTTCTTAAAATAATGATTTTGAACCCACACAAGAATTGTATATCTCATCTCAAAATCTGTCAACAGTATCTGTTATAGTGATTTAGTTTTATATGTGGTTTCGCCACTATACCCTGATTTAAAAAAATGTCATTATCTCATCTACCAGCAATCAATATACATTTTATATCGAACATAGCTAGAATAAATCATAAATTATGTATGTCACCCAAAAGTGATTATGATTAAATCATGTCACCAATTAATTTCTATGGTGATACCCAACTACTTGTCTTAATGACATAGATGTGTGAGTGTGTGTGTATGTGTGAAAGGAAATGGAAAAATTGTTTGTCCGTTAATTAGATTAGAGATTAATCCTATTGTAAGAAAACCATCTTTTATGCTTCGTAATTTGTGGTACACATCCTTGACCTCCATCATAATAATTATTGTATATTTACCCACTCATGATTAAATCGAATAAACATGCGGCTTGTTTCACATGTCATTTGGATGTGTGTAGATACAATTTTATTTTAATTAGAAAGGGTTCGGTTTATTTGCTGCTGTCCGTTTATGTCTGATTAAATATTGTTTCACGAAACAATTGGTTTTAAATTAAAATAGGTTTGCAATTATCCTTTTGTAAGTAACCCAACCTCCTAGGAAACTGCCAATTATTTTCATCGCTAATCAATTGAAAATCTATACTAGATAGGCAAACTAAAAGAGAGAGACATAGAGAAATAGAGGACGTATACAGCTAAAGGTCCCCATTGCTTAGAGTACAGGTTGTGAGTGAAGCAATATCGAGATGATGAAAGAGATAACATTATACACAACGAGCGAATTAACACAATGTGAATACAGCAGGTGAATCGAAACCAGTTGAAGACACTATACTATACCGGGTGTTTCTTTTAAACTGAGACGATCAAATATCTCGAAAAATAGCCACTCTACGGAAAAAATGTCCATAATCAACATTTAATCATACCGCGGGGGAAATACATTAGTGCCAAAAAATAGTCCTCCACCCCCGCTTTGAAGGTGGGGCGGGGGTAACTTTTAAACTAAGATAGGAAGCCACATTTTTTATTGCAGATACGGATTCTACGACTAAAAGTACGTATGATTTGAA
Source organism: Tipula lateralis (assembly GCA_963932295.1). Classification (NCBI taxonomy): domain Eukaryota; kingdom Metazoa; phylum Arthropoda; class Insecta; order Diptera; family Tipulidae; genus Tipula; species Tipula lateralis. Next base: position 141,025,411 of record OZ010736.1, on the reverse strand, counting down.
TGAAATATTTTGTTCGGTTCATGATAGATGGCATTGTAATCGACGAAATTCAATATTTTCAATTTCTTCTTCTTAGAACAGACGCAACCGAATTTTCCCTAAGTTCTACAAATTAAAATAGAAAATATCAAATGTTCATTGACTTATTATACAATTTTTTTTGTTTTATTACTTTGTAATAAAATTACAATTTTGTGATAAATTACACAGTTAAGATCGCCGTACCAGACCAGATATTGTTTTTACTTCTACCAACCCCCAAGGTGGCGCAGTGGTTAAAGCTGCGGGAGTTGGAGCGGGAGGTCAAAGGTTTGAATCCCGATAGGGGCAGGATGTAAAAGTAATTGTTCACCATGATATTACGATCTGTGGTGTGAATGAACACATCTCTGACGCCCTGTTGGAGTGCAGAACTCATAAGCTGACCAATCTTCCATGCCAGCCTATAGGCTGGCATGGAGCTATGCAATATGCAGATTGTTAGGAAAATCGGACCTATAGCCGTATGTCCTCGAATCGGCTGTAATGGCGTAAAAGGACGTAAATAAGCGAACCGCGAACAAGTAGGGAGCGCCTTGAGCCCCAAAACAGATTAGAGAGAAAAAGCAAGCGACCAACCTTTATCAATTTAAGTTTGACTAAAATCTGCGGTATATTGAATTTTGATTTATGTCGGAGTGATGCTGTTTAAGATAGCAGAAAATTTTCAGCAGAAAAAAATGATTTTTATACTCACCACCAGGGGCACTACTATCGCTAAAGAGAATTTCTTCTGCTGTCATTTTTGTATAGCCAACAAAATTTTTCTGTAAATTTTTTAATTTTCTTCAATATTTTAACAACAAAATTATTTCAGGTTTCAAATAAAATATGTATATTATTTCCATAAGATTATAATATACTATATAAGACATATTAATTTAATCTACAGTTTAACTACTGTAAGCTAAAAATGAAGCCCCTGTAATAAATATTTCAATTTGCGTTAAGTCATCTTATCTAAATACATACAAATATGAAGTTTGAGGATAATCGACCGAGTTTGAGCGCCTCTAGAATTTTTCAAAGTTTTGGCCCATACATAAAAATAAGTTTTTTCACTGTGATGGACCTCCCTGTAACCAATACATCTGAATATGAAGTTTGAGGATAATTTTAAAGGCATATATATCATATTTTTAGATTAGTTCTCATTGCTTTCACTGCCAATTTTACTAGCTTAAGAACTACATGCAATTGTTCTATCTACTTAAATAATAAATTTAGTTATCTTAATTATTGTAGCATATTATTTTAATTGGTTAGTATTCCTCTTTAATGCTTTAGAAGCTACTGGGTTAAACAGCGTATAGTAAGAGATTATATTCATTACTTTTGCCATTTTTAATGTCATTTTGAAGCAATGAGTTTACCAAATTGGACCAAACAATCATTAAGACCAAACTATCCTACTTTCGACCGTGTTATTTGGTGTCATTTAAACTACTTTACACATTCAAATAACCATATTTTCATTAAAGGTGATACTTTAAAACCATCAAATTAGCAGTAAACTGCAAATAAAATTTCGTTGACTGTACCAAATGTCTTTAACCTTGGCTACGCGTCGATCGAAACAAATCAGTTAGAATACATAATCAGTTAGAATAGTTAGAACGCTATAGTTTTGTTACAAGAAATTAATACAGCATCGACTGCCGAACTGAACACAATAATAGTTGAACACTAGTTGAATTATCAATCTACAACTATACGTGATTACCCGAGACATCCTTCAAACCAGGTTAGTTAAACTACACTTAATATGTGAAGAACTCGTTCGAGCCTTTTCAACAAACAAATCAATAGATCTGATCAGTAAATAGTCGTGCAGTAGTTTGATCAACGGTACAATTTCGTTACAATTGGCTTCGATTTTAATTGCAATTCAACGCCAGCATATTGTAAACAAACTCCATTATTCTGGTTCCCAACTTAATTTCATGACCAAAACACTTGCGTCGTCACTTAAACATTCACATCATAACAGAATTGTCATAATACGAGGAATTGGATCCAATACCGTTATATATTCTGGTAGTTAGAAAATCAATATTAAATTACATACACATTTTTCTATCACATCAGATGTTCAAGTTCTTTCAAAAATATAACAACAAAATAACAAGTTACTAGCCTATTGTATCTTATCATAATTTTGAATGGTAGACGATTTCGTCCCATATAAAATTAGCTGATCCGAGTTTTTTAAGTTTCAAAATATCGATTCATTGCTGGCCGCCGAGATATGTCAAGAATAGATAGGTCATAGTACTCTGTGGGACAAATCAGGTTGTACGACAATCTTCCCATACTTCAGAGTACATACTGTACTTGGTCGAATTATATCTGGAAAGTACTAGTCACCACAATCAATTCCTTATCAATGTTGTTCAATATGAACAGGGTTTATGCTGACAATCCACGGAAGTTACAACAACATTTAGAATTTGCTTAAGCTTAAATTTCAAAGACATTAAAAAACATTTTTTATACATTATTTAATATACTAATGCTTATAAGCAATTTTAAAATTTCAAATTATAATTGTATTTTATGTTGTTAGTGTAATTACTAAGAACAAATTTATATATATATATATATATATATATATATATATATATATATATATATATATATATATATATATATATATATATATAACATGTAAATCACACAATAAAATCAGTACCGTTGAAACCGTGCTCAAATTTATTTCATTCTGGTATTAGTCCCCACCCGTGGTAAGCTCAGAATAATTGAAATAAAAATAGATATCAGCTGAGGCGATATTTAACAAATATCATTTGATCATTAACAGTTTTAATACACTAGTCATAAAAAAGTAACGGAACAAAAAGGCTGGTGTTCCATCACATACCTTTTCATAAAAGTTTATCGCACGAAGCAATATTGGTTACAGGGGGGCCATCCATAGCTAACAGTGAAAAAACTGATTTTTATGTATGGGCCAAAACTTTGAAAAATTCTGGAGGTGCTCAAACTCGGTCGATTATCCTCAAACTTCATATTCAAATGTATTTAGATAAGATGACTTAACGCAAATTGAAATATTTATTACAGGGGCTTCATTTTTAGCTTACAGTAGTTAAACTGTAGATTAAATTAATATGTCTTATAGAGTATATTATAATCTTATGGAAATAATATACATATTTTATTTGAAACCTGAAATAATTTTGTTGTTAAAATATTGAAGAAAATTAAAAAATTTACAGAAAAAATCTGTTGGCTATACAAAAATGACAGCAGAAGAAATTCTCTTTAGCGATAGTAGTGCCCCTGGTGGTGAGTATTAAAATCATTTTTTCTGCTGAAAATGTCGGAGTGGTTAATAATAGGGAATTCAATTTTTGGCAAAAATAATAAAACCGGTTTCGGTGTTCAAAATTACAGAAAACCGGATTCCAGTTTTAAAACCGGTTTTATAAAACAAAGTTAAATCGTATTAGCAAAGAGAATAAATATAAAGAGGAACATCTTATATGAACCTCGATTGTAAAATGGAATAGATATATTTTCAAATAGTAATCTACTCTATTTTACAATTGAATTATAATATGAAATAGTAAGCGATGTTTTGAAATAGTCAAATATTTTTTTTTTACTGATGTTCGAAAGAGATAACGAAATAAAAAATATATATTTATCCTATTTCGTTTGGCATCACAAAAACAACTCAGAAATATTTTGAAATTTTTAGTTTTTATGCAACCACGGTTCATATAAGATGTGTGTCTTTATATTTATTCTCTTTGGTATTAGACTGAGCCTTAAATGTTAAATTACAAAAAGGCCTATTATCTTAGTGAGTGCAACCAGCAAAGTAAACTAAATCGTAATAGAGGCCTCGACACAATCGTGTTATCATACTAACATTCCCTTTAGTTTGAACAGCTGGTGGATTATTCAACTACTTTTCAATTGCTCGGTCCATCATTTGCCTTAGGTTTTCAGTAGTTGCGGGAATGTTATTTTCTATCGTAATCACTACATCTATTAAAAGATCGAACTTATTTAGTTTAAGAAATAACTCAGTTTAATATTTGTCGACATTTTGTTGATAGTTGAGTACGTCTTTCCTTGATTCGATTAAATAAAGTCACTCTTATTTCTTATTCCTGCAATTTAGTCAATAGCAAATTAAAAGAGACATCAGAAGAAAGCAATTCTAACTTTTCTTCGGAGGGTATGCGTGTAAGCAAAAGAAAAAATCTTTCCAGCATCATTACAAGACTGTTCCGTTTTGTATTTTGTCATATTTATGGAGAATATCGTAATTTTTTTTTTTCTTAACATCGTAATTTTTTTTCTTTTTTTTTTTTTTTTTTGTTAATAATCCCGATACAATCCGAAACCAGATTCGTAGCAGTGATGATGTAAAATGGCGTAGATCAGTGCAATGTGGTCAAATATATAAATGTGCAATTGAAAGCGAGGGACTATATATCAAGGCAGTGTGAAATGTCAAATAGCGTCTAGAATTACCGAATGACAATCGATATAGTAGATCAAACATTCAGGATGATCTTGTTAGATGGATTTCGAAAACAGAAAAACCATCACCATAAAACTTGTAACGAACGAAATTATTAGTTCAAAATCTCTTAAATCTCATTTACACAAAAAATCTATTTGCATCCATCTACCAAACTGAGGCCATTTATAAAATCGGATAATGCTTGGGTGGTCCTAGATGACATAACTCTCTTTGAAATTCTGCAGAAACACTGTTTCGGCACTTAGACTCCATCTCAACCATTCAGCAATGAACATTAGAAAGTATGAGGAGAAATGGGAAGAGTAGCTGACAAGATGAGCTGTCTTCTTAGTTATCCTAAAAGAACTAGGACACCATGGTGGACTGAGTTCTTTTAGGATAACTAAGAAGACAACTGAGTAGACTGACGAAGTAGAAACAAAGTCATAAAAACTGGTACAACGGAAAATTGTGATTTGTACAAATCTGCACAAAGAGAGTACAAGAGAAGTAATTCGGAGTGACAAAACATCGAAATGGTTCACAATCAAGATACCCGAAGGCCTAATTAAAATTAGTTGTAAAAAATATGGAGAAAAGTCAGAGTGGTGCTCATCCTTAAGGATGGAAAGCCCATATAGATATACGATCAGGCCAAAAGTTATCGACTTATGATATAAGTAAGAATAGTGGCACTGGTATAAAATCCTATATATTCGCATACAAAATAATAGACTAGATATTCTGAACATTTAAAACGAGATGAACTTCAGTTCCGGACTGAGATCAAGGAATGTCCATCACAACCGGAAAGGCGTTCATATTATTGTGCCAGATATTTCACTGATATAATTTACGAAAGGACTTGAACTCCATGCTTGTACTTCAATCATCCCATCCCAATAAGCATTTGTTAAATCCAATACCTAACACATTCATAAATTTATAACGAACTTTTTGACTAAGATTAACAAACAAAGCTCCATGCCAGCCTATAGTACTGACATGGAAGATGAGACGGCACACGGATTCTAAATTCAACAGGGTCTCACATGGGTTTATTCGCACCACCGATCGCAACGCCCAAACGATCGATGGTGATAATCCCCTTTCGCATCCTAGCCCAGTTGGGATTCGAACCCGGTACCTCCCGCTCTACGCCACAGCTTTTTAACCACTGTGCAACCTGGGCAGTTGACATCAAATATATGGTTAATTGTGTCTATAAGCTTCAGTTCTGGTGTCGATTGAAGGAAAAAGTCGATTGCAAAAGTTTTAAATTTCTACAACCATGTGTTGATGGTAGTCTAAAAAATTGCAACCGTGCAAATCCTTTCACATTGACTCGGAAGATTTTTGATCGCAAAACGGCTATTTAAACCACTGAAGTATTATGCTTACTGAAATAATTGCCTTTATTTTTGCAGTTAACTTAAAAACTTCTGTCTAAATAACAAATCATCTCGGGGAATTCCACATTTGATTATGTGGCGGATCTAAGCCACATTGACGATGCACAAAAACCATTTTTGAATAATTCCAAACGATGGTAAAGACTTCCCATCATATTAAAATTCGAAACATTGTAAGCTTAATAATCTGAATCTCAAAGATCTGACTGAAAATGTTGAATGCCACCAACACGCGAATATCCGGCCATGAGAGTTAAGACTAGTACCTAAAACGACCATTCACTTGAAAAGCCTGGCATATTTAGTGGCCATATCAAAATTTATGAATTTATAATGTATATAGGCTCTTCAAGCAGCTCGATATAGCCTAGGTGTTATTTTACACCTATAAGTACACCCAAGCTATATAACATTATATAATACAGATGACCTTGGAAATCTCGTAAACGGATTTCTCATTGATGATTCTCCTATGAAGTATTTTACTGGGGATCCATCTTCATACTACATATAAAGAAACTACACAGACCAAGCAAAAATTGATGAAAAAACTTCAGAGATCCTCTTATTGGTATGAAAGAAATTCATTTGTTTGGAAAGAATCAATCTTCTGGCGGAGGAAAATTTTGGTCAGTACCAAATAAAGGATTTCATAGGGACCAAGGCGCAATCTCATCTCTTATAAGTCGTGATAATAGTGTAGGAGAGAATATTTCGAACCATCTTCCTAGTTACATGCTCTACGTCGATTTCTGAAACCGAACTCACTGGTAAACGCGAGTAGGATTAATTTGTTTAGAATACTTACTCAGCAACGAGAGTTCGACTTTGGCAGTGAGTACAATCGACAGATACCTCGTGATCGAAACCGATGTACACGGTACATAATACCATAAATAGGGTGTCCTAATAACCGCGGTTCAGATTTCAACCGTATCAAGAAGTCATGAAGTGCGTGATACGGGCTACCTAGTCGAGAATCCAACTTTTACTAGTGCGACAGCTAAAAATATCGCCATGATGACCGAAAATGTGCGCCAACGGCCGAGAACATCAATTATTTATCGAGTGCATCGGAAATGATCATTCTTCCATGAAACGAATTCTGCGTAAAGATCCTGGTTTGTGGCCCTGAAAAGTTCAATTTGTTCAATAATTAAAGCCCCGTAGCTTCAACTAAAAATTGATGAAGATTTTGCTCAAAAAATAATTTTTCGGTACTTCCATTTAGGTGGGTTCATAAACAAACAAAATTATCGCATTAGGGCATCGGATAATCCACAGGAAGGAAGTGGAGAACCAAATACATCCATTATATCTTAGTGTTTGATGTGGCTTGTGGCACTTAGACTCCATCTCAACCAGTCATTTCTATCTTAAGCAATGAGAAGGACTGGAAAGGCTCTATATGACGAAAAGAGTTATTCTCTTAGTAGTTCTGAAAAACTAGAGCACCGTGTTGGACTAGGGAACTGGAAAGACTGAGGAAGCAGACAAGAAAACTTCTAAACAAAGTTCATGGCTTTACAACGGACAACGGAAGATTGGGATTTGTACAAATCTGCACAAAGAGAGTACAAGAAATTAATTCGAAGTGCAAAAATATCGAAATAGAAATCTTTCTCTATCATACGAGCACAAATCAAGATGCTCTAGAGGTTCTAATGAAAATTAAATACTCCGAAAGTGAAAATTCTAAAATAGTAGAAAAAAATCAGTAATTGGAACTGGGTGGAGAAGGTGGTGACAGAAGATAGAATCCGATGGAGGATCGGTTGGTTCTCAAAATTTAACACCAGGTCAACACTGGATATTTTAGGGTTTCCTACGAGAAGAACTGGTAATCATCCCGAGAAGTGTTCATCCCAAAGGATGGAAAGACTATAGATATGATCCCTATAGATATAGGAGGTTAAAAATTGTCGGCCTATATAACTTTAGAGATAGTGCACTAGTATGGAATCCCATATATTCCAAACAGCACGTGTCCAGAATACTAACCCAGATAGGTAAATCTGCTAAACCGGCTCTCCATGAAAGCGTTGGACGGATTGAAAAATCGCTAGACAAGGATTCTGCCTTGGCAGCGTTTCTGGAGATCGAAGATGCGTTTGATACTGCTTCTTTCAGTGCTATGATTTCTGCAAATGAAAGACATGGTATTGAGGCAACACTTCAAGGAGAATTACTGCAGACTAAGACAGTGAATTTCTGTCTCCTCTCTTGTGGTGTCTTGTGGGGTTATACCAATGTCACCATAATACTGGTTGGTAAATATACGGATGTACTTTGAGATCACAAGCAAATAGCGATTTGAATAGTTGCAGGTTAGTGATCAGGGTATATCAGTCAAAAATATTCAGGAAATCTTTAGTCTTTCAAAACTTGGAGTTCATACACAGAAAAAAATTAAATGGAAAATTCACCTAAGTGCAGTTAGTTAAAAGTAAAACAGATAATTTGTTTAATATTTTAGATAAACGAACGAAAACGATTGATGTATAAACATCTTGAATTAGATTAATCATATATTTTACTTTTAGATAATTCCACTTTTTAATAACTGTAAATTTTAATACATAAATCATTTTCAAACTTAGATATCCCTTCTAAAATATTAGATCTTTATAAAAACAAAAAAATTGAAAATGTTTTATTTAAACCAATTAATTATTTTAGATACTTTTTCTATTCATTTTATCCTCTACAAAAAAAAAATTATGTTAACGGTAATATCAGCCTATTATTTTTTTAATAATTTACCTAAACATTTAGCTGATTTGTTATAATTCTAAAAGAAATAGATAATATACATATACTTTGTTCCTTAAATTACCTAAAAATTTAGATAAATACAAAATAAAGTTGGATTTTGCAACAACACAAAAATTAAAATTTTAATAGTATGTGGAAATTTGTGTGCATCACATTGAATTATAAAGTGAGTCAAAACGAAAAATAATTTAACCGAATTTAACTGAATTTTAGAAAATTATTAATTAAGTGGCTAAAACATAAGTGTTTTTTAAAATGTGTAATATTTAAGTGACTTGAAAAAAGTTTAATAATAAACTTAAAATAAAACTTAAAAAAAAACGTGGAAAAGTGTTAAGGAATTTTTACCGTTAGTGATCAAAACAGTTAAGTAAATTTGCATATTATTTTATTTTTCTTCCTTTATAAGCATAGAATTCATATTAAGTTAATATTTGTATTACGTTAAGGTATGTAATGGAAGATCTTATAGTATTTAACAATAATATTGAGCAGACGGTACCAATTCTCTTAGAAGAATGGGGTTTCCCTAATTTAGTGGAAGACTTTCAAAGCAAGCAAATTTTGAAATACATACAAATAAATTTATTTTGAATATTTTATTGTTATATAATCAAAGTGTCATCATTTCGAATTTTATAAAGCATTAATTTTTGATATAAATTGGTTATTAATAAATTAATATATGTATATAAATTTTTGATTTTATCATTTCTCCATTAGAAAAAGGAATAGATATTGAAGTTTTAAAAGAACTAAATAGTGATGATCTTAATCGGCTTATCCCCGACAATTTATTTGGTGTGCGAATAAAATTTAGAAAAAACCTTTATCAATGGCAACTTGAACAGGTAATACCTATGTATATATAAATATACATATATACAAATATTTATATATATATTGATATATGTATATATATATATATATATATATATATATATATATATATATATATATATATATATATATATATATAAATATAATATATATATATATATAAATATATATATATATATATATATATATATATATATATATATATATATATGAAATATATATATATATATATATATATATATATATATATATATATATATATATATCCGAGCGGATCATTGATTTCAAAATCATCTTGATACAATAAGTAAGGTAAAACTAATTTACCTTTGAAATTTTCGCATTTTTCTTTCCAAATTGTACCACTACAAATATTTTCTATTTTAGTGCTGGTAAGAAATTTAGTTTGCTTTGCAAACATTGAACTTAACAAATGAGGGAGCGAAAGAAACCGGCGTAAATTATCTTTAATGGGTAATAATATTCCTGAATGCTCAGAGTTATTTACGGTTTCAAGATTCATACTATTATTAATAATGTATTCTTCAGGTTCTGTAAATAAGTCTTGAGATTTTAAAAATTGTTTAATTTTATATTCAGAATTTAAATCTTCTAAAAACTGTTTTATTTCTCTAAATTGTCCCACTAATTTTTGACTAGTGTTTGAATTAATTCTAAATCTTTTATTTCATGTTCAAGATTAGCTAGAAGT